>SJYQ01004663.1:244634-351204 GCA_006410935.1 Redunca redunca
TCATTACTATTAAATTATATTGAGAATAATTTAATCTTCCTTTAATAATTCAAAATAATTCATGCAGGTAAAAAGGTAGCAAGGTCCAAGTTAAAGGATCACTACTTGCTTGAATGCTAAATGACTGAATGTTTATTCTAGTTCACATATTTGTATCTATTTGGAAGTTCACTAGATAAAATGTGTCAATGTTCTCATCCTACTGTACATTGCTATTGATTTCCTCTTTGGATTATTACATATTATTTCCTTTGGTTAACACCAGTGTGTTCTGATTTGATTTCTCCACCTATAAAATGACCTACTTTACTATGTATCAGGATTATCTGTCCTTCAATCCATTTTTCTTTGTCTAGACACGCAATAAAATGTATTTTGATGGTAGTGATATTATTTGAGTTATGTTTCTTTACTAACGGTTACTTCCATTTTCTGTTTAATTCAATACAGAGAGAAATAACCACCAAAACAAGAAAGCAAATTACAATATAACCCAGATCTTACAAATGAAAGCTATTTCCTCAGTCTAAAACTGCACATTATCTCTGTGTGACTTCAAAAGTGATTGAGAATACACTACGTACAGTTAAAAAAATAAAATGTTTCACCAGAGAAAGAAAACATAAGGCAAAAACAGACAAAAATGCCAAAATTCAAAACTGAAGCATGTTCCTAGCTACTACTGATCAAACTGCTAATGTTTTCCATTTTAGAGCTCTTTTCTTGACAGGTATTCAAGTATTTGCTAATCAAACTTGTCATTAAAGCCAACAATTCCTAAGAGCATGATTGAGAAATCAAAATATTTAAGCCAGCTAAAATGATTTTATTTTTCCTTAAAAGAGAGAAAAATGAAAGCTAACTCTCTTGGAAGAAAGTTTTAATTTTTCAATCATATTTTTATCCCTCATTTTTTGTGCGAAAGATTTCCAGTTGTGATTTTTCAATCACCAGAAGCCTACAGTTGTAGAAAACCAGCAGGTGCCTCCAGTTATTAGAATCAACTGGGAAGAGGAACAAGGCAAAACCAGGGTTTAGAGCCATTTTCCTGAGCAGGCTGAGAAGAGGTACCATTTTAGTTCCCTTTCAGGATTCTCACATTTAATTACATTAGTGGCACTTGACATTATAAATGTTATTTTCTTTCCAGTATAACCTTCTATCATTATTAGTAAATGTCAGATGTAATGAGGTGTTTTTTTCCCTGACTCCTTTTTCTTCCTAATATAGTGGGAGAGAAAGTGCTAATGAGTTTGGAATCCTAAAATTGTTTTCAATGCTTAAAACTAATGCAGAGCCAATTTAGTGTCTGTTTATTAGCTTAGTTTCACTCTTTATTTTCTTTGCATCTAGAAAGGAAATTTCCTCTTTGTATTTCTTACTACATGTCCTTTACTTGGTGCAGTTTCTTATTCTCCTTGAGAGCTTTTAGGTGACAAATACCTCAAATTAGATTGTGTTTCTGGGTTCAAATCAGAATCCTGTGGAAGATCCTGTCCCTTGCTGTGACTTACCCCCTGTCTGAAAGCTCCTGTTTTTTTTTTTTTCTTGAAAGCTGTTTTTGTCCCCCTCTATTTTTAAATTTTGATACATAATGGCTGTCTGACCCTGTGGTTTCCTGTAACGTCTCAATCATAACATAACACAACCTTGATTTCTGCTCCCTTGAAGATGAAATACACTCAAAGTGGGAAGTTGATGTGTTTTATAACACTAGACCTAGTTTCTTTACTGTCAAAATAAAATTAACATCTTATGAAAAGGGAAGCCATCACTGAAGGAGGTCAAGAAGAAAGAGATAATGTCATAGTTTTTCAACACAACATTATTCAGTGCCTGTGTTGAAGACATGCTTGACAGGAAGGGTCTGGGTCACCTTTTAGCAGTGGCTCAGGCATATTGGCTGTTTTCTCCTATGAGAAATTAGGGGAAAGCTGTCTATTGTCTAGAAAAAGCAGCAGAAAGGGGTCCCCAACTGATAAGAAGGCTACTCAGTCAATTTTACCCAGAGATAACGAAAGCTATTTAAAGTTACTTCACAGTAGGGAAAAAATAAAAGTAATTTTATGGATAGTGTATTCTGAAAAATTATGAACCCAAAACAAAAGTGCCCAAGTTTTAAAATAGGATGTAAGGGGTTGTGTCTCCCAGAAAGCTAAAATATATTACACAATCTCTGATTATACTTTCCTTTTTAAACACCATTTCACTTCATTCTCTAACTTTCCTCTTTATTTAACAATTGGATATACTGTTAATGGAATTAGAGCCAATGAATATCCAAGAATATCCAAATAAGCTCAAGACTGGATACTTTCTGATAAATTTGTGTATTTGTCCCAATTACATGCAGTTTTTGATATCCAAGGTTATCACTAACATCTACACATTCATATTTATAAAATGCTAAGCAAAGTACAGAAAAATAATCAAATATTATCTGATTCACATCATTTCAATTTTATTTTTAAGAGTAGTTTTCTATATTTAAGAAATGGTCAGATTTTCATGTGGTAAAATCTAGACGTTCTGTCTTCTGCCAATTAGTGGTATGTTCTGAAAGACCTTCCTTGCAAGTCTTGCTTCATTTTTGCTATTTTGAGTACCATAATCTTTTTTATCTTACCTTTGGAAACTTATTTCAATAACATTACCTAATAAATACCTCTAATCAGGCCAGTTTTATCCCTGATCCACAAATTGAGTATAATTGTTTCTGACTTCATGCACAGTCATACCCTTTGCTAATTTTCAAGCTTTATTTCACACCCCCACATTCTCCTGAAATCATTTGCTGATTTCCTCAGCCTCTTTAGTCACCCTTCTCTGAATTTTCAGGGGCTAAATAGAATAAATCACACAAATTAGGAAAAAATTGTGAGCAGTCTTGAATTTCCGGCTGTTAGTTTGAGGTGTCGTGTATGCATCTGAGTGGGAGGGGGCTATGGACAAGGAACAGCATGTCCAATGAGAATCTATTTGAGACCCAGGAGATGTACATTTCATTTTGATGTGAAATGAACCTCTTCTTGTATCATCTAACACATTAGCTTTCCCGGCAGGGCTTGGAACTGGGATTCATTTTGTTTACAAAGGAGGCATCTCTGGGAGAAAGGAGGAAAGGGGACCCAGACTGAAGTCAGAAAGAAGGTAACATTTCTGTCCAAAATGCTAAGCACCGAGAATACTATGATGGAGAAATCAGAGCCCAATCTCCTGGGAAAGCGGCGAAGAGGAAAACCAAGGACCTCTGGGTTATAAGTGATACCCCAAATCCTAAGAAGACAAAGGGCAAGACAGTTGAATAATAATTTCTTCAGCTACACTGTGCAGTGTCCATGACATATACAGGTCATTTCAGGGATGCCTCTAATTCTCAGTTTTCCCTGCTGCATGTGGCTCTCTTGCAGGTTCTGAACACCTGCATTGGTAAGCTGCCATGTGGCATCCTGTGTTAGATTTAACCTTCCCAAACTTCAGGAATAAGTTCCTGCTGTTTATTGGCCACTTTTGTGTGTCAGGCTCTATGAAGCACTTCCAATACATTATATCATGTCACCCTAACAAGCATGCTAGACTTTAGGGGGTTCAGGTTAATAGAGGTTCAGTGGTTTGTGCATGTCCCCCTGGTTCTCTATTGGGAGACTGGGAACTCCTCATATGTCCAACTCAAACACTCATACAAAGCAGGTATTTTTACTCTCTTACCGTTGAATAAACTGAAACTACACTGCAAGTTTTTAAATGCAGACACTTTTTCATAAATTTGTTTTTTCCGTCCACAGAGGCTTGCACTTAGCAGATAGACAATAAATACATAATGATGGAGTTAATGTACTCCCCTGGTTTTAAACTATACAAAAAGCCACAGATTTTGATATGTATGAACTATCTTCTTCTTTTCTATAGTTAGGTGCTCCTTAATGGGAATGAACAAATGTAGAAGGTACTCTGAGCTAGCCCTTTACCCCCCCAAAAGATTTTCTCATAATATTGCAGAGCTGCCCTATGAAAATGATTAGGAAAATCAAGACTGAAAAACATATACAGCTAGACATTGCAAGTACAATGTAAACTCTCTGTTATGACAATTTGGGAAATAACTAATCACTCCCCAAAAGATGTATTGCTTCAGTTTTTGAGAGATTGTTGTTTTTACTTTGTAGGACACAGCAGGCCAGGAAAGATACAGGACTATCACCACAGCCTATTATCGTGGGGCCATGGGCTTTATTTTAATGTATGACATCACAAATGAAGAATCCTTCAATGCAGTACAGGACTGGTAAGTAACAGCAAATGTTCCCATTACTAATAATGATGATTTTCTTTTTTCATTCAGCTCTTTCTCTCTCCTCAAATATTTTTTATGTACTGTGATCCCAGTTGTGTTTCAGGAAGCCGAGAAGGGCTAGCTATGCTGACTCATTATGGGAGTATTGATAAAAAATCATTTTGGTGATTTTGCTGTTTTGTTCACTCCAGCACTTTGCATCCTGTCATCTTTAGTTCCATGGGGACAATTTTTTGCTTTCAATTTTTTGAAGCACAGATAATGACAAATTTGGAAGTATACTGGTCTAAACTAGGGATCTGGAAACCATGAGCCATGGGCCAGATCTGGCCTGTGCAGCACAACGGGCTCACCACTTGTTTGTAAGTGAAGTTTTGTTAGAAGGGCTTCCCTGGGGTGCAGTGGCTGGGACTCTCCACTCTCCATGCCGGGGCCCCAGGCTCTATCCCTGGTCAGGGAACTAGATCCCATGTGCTGCATGCCACGACTAAAGATTCCATGATGAAGATAGAGGATCTTGTGCCACAAGTAGGACCTGGTGCAGCCAAACAAATAAATAAATATTTTAAAGCATTTTTTATTAAAACATAGCCAGGCTCAGTTACTTATTGTCTATGGCCACTTTCACGTACAACAACAGAGTTAGGTAGCTGCCGCAGCGACCATATAGCCCACAAGCCTAAAACATTTTCTCTCTGGCTCTTTACAGTAGACGTTTGCTGACTCCTTATCTGGATTTGTTAGATAGTTTTACGTTTGTCTTCAAACTGAAAATTTTCAAAGAACTGGGATGAAGAAAAAGATAAAAGTGAAACCTTTCTTTACTCCCATCGAACCATGTGACAATACCTCTGATAAACGTGATTTGCAGGGCGGGGGGTGGGGAGGGCTCAACAGACTCCACATTTTAACATACATAGTCACAGCTGGTCTTATTGAAGGAAAAACTAGCAATATACAGGGAAAATAAATAACCTTTTTTTTTTTTCTATTTTAATAACAGTATTATCCAGAATGATTTATTTACTTGTGTATCAGCTCAGTGAAGGTCATGCTCAGTCGCTCAGTCATGTCCCACTCTTTGCAACCTCATGGTCTGTAGCCCACCAGGTTCCTCTGTCTATGGAATTTTCCTGGCAAGAATACTGGAGTGGGTTGCAATTTCCTCCTCCAGGGGATCTTCCCAGCCCAGGAATCGAACCCATGTCTCCTGCATCTCTACATTGGCAGGTGTATTCTTTACCACCGAGCCACTTGGGAAGCCCTCAGTGAAGGTCAGATGCTATTAAAAATTTACATATGCTTTAGATTGCTTTTTAAAATTCATATTGCTTATCTGAGAAAGCAGCTACATCCTTCTTATTTCCACACGCACACACTTAAAATACAAAAAATAATACTAATACCACTAACAATGGTAATTCAAAAGACAAGCTTAGGATCTCTATGAAAAAGTACTTATCTTCACTAAAGGGCCTAGAAAGCTTAAGTATCCCTCTCTTTTTAGTAGACTGAATATTGTAAAAAATGCCAGTTCTTCACAAATAAATTCATGAATGCAAGGCAATCCCAATCAAACACCAGGAGGTTTGGTACAAAATGGAATGAAACAGAGAGTCCAGGTATAGACACAAAGCCAATTGGGATTTACTCTGTGATAAACATAGCATTTCAAATTAGTAACAGAATGGGTGGTTCAGTTAATACGGTAGTGCTACCAGTGCCACCCACAGCTCTGGCACACATACTGCTGTACAAAGTGGTCATTTTAACTTTGACTGTTTCCTCTCAGGACATGATAAGTCCCGGGAGTGTTCATGAATTAGAGTTCAGATGTCAGAAATCGATTTGTACCCATACTTGTGGCCCATTTTTCCAATGACTGCTGAGAAGAGAGGGATCTATTGAGTTCTGTGAAACCACACAATAACAGTGTAGGAGCCATCCCAGCAGTACCCCTGACTCTTGCATTAGAAACACTATGGAAAAGTACATCTTCCCCATGCCCCCCCATGCCTTCCCTCTGCAGCCCTGCCCAGCTCCCTCCCCTGTCAATTCTTCTTCAGTTCTATAACTATTTGGCTCTATTGACCCACTCTTTCCTTTGAAGCCCTGTTTCCTGTCCTCTTAGAAGCACATTTCCCAGATTAATCTTCTCTCTCTCTGACTGCTCCTCTTTCTGCTTCCTAGCTTTCACTTCCTGCCTCACCCAGCCAAGGATAAGCATCCTCTCCTGGCTTTTTTCCTGGCCTTACTCTGTTTTCTTGGCCATCTTATCCATTCACACACAGCATCATCACTTATATCAGATGATTCCCAACTTTACCGGGCCCCAGTCTGTCTTCTGAAGTGCAGTGTTCCATTTCCTGCTATCTCCTTCGGGCATCTGAGAATCATTTGTTTTCACCTGAAACTGCTCACCTTCCTGGCTTCAGTTTTTGCTGTTCATTGAGGCAACAATGCTTTGCCACCCAGATTCCACTTCGAATCCAACTCTAACTTCTGTCCATCCCAATCTGGAGCCTGATCTTGCATATTAACTTTTTCCTGAATATCCTTTGAATCTGTTCCTGCCTGACAAACCACATGACCATCAGGACTTCTTCTGATCTTTGCTTCTTCCTTCATAATATCCTTCTAACCAGTCTTCCTCCCCTTAGATTTCTTCCCATTCCAATCTTTTCCTATCCCAGTGCTGCTATAAAAGTTTCCCAAAAGAAAGTGATCCTAAAGATCATGGAAGACCCCTGCTCAATAGCTATGACTCACTGTCACTACCTTAATTAATTAAAACTTCCTCAGACTGACTTTCAGTCACATCATGAAGCCCATATTTTTTACAGTCTCATCTCTCACTATTTGAAAGCTGAACTGAACCTTTCACTGTTTCTGGAACTGAGCCTAAACTTTCTAACCTTTGTGGTTTTTTGTTTGCTGGTACCCTCTGTTATGCATTTCTTTTTCACAGCCTCCTACTCTACCTCCCCTAGATACACATATCTGTCAAAACTCAACAAAGCTTATCCACAAATCAGCCCTACTTACTCATGTTGGCATCCACAGTTGTATGATCACTGGTTTATTAGGTATCTTTCATTCATTCCACAGGTATTGAGCACCTACCCTTTGACAGTCAACCTGCCAGATATTGTAGTTAGTTGTTGTTGCTGTTCAGCTGCTCAGTTGTGTCTGACTCTTCGTGACCCCATGGACTGCAGTATGCCAGGCTTCCCTGTCCTTCATTATCTACCGGAGCTTGCTCATTCATGTCCATTGAGTCAGTGATGCCATACAAGAATCTCATCCTCTGTCATCCCCTTCTCCTCCTGGCCTTCAATCTTTCCCAGCATCAGGGTCTTTTCTAATGAGTCAGCTGTTCACATCAGGTGGCCAGAGTATTGGAGCTTCAGCATCCGTCCTTTCAATGAATATTCAGGGTTGATTTCCTTTAGGATTGACTGGTGTGATCTCCTTGCTGTCCAAAGGACTCTGAAGAGTCTTCTCCAGCACCACGGTTCAAAAGCATCAATTCTTTGGCACTCAGCCTTCTTTATGGTTCAGCACTCACATCCATACATGACTACTGGAAAAACCAAGCTTTGACTAGACAGACCTTTATCAGCAAAGTAATGTCTCTGCTTTCTAATATGCTATGTTTATCATAACTTTTCTTCCAAGGAGCAAGCATCTTTTAATTTCATGCCTGCAGGCACCATCTTCAGTAATTTTGGAGCCCAAGAAAATAAAGTCTTGTACTGTTTCTATTGTTTCCTCATCTATTTGCTGTGAAGTAATAGGACTGGATGCTGTGATCTTCATTTTTTATTTATTTTTATTTTTAATATAAATTTATTTATTTTAATTTGAGGTTAATTACTTTACAATATTGTACTGGTTTTGCCATACATCAACATAAATCTGCCACAGGTATACACACATTCCCCATCCTGAGCCCCCCACCCTCCTCCCTCCCCATAGCATCTTTCTGGGTCGTCTCAGTGCACCAGCCCCAAGCATCCAGTATCATGCATTGAACCTGGACTGGCGATTCGTTTCATATATGATATACATGTCTTCATTTTTTAAATGTTAAATTTTAACCCAGCTTTTTCACTCTCTTCTTTCACCTTCGTCAAGAGGCTCTTTTAGTTCCTCTTCACTTTCTGCTGTAAGGGTGTATAATCTGCATATCTGAGGTTATTGATATTTCTCCCAGCAATCTTGATTCCAGCTTCTGCTTCATCCAGCCTGGCATTTCGAATGATATACTCTTCACTTACATTAAAGAAGCAGGATGGCAGTATACAGGCTTGACATACTCCTTTCCCAATTTGGAACCAGTTCATTGTTCCATGTCTGGTTCTAACTGTTTCTTCTTGACCTGCATACAGATTTTTCAGGAAGCAGGTAAAGCGGTCTGGTATTCCCATCTCTTGAAGAATTTTCCAGTTTGTTGTGTTACATACAAAGGCTTTAGGGTAGACAGTGAAGCAGAATTAGATGTTTTTCTGAATTCTCTTGCTTTTCCTATGATCCAACAGATGTTAGCAATTTCATCTCTGGTTCTTCTACCTTTTCTAAATCTGGCTTGTACATCTGGAAGTTCTAGGTTCACGTACTTTTGAAGCCTTGCTTGGAGAATTTTGAGCATTACTTGGTTAGAGTATGAGATGAGTACAACTGTGCAGTAGTTAAACATTCTTTGGCATTGCCTTTCTTGGAGACTGGGATAAAAACTGACCTTTTCCAGTCCTGTGGCCACTGTTGAGTTTCCCAAATTTGCTGGTATATTGAATGCAGCACTTTCACAGCATCGTCTTTTAGGACTGTAGTTAGTACTTATGCCAGTATTTACTATCCCAGTTAATGGATTCACCAGAACCCAGTTGCCTGTTGTTGAAATCTGAGTTCTCAGTTTTATTTTTCTCTCTTTACCTGTTACATTGTACCACAGCCTTGTCTAACTCAATGAAACTATGAGCCAGGCCATGTAGGGCCACCCAAGACGGACAGGTCATTGTGGAGAGTTCTGACAAAACGTGGCCACTGGAGAAGGGAATGGCAAACCACTTCAGTATTCTTGCCTTGAGAACTCCATTAGCAGTATGAAAAGGCAAAAAGATATGACACAGAAAGACAAACTCCCCAGGTTCACATCCACAACACATCCAGTTGTGAATGTGACTGGTGATGGAAGTGAAGTCCCATGCTGTGAAGAACAACATTGCATAGGAACCTGAAATGTTAGGTCCATGAATCGAGGTAAATAGGAAGTGGTCAAACCCAAGATGGCAAGAGTGAACATAGACATTTTAGGAATCATTGAAATGGACTGGAATGGGCAAATTTAATTCAGATGACCATTGTATCTACTACTATGGGCAAGAATCCCTTAAGAAGAAATGGAGTAGCCATCATAGTCAACAAAAGAGTCCAAAATGCAGCTCTTGGGTACAATCTCAAAAATGACAGAATCATCTCTGTTTCCAAGACAAACCATTCAGTATCACAGTAATCCAAGTCTATGCCCCAACCAGTAATGCTGAAGAAGCCGAAGTTGAACAGTTCTATGAAGACCTACAAGACCTTCTAGAACTAACACCCAAAAAAGATGTCCTTTTCATTATAGGGGACTGGAATGCAAAAGTAAGAAGTCAAGAAATACCTGAAGTAACAGGCAAATTTGGCCTTGGAGTACAAAATGAAGCAGGGAAAAGGCTAACAGAGCTTTTGTCAAGAGAACGCAGTGGTCATAACACACACCCTCTTCCAACAACACAAGAGAAGACTCTACACAGGGACATCACCAGATGGTCAACACCGAAATCAGATTGATTATATTATTTAGAGCCAAAGATGGAGAAGCTCTATACAATCAGTAAAAACAAGACTGGGAGCTGACTGTGGCTCAGATCATGAACTCCTTATTACCAAATTCAGACTTAAATTGAAGAAAGTAGGGAAAACAACTAGACCATTCAGATATACCTAAATCAAATCCCTTATGACTATACAATGAAAGTAACAAATAGATTCAAGGGATTAAATCTGATAGACAGAGTGTCTGAAGAACTATGGATGGAGGTTTGTGACATTATACAGGAGGCAGTGATCAAGACCATCCCCAAGAATAAGAAACTCCAAAAGGCAAAATGGTTATATCTGAGGAAGCCTTACAAATAGCTGAAAAAAGAAGAGACGCTAAAGGAAAAGAGGAAAAGGAAAGATATACCCATTTGAATGCAGTTTCAAAGAATAGCAAGGAGAGATAACAAAGCCTTCCTCAGTGATCAATGCAAAGAAATAGAGGAAAACAATAGAATGGGGAAGACTAGAGATCTCTTCAATAAAATTAGATACCAAAGGAACATTTCATGCAAAGATAGGCACAATAAAGGACACAAATGGTTTGGACCCAACAGAAGCAGAAGATATGAAGAAGAGGTAGTAAGAATACACAAAAAAACTATACAGAAAAGATCTTCGTGACCCAGATAACCACGAAGCTGTGATCACTCACCTAGAGCCAGACATCCTGGAATGTGAAGTCAAGTGGGCCTTAGGAAGCATCACTACAAACAAAGCTAGTGGAGGTGATGGAATTCCAGTTGAGCTACTTCAAATCCTAAAAAGATGATGCTGTGAAAGTGCTGCACTCAATATGCCAGCAAATTTGGAAAACTCAGCAGTGGCCACAGGATTGGAAAAGGTCAGTTTTCATTCCAGTCCCAAAGAAAGGCAATGACAAAGAATGCTCAAACTACCGCGCAATTGCACTCATCTCACAAGCTGGCAAAGTAATGCTCAAAATTCTCCAAGCCAGGCTTCAACAGTACATGAACTGTGAACTTCCAGATGTGCAAGCTGGATTTAGAAGAGGCAGAAGAACCAGATATCAAATTGCGAACATCCGTTGGATCATTGAAAAAGCAAGAGAGTTCCAGAAAGACATCTATTTCTGCTTTATTGACCACACCAAAGCCTTTGACTGTGTGGATCACAACAAACTGTGGAAAATTCTTCAAGAAATGGAAATACCAGACCACCTTACCTGCCTGCTGAAAAATCTGTATGCAGGTCAAGAAGCAACAGGTAAAACTGGACATGGAACAACAGACTATTTCCAAATTGGCAAAGGAGTACATCAAGGCTGTATATTGTTACCCTGTTTATTTAATTTAGATGCAGAGTACATCATGCAAAATGCCAGGCTGGATGAAGCACAAGCTGGAATCAAGATTCCCCGGAGAAATATCAATAACCTCAGAAAGGCAGATGACACCACCGTTATGGCAGAAAGTGAAGAAGAAATAAAGAACCTCTTGATGAAGGTGAAAGAGGAGAGTGAAAAAGTTGGCCTAAAACTCAACATTCAGAAAACTAAGATCATGGCATCCGGTCCCATCACTTCATGACAGATAGATAGGAAAACAATGGAAACAGTGAGAGACTGTATTTTCTTGGGCTCCAAAATCACTACAGATGGTGAGTGCAGCCGTGAAATTAAAAGACGCTTGCTCCTTGGAAGAAAAGCTATGACAAACATGGACATCATATTAAAAAGCAGAGACATTACTTTGCCAACAAGGTCCATCTAGTCAAGGCTATGGTTTTTCCAGTGGTCACGTATGGATGTGAGAGTTGGACTATAAACAAGGCTGAGCATGGAGGAATTGATGCTTTCAAACTGTGGTGTTGGAGAAGACTCTTGAGAGTCCCTTGAACTGCAAGGAAATCCAGCCAGTCAATCCTAAAGGAAATCAGTCCTGAATGTTCTTTAGAAGGACTGATGCTAAAGCTGAAACTCCAATACTTTGGCCCCCTGATGCAAAGAGCCAATTCACTGGAAAAGATTCTGATGCTGGGAAAGATTGAAGGCAGGAGAAGAAGGGGACGACAGAGGATGAGAATGTTGGCTGGCATATCCGACTCAATGGACATGAGTTTGAGCAAGCTCTGGGAGCTAGTGATGGACAGGGAAGCCTGGTGTGCTGCATGGGGACACAAAAAGTCAGACACGAATGAGCTGAACTGAACCTGTTATGTCCTGCTGCTCCTGCTGCTGCTAAATTGCTTCAGTCGTGTCCGACTCTGTGTGACCCCAGAGACGGCAGCCCACCAGGCTCCCCTGTCCCTGGGATTCTCCAGGCAAGAACACTGGAGTGGGTTGCCATTTCCTTCTCCAATGCAAGAAAGTGAAAAGTGAAAGTGAAGTCGCTCAGTTGTGTCCGACTCTTAGCTACCCCATGGACTGCAGCCTACCAGGCTCGTCCATCCATGGGATTTTCCAGGCAAGAGTACTGGAGTGGGGTGCCATTGCCTTCTCCTACTGACTACCAAACCCAGTAGTTTTGACTTTTTGAATGCCTTTGTCTTTCTGGCCACTGTCTAAATTCAGACTGTCATGAGCTATTTAGGAACCTTAGCTCTCAGTGTTTAGCAGTTTTCTACCTTGTGTGCTTACCAGCAAGCCCCACCCTCTCCATTTCATCCATTATATTGTTGTCAGAGCTAAGTAACATATCTCTCATCTGAAAAATAAAGCCTTAAATAATGTCTTATTTCTCATAGTGGAGATTCTTGGGGCCCATCTAGAACATTGTCAAGATTTGACAGCATGCAGAAGCCCAGGCTCCACTGTATCAAACTAAACGAAATTTGCAGTGATAAATGTTGGCATATGCATGTGTGACAGCTCTATCAGTGATTCTGATGCCCACTTCTTATTAAGAGCATTGATTTAAAATGAAATCCACAGCCTCTAACATGGTAGACAGTGTAGCCACTGTATCCATTCCATTCACATCATCCCCTACCACTCTCTTCCATTGATCCTAGATTTCAACCAGATAGCACTTTTCTCATTTACAAATGTTTCACATTTTCAATAACTCTATTCCTCTGCTTGGAATGTCTTCTCTGCTCTCTTTCTAAATTCTTATTCTCTTTTCAAGGCCATCCATTAACTTGTCTATGAAACTTTTGAAGATATTGCTGCTCTGGTTCCCACCCACCCCAATTTCCATTCCCAGTGGACAATGCTCTTCACTCCCATAACTCTGCATCCATGCTACCCTAGTACTTTCTGCAGAACACATAAAAAACCTAGCTTACTCTTTATATTTTGTCTTCTGTATTTCAGTGTAAGTTCATTCATCTTTTTTCTCTAGTACTGACTACTGTACAACTTTATTAAAACCTTTTCCTAATTTTTATTTTTATTGTGGTAAAATATACAGAACTTAAAATTTACAACCTTAATCATTTTTAAGTACACAGCTCAGTGGTATTAAATACATTGTTGATGTGCAATCATCGCTACGGTCCATCTCTACAACTCTTCATCTTGTAAAACTGAAACTGTGTCAATTTAATAATAACCTCCCATTCTCCTTTATGCCCAACCCCTGAACCATTATTTTACTTTCTATGTCTATGAATATGAGTACTCTATTCATACTTTAGGGAAAAAAAAAATCTGTTTGGGAAAAAAAGTCCAGCTCAGCAATACAGACTTGCTTACATATAGAGTATTATCCAGCGGGAGTGGGGAAGGAGACATTTGCTGATATTTCACAATGGTTTTCTACAACAGAAAATAAGGTATTCCTGAAAAACAAGTACAAAGAAACAGATTCTTTAAATTACTATTCTCCAACTACTAATCTTAAGGCTACAAAAAAATACAGAAAAAAGAATATATGGCTAAATGAAAAATTAGTTGTACTTTATTTGCAACTAAAGCTTCAAATACTCTTCCTAACAAAATGCACTTTTATTATATAGAAAAAAAAGAGAAAATGTTGGCTGTGATCTCAGTAAAATCTTTAAACAATCTATCTGTAGGAATATTTAGATTAAGTGGAAAATTTCTTAAAATTTAACTACACACAAATTCTAGTCAGTTAAGACAAGTATAAAATTGAGAGAGACTGGCAGCAAAACTAACAAATCATTTTGAGAAAATAGAAGCTATCCGTTTTTTGAAAACACATTAGACTATATTTTGAATTTTTGAATGGAGTGTTATTAGAGGAATTTGGAAGGACTGATGTTGAAGCTGAAACTGCAATACTTTGACCACCTGATGTGAAGAGCTGCTGCATTTGATGCTGGGAAAGACTGAGGGCAGGAGGAGAAGGGGATGACAGAGGATGAGATGGTTGGATGGCATTACTGACTCAATGGACATGAGTTTGGGTAAACCCCAGGAGCTGGTGATGGTCAGGGAGGTCTGGCGTGCTGCGGTTCATGGGTCACAGAGAGTTGGACACGACTGAGCGACTGAACTGAACTGAAATAAAAATACTCTCTTTAATTTAGTCAGATTCCCAAGTTCTGTAAAGTTGACACAAAACAAAGCTCACTGTGATCTTATTTATAAGTTTATCTTGAGTCTACAAATTTTCAAAAAGAATGTGACAAAGGAAACACAAAAGATGCAATCAGTATGGTTAATAAAATAGTAGAGAGGGACTCCCAGGAATCAGGGGGGATGTTTGTTTTAGGCCTAGTTTCCTAGAAACAGGGTGGGAAAGGAATAAATGCTAAGACTTTATTGGGAACGAGAATATTAGGGAAGCAAGAGAGAGAGAAAAAAAAAAGGTAAGTGTGGCATGGAAAAGGGGGAACCAACACTAGGGGGCGTCTGGCAAGAACCCGTCACCACTTGGTGTCACGTGCACCTGGCCCTTGATTTCAGAGGCACTTCTTCAGAAACTGTCAGGTAGACGAAAGAAGAGTTTCCCCGTGAGCCCTTGTCTCGTATTGGTCAGAGGTTGTTTCTGGGACTTTAATGCCTCCACATTTCTGTGTTACGCATCCAAGGATGACTCATTTCAGTGGCAACAGGGCGACTTCAGTGTGGGAGGCAGAACTGTGTGGCGCTAGCCTGAGGCAGCTGCTTTGGGTCCTGCCTATGATGATGGTTGAGCAGAGCCTTTGCAGGAATGGAATGAGTGGCTGGCCAGTAGCCCTTCAGCCACATAAGTCCAGGAGAATTTGGCGGGGCACGTAAGGTTGAGGTCATCTGACAGAGAATTGAAAAGCCTATGGAAATTTAAAGGGTAAAACGGCTCTCGTGTTGAAAATTTAGTTCTGAGAGTCTTTTAAACCAAAGTGAAAACCGTGGCTGCAAAAAAAAAAATATATATATATATATATTAAACATGATATAATATACAGCTCTCATTATAGGAAAGGGTAAAAATTACTATAGGAATCCATGAGGGCAAAGAAAGTTTTTCACTAAATTCTGCTAGAAATGTCTTTAATTTGGGGGCATGTTGGCTTTACGTCAATACTGACTTTCACATCTAGTACTAAGAAGACCTCACGAGACTCCTTTTTTTATAGTGCCTTCAAAACGTTTGAGACGAACATTAGAGCATGTTTGGTGAAGGCCCCATGGGAGGCTGGGAAAATGTGATCCAAACACATAAAGATTTCTTGTGGTCTCAAAGGATCCAATAATCGAATGGTAACCCCTCAAAGGAGTGCATGGATTCTGCGCTCCCTAGACTTTCCTCCCTCAATTCCTTTTTTCTGCACTATATCTCAGATAGAAGGCAGTTTGAGCTTATGTGCTAATACTTGGAAAACCAGATGCTGACCTTGTATTATTATGTCTGCTTAAAGTCTTGCTGGTGTTTGAACTTCTTTCAGTTCCTTGATCTTCTTGTACTTCTGGGTTTCTCCTCCTCTGAGCCTTTGTATATGCCCTGCCTCCTACAAGAAACCACATCCCTCCATCCTCCACACAGATCAAGCTAATTTCCTTTCATCCTTTAGATCTCAGCTTGACCATCTTTTTCATAGTTTTTTTTCTGATGTGGGATTTGTTTGCTTGCTCCTATAGTAGGCTCTTGAAATATCATCCCTGCTAAGTTGTTGTTTAGTCGCTAGGCCGTGTCTGATTCTTTGTGACCCCATGGACTGCAGCACTCCAGGCTTCCCGGTTCTTCACCATCTCCTGGAGTTTTCTCAGATACGTGTCCATTGAGTTGATAATGCCATCCAGCCATCTCAGCACTGTTATATCTTATAACATATTGTAAACCCCTGTTTAGTTTTATGTTTTCCTGCTGGATTCCAAGTTCCTGGAAGACAAGGTCCGTGCCTTTTCTCTTTTTTACCTTTATATCCCAGTGCCTACCCAAATGCTTGGCACTGCGTGGCTGCTCAAGAATTATTTAAGGTGAGTGAAACCTGCATAGAAAGTGTACATCCAGTAAGGTTATCTGAAACTGATTGGCATATTTTGTAAAAAGACACAGGAAAGTGAGACGGCTGTAAACAGTCAGATTGGATGCTGAAACAACGCTTATGGTGTTCTTCAGCTTTGTCCAGGTAGAGAAACAATGTGTCATCATGGTCAGTAACTAGACTAATTTGCCAAATCTCCATTTGTTCCAACGTGCTGTTTGTTAAGGAGACAGCTGTGTGGAGTTTAAAGTCAAGAGCAGCAATTTAGCTCCATAATTTTGAGGAAATAGAGGTTATCTCTTTTTGGGAAAAAGAGTATTCTGTGCTTTGAATCGTTCAGTGGGCTTTGATTTAAGAAATAAATGAATGATTTATTAGAGAAACAAGCCCCAAGTAGATTTAGATAGTTCTAGGAACAGAAGATCAGCGTTGAAATTTTCACTGCCTTTGAAATGTTTCTCAGAGGGGTTGTGGAGAAGAGAATTTCCTGGATCTCAGGTGGAACGTGATCCTGGGTATATGGAATTTGAATCTGTTGTCCAGGCTCTTCGTAAATATCTAGCACTAAGACTAAAATATCTGTACACACTGCAGGGCATTTTAGCTTGATTTAACATCCAACACAGGTATTTCCTCCATTCCTGACTAAATGCACCTCTGTTCTAAATATGGCATGGCCACAGGCTGCTGTATTTCCTACAAGAGGTTGTCATTTGGCTTATCTCCCTCCACCTTACTTATTTACATTCTGCTTTTTATGACACAATAAGAAACTATAAATATACATTTTTAAGGCAGGAAATCTGGTGAGCAGATTGATAATTTTTAAAAACCACCAGACTAAAGATAAAAGTCTGACACCATCATCCCACCAGTTTTAACTAATTAATTTCCATGACATTCAGGGTCCCCCTGCAGATGTGCTAGAATGAATGGAATTTCACCATCACATATTTTCTTCCTCTGCAATTTTCCTTCTCTATCTTCTTCTCCAGAAATATATAAAGGTCTTAAATTAAGGTGACCTCAGGTTAAATCTGAAATAATTTTAGCCAGATAATAACAATTAATAAGATATGATACGCAATTGCTAAGCCTTTTTTGGAGCTTCTTAATCTTGTTCAAGGGTCGTCTCAACTGTAAGGTCAATTCTGAGATAGCTTGGAGGGGACAGTGGTGGGACTAGAGCTCAGAAGTCTGACCCCTGAGTTTTACCACCATCTCATGCTGGGCATCAAAGAGTTTCTCCTCTCCCTGGATCTTAATGACTACATTTCTTACTTCAGCTCTGATCCAATCATGCAACAGTATTCTTATACACATCACCAACTTAAGTTCAAGTTAGTATTTAGAAGATGTATGGCTTCTAATCCACAGCTACTTTCCAAAAAACTCCATTGTCTTTTCTGTCTCCATCTTTCCAGTTCATCAGGCCAGACACATTGGGGTTAATCCTAATGTCTCACTTTCTCAGACCCCACAGCCAGTCCTTTAAAAAAATACTGTTATATCTTGGCTCTAATTTCAAAATAAAGTCTCCTTTTATTCTTTGAGGTAGTTATACTCTGTAAAGTTATCAAAAGTATTGAGTTAGTGAGTACAGAATCATTGCCCCATTGATGAGGTACGGGGTTACTTTCCTATGAGCTTTTATCCACAGTGTTTTAGCCAGCCAATCATATATACCTTATGTTAGGTGTGTTTCTGCTTCAGGACACCATATTTAATATATATTCTTGATTCCTGACACTGAACTTTATGGATAACAGCAACATAACTCATGCACACATGAAACATCCAACACAGGTATTTCCTCCATAAGGCACTCACTGCCTTCTTGCACTTGGAAACGCAAGACAGCACCTCACCATTATGCTTTGAGGTCATTCTGAACAGCAAAATCATCAATTAAAAAAATGTGGAGAGTATGGCTCTAAATGTTTTGTGAGAGTGAGAGCTGAAATAAGAAGGCAGACCGTGGCCTTGCCTTCTTCAACTCAGCTGGGAGTATGTTTTCAGGCCATTCAGGTTTTTCACCACCTTGCTCATGACTGCAAATGTCTGTGAAAGTGTTGTATTTATTTTCAGATTAAAAATAAACTAGTAAATTAAAAAGTATAGAATCCATGAATAATAATCAATCACATGTTCAAAATCCTACCACTTCCCTCCCCGACTGTTTCTACTGTGCATTAGTTTGCTAGGGCTGCTGAAACAAAGTGCCACAGACTGGGTGCTTAAAACGCCGAAGTGTATTACCTCAGTTCTGGGGCTGGAAGTCCCAGATTGAGGTGTCAGCTGGGTTGGCTCTTTCTGAGGCCTCCGAGAGAGAACCTCTTCCACGCTTCTCTCCCTTCTGGTGGCCTTGGACATTCCTAGGCCTGCAGACGGCATTCTCCCTGTTTTCATATCATCTCCTCTTTGTATCTGTGTCCCTCTGTGCACAGACTGGATCAGGGCTGACCCTAACAACCTCAGCTTAATCTGATCATCTGCAAAACCTTGTTTACAGGTGCGATCTTGTGACTCCTCTGCTCCAAATAGTCACAGCATCCCACCTCCCCCGGATTAAAGCCAGAGCCCTTTCAAGAGCCTGCCAGACCCTCCCAATGAACCTGCTGCCTCTCCGACCACACCTCCTGCTCTCCCTCTCTCACAGCCCAGTCTGGCCACACTAGCCTCTTTGCCATTCCTAGAACACACCAGACCTGCTTCTACCTCAGGGCATTTGCTCCTGCTATTCCCACTGCCTAGAAGTCTCTTCCCCAGATATCCTTGGGGCTCTCCCATCACCACCTTCCATTCTTCACCTAAGGTCACCTGCTCAGCAAGGCCTGCCACCCCCACCCCTTTAGCACTTCCTATCCCCCTTTTTGGCTTCATATTTTCATAGCATCTTCCGCCCTCCTATGTATTTTCTAGTTGACTTATGTACCATGTCTGTTCTCCCCAACAAGCATGCCTCACAGAATAGCTAATCTCTGTCCCTATTATGCAATATTGTATCTAAGTGCCTAGAATAGTCCCTGGAACATACTAAATGTTCAACAAAGATTTGTTGAATGAATGAATGTATGAATGACAGAAAGAGAAGTATACAAGACTAGACCTTACTCAGGTGTCTTCATTGCTAGCAGTTCTAGGCATATATCAATTATGTGTCCTACAAAAAGTTGATAATCAAGGGCTGGAATAGTATCAGAACATTTTGAAGAAAATAACTCAGTGCTCTCAGTTCAATTTTTGTAAGTAGGTACTGCTTATCTCACCAAAATTTTGACTATATATAGTAAGACCTTCCAACCTCTCAGTAAGATGAAGTTGACTATAGGTGGAATTGATGAAAAGAAATAAAAATGTGTCCCATCTTTCATATTGGGCAAAATGACTTGAAGTTACTGCTTGGTTCCTATAGCATATTCCACCCCTAAAATGGTCTTTTATTTTTATTTTTGGAGGGGAGCATATATGTGAGGAATACTGTTAGTCCAATAAATGCGCAACACATATTTGGGGGCACCTTAAAAGGACCAGAAATATCATCTAGCCCAATGAGAAATATTTGCTCATCTCTTATGGCCTCAAAGGTCCATCAACCAACTTTCTGTCTCTGGATTTTTTTTTAATTTTTTCCATTTATTTTTTCATTTGCTGGACTTGGTTCTGGCCCCAAATTAGCTGCATGAAGAATGCAGACGTGTTAAAAAAATGTGAAGCCTTTAATTAAAGATGTCTTAATTAAGTACTTAAGGTTACCCAATATCTGTCCAGACCTATGAGAGCAAACCTGGGCTTATATTCTTTTTTTTCTTTTTTTTTTTTTATAATTTTTATTTTTACTTTAGTTTACTTTACATTACTGTATTGGTTTTGCCAAACATTGACATTAATTCACCATGAGTGTACATGCGTTCCCAAACACGAATCCCCTCCCATCTCCCACCCCGTACCATCCCTCTCTGGGTCCTCTCCTTGCACCAGTCCCAAGTATCCTGCATCCTGCATCAGACATTGACTGGCGATTCGTTTCTTACATGATAGTATACATGTTTCAATGCCATTCTCCCATCTCATCCCACCCTTTCCCTCCCTCCCNGCAGACTTCTGGATCGCAGCCATTCTGACTGGTGTGAAGTGGTACCTCATTGTGGTTTTGATTTGCATTTCTCTGATAATGAGTGATGTTGAGCATCTTTTCATGTGTTTGTTAGCCATCCGTATGTCTTCTTCTTTGGAGAAATGTCTATTTAGGTCTTTGGCCCATTTTTTGATTGGGTCATTTATTTTTCTGGAATTGAGCTGCAGGAGTTGCTTGTATATTTTTGAGATTAGTTGTTTGTCTGTTGCTTCATTTGCTATTATTTTCTCCCATTCAGAAGGCTGTCTTTTCACTTTGCTTATATTTTCCTTTGTTGTGCAGAAGCTTTTAATTTTGATTAGATCCCATTTATTTATTCTTGCTTTAATTTCCAGAATTCTGGGGGGTGGATCATAGAGGATCCTGCTGTGGTTTATGTCAGAGAGTGTTTTGAAACCTGGGCTTATATTCTTATTACAGAGAATCTTGTGTGTGTGCATGTGCATGTGCGTGTGTGTGATCCAGGAAATAGCATAAGGGTTGAAGATTGGAGCATGAAGCTCATATTAATGGTTAATGTGCTGATTATGTACAGAGAAGGAGCTAGGGAAATTGAGATGCCAGTCCTGTCTGACTTTGTGTCTTGTCGCCTAACCTCACCTGTACTCGGAGGTGGTAATTACAATTCCATAAATATTGACACCAAAGTCAAGGCTAGAAGCTGAATTCTTGTCCCTGCAGCCTTACCTCAGGCAACCTCTATAGGGAATATAAAGATTAAATAAAAGACTTGGTCTCTTGGATAAAAGGTATTATATAAATATGATTGCAATTTGTTCTGCTTAATTTACACTCTGAAAATAGACTCCTTGGCAGCTCCTTATGTTCGGTTGTGTGTCACAATATTTATTGCAAATGCCATTATTTTCTCACAGGATTTCCTTGGTTTCTAGCTATTTTATGTTACCTACTTTGCTCTGAAGTTAGTTGCCTGTCTTTGAGAGTAGATTTGTCTGGAAGGACCTGTCATGTAACTCTTCAGAGAGGAGATTGTGATAAGAGCAAATTTCCTAGTTCTGGATGTTTAGCTTGGTTCCGGGTAATATTGTTATGAAAAAAGAAAATTGTGGGATTGTTGATGACCCTATTTAGAAATGAATGGTAACTCTAGTAGTTTACTTGAACTTTACTAGTATTTTCAGGTCTGTCATGAATGTAAGTAATCTCCATCAGATCTGCTTTCCAGTTTCAATGACTATTTAGAATATTTTGTACTTCATGATACATACTGTTGGTCTTCCTTTTCTGATTGCCCAATTACCAAAAATAGGCACTCAGCCATTTGCCCTGTGAAGTGAGTAGGAAGACCAAATCTTCTCAATCTAAACTGATACAACTCCATCCTCACTTCTGACCAACAGGCTGCAGATTCAGGGTTTCCCATCACTACTTTTAGGTCTGATAATTCACTAGACTGACACAGAATTCAGGAAAGTGCTATACTTACAATTATAGTTTTATTATAATAAAAGGATGCAAATCAGAACCAGCCAAAGAGAGAGATGCTAGAGCAAAATCTGGGAGGGTTCCAAATGCAAAGCTTCTGTTCTCCTCAAGGACATATCACCCTTTCCCCTTGTCATTTCTTCCCACTCTTGCCCTTGTTGGCTTCCCAAATTTTATTATTCACATCAGTTTCATTGCCACTGAAGCAAAACGTGATGATAAGGCGAGTATGACAGGGTCATGTTTATAGAGCGCTCATCAAAATGCCCATGTCAAAGTGTCAAAACATTCTTCCTCTTACGAGCAAAGAGTAGAACAACAAATATCTTTACCTCCCATTTTATTCCTAACCCCGTTTTGTATCAAACACCTTTCTTCAGTTTGTGCCTTTTCTAAACCCCAGTGGGCTTGATCTTGATCCTGGCATTTTTGAAAGCTTTGTTACCTGACATGCAAGGAGTTAAGTATAGTAAAATCTAGCTGGGGCCCCACCCAGCACTTCCTGAATGCATATCAGATATTTAAACAACACAGGGAAAAAGGCTGCTCTGCTACAGTTGAAATTATTTCCTTATCTTTTTGTTTTTAATAAGCTGTGAACTTTAAATATGAATATTAACATGGTAATTTATGTAAATCTTTGCTTTCCTAGTTATATTCTGGAAATGAGTCTTTTCTGAATTGCTTGAGCACATTTATATCCTATGACCTATGATACGTATTGAATAATACCAAGGATGGCTTAGTTTATATCACTAGATAGAAGAGCTAATTTTAAGAGAAATTTCCTTAAACTGAGAGGAGAAGTTTCCTTTTCAAAAAGAATTCCCTCAGTTTAAAACCAACAGAAATAGGGAGCTGGGAGGAAATGAGAAAAGGCAGAAAGAAAGGAGCAGAATTACTGGTAAAAGGTTCATTTTGAAAAGGGCAAGAGGCACCAAGCTGAGAATTCTGTGGCTGGTGAGGGGAGCTGTGAAGGCTTTGCAGACTGTTAACTGAAGTCCTTTGCATCAAAGTTAGGCAGATCCAACAAACCAAGACTGTATAACCTTGGAGACATGACAGTACTAAACCCTTTTCAGCCTTAGGTACTATCTTTAAAAAAGACAAAGAGTTCCTAACTTACAAGGGAATTATGAAGAACAGAGGAGAAAACCCAATGTACTCGGCCTGCTGTAGACAGGGAATGACTGTGTCTTGCCCTGGATCTATGTCAGACAGTAGGTGTCAATTCAGATTTTTGTATTAGAATCTCTTGGACATCTTTCTAAGACACAATTGTCCTTCGGCATCTGGTGGAAAATGATTCCAGAACAAAATCCATGGATGCTCAAGTCCTATATATAAAACAGCTTGTTGTTGTTCACTTGCTAAGTCCTGTCCAACACTTTGCAACCCCATGGACTGTAGCACACCAGGCTTCCTTGTCCTTCACTATCTCCCGGAGTTTGCTCAGACTCGTGTCCATTGAGTCAGTGATGCTATCTAACCATGTCATCCTCTGCTGCCCCCTTCTCCTCCTGCCCTCAGTCTTTCCCAGCAGCAGGGTCTTTTCCAATGAATCGGCTCTTCTCATTAGGTGGCCAGAGTACTGGAACTTCAGCTTCAGCATCAGTCCTTTCAATGAATATTCAGGGTTGATTTCCTTTAGGAGTGATTGGTTGGATTTCCTTGCAGTCCAAGGGACTCTCAAGATTCTTCTCCACCAAGGAGAACCACTCCAATATTCTTGCTGTTGAACACTATGGAAAGGCAAAAAGATATAAAATGGTACAGTATTTGCCTATAAGCTATGCACATCCTCCCATTTACTTTAACCATGTCTAGATTACCTATAATGCCTAATACAATGTAAATACTAGTTACCATGTGGCAAATTCAAGTTTTGCTTTTTGGAACTTTCTGGAAATTCTTTTTCTAATATTCTCAAACCATGGTTGGTTGAATCAAAGAATGCAGAACCCACCTGTACAGAGGACCAACTGTACTGTGCTCTATACTAATTCAATCAGAATCTCTGCCATAGTGACCCCAGCATCAGAATTTTTAAAGTCAGCCCATTGTAAAGTTACATTAAAAGATGAGTACTTTCCCTAAGGAAATTCTAAATCACATATTATTGAAACTATGCTCATGTATTAATAACATTCTTGGGAAATACATAAATAATCTTATATATGTGTGTGTATATATATATAAGCTTATATATATAAACTTCTTAGCCTTTTGTATATATAGATTTTGCAGAATGATTTTTAATGCCTCTACATCTACAACCCACCTCATTAATATTGACAACGCAATCTCATGTATTTCCATGGGGACTGGAACTTAATGCCACATTGTTTACCAAGTGGCCTTTTTCTTTTCCTGAAATTCTGTGTTTCACATAGAGACTCCACAGCATGGAGTCTAGGCATAGATTAGGAATTCAAATCAAAGTGTTTGGACCTCAAGATAGGATTCATGTCACAAGCCTGGGTCCAATCAGCAAGGGCAGAAACTGGAGCCAAGTCAGCTGTTCTCCAATTAGGTGCTCCTTCTAGACTTCTTCCCAGGGTGAGAAACGTAAGTTTGAACCCATGGGTTGTTGGAATCAAGTGGTTTCCCCTGGCATCACAGATGCAGCAATGAGCAGTGATTCCCATCAATGACTTACCATCAGTGCTGCCTCTGCCAAAGTTCCCAGGATGCCATTGACTATATTATTTATGGAAGTGGCTAATGATGGATTGATATGGAAAAGGCTTCTGTAATCCCGGGGTTCATAGATCATCAGGCACGCAGTGTCCCATGGTTTGTGCACCATGGATGGCATGTCCATCTGGCTCAGGGTGGGACAGGACTTTCAGCTTCAGGAGCAGCAGCAAACCCTGGGAATTGATTTGAAATGAAGTAACTAATGCAAGTGGTGCCTTCTCATGGTTTCATTGTTCTTTCTGATGAGATGACTGCATAGAGAAGTGGTGAGGCTGGGTCTCTGAACTGCAGAGGTTCCTGAACTGGCAGGATAGGAAGATGATCACACTTGTGGTTTTCCAAACATTACATATGTGTGTATTTACATGTATTTACATATATATATAAATTTATTTTATACATGTATATATTTAAAAACCTGAATATGAAGACCACAGTGGACTTCCCAGGTGGCGCTAGTGGTAAAGAAACCCCTTGCCAATGCAGGAGATATAACAGAACGGGTAACATTCCTGGGTCAGGGAGACCCCCTGGAGGAGGGCATGGCAGTCCACTGCAGTGTTCATGCCTCAGGAATCTCATGGCCAGAGGAGCCTGGTGGGCTGCAGTCCATAGAGTTGCAAAGAGTCAGGCATGACTGAAGTGACCTAGCCTGCCCACATACATGAAGCCCACATTATGGGGCCACACGGACCCCATATGTTGGCCACACAGACCAACATGTGTTTTTTAGAGGAGGGAGGGTCATTTGGTTTGATTTTTTGTTTGTACAATTGAGAGGGTTTTGCATGGCAGTTGCCACGAATCCACCAGGCCACAACTGCAGAATCCACTTTTGTCTCGAAGGTAGCCTTTCTGGTCAGTCTCTCTGCTCTGGCCTCCCCTGTTCCCTTCTGTGTGCCAGGACTTTTATGCAGCCGCCCTCTGGTTTCCAAAGCCCCAGTTCTCCGATTTATGATGGGTCATAACCGCAGGAACCTTCCCGCACTGAACACATCAGCCCGCAGGCCACACTCACATGTGCAGCGCGCCTGCTCCCTCCGTGTTCCACAGAACAGAACGAGGGGCTCCTGTCCTGAGGCGGACCTCTGGACTCCTCCTCTTCTAAAGTCCACCTTGAATATCCCCCTCCTTGATATTGGGCTTCTGCAAATATTTCGGACCTTGAATTCCAACAACCAGCCACTACACTCCTCATCTTCAAGGCTCTCATCTCCTTTGCAAAACTTCTTGAACCACCACTGTACTATACGTTTGTTAGCAGTTCCTGGGCCAAATGCATTGTTGGCATTGAGAGTTGTCTCTGCCGCTTTAAAACCCCTTTTTAACTAACATAAGAAAATCACTCGAATTTGATAGTAAAGAATTTGGCTGCAATGCAGGACACCTGGGTTCAATCCCTGGGCCTGGAAGATCCGCTGCAAAAGGAGACAGCAACTAGCTCACTTGGTAAAGAATCCACCTGTGATGCAAGAGACCCCGGTTCAATTCCTGGGTCAAGAAGATCCCCTGGAGAAGGGATTGGCTACCCACTCCATTATTCTTGGGCTGGTGGCTCAGATGGTAAAGCGTCTGTCTACAATGCGGGAGACCCAGGTTCAATCCCTGGGTCGGGAAGATCCCCTGGAGAAGGAAATGGCAATCCACTCCAGTACTATTGGCTGGAAAATCCCATGGACAGAGGAGCCTGGTAGGCTACTCTCCATGGGGTCGCAAAAGAGTTGGACATGACTGAGTGACTTCACTTCACTTCCCTTGTGGCTCAGTTGGTAAAGAATCCACCTGCAGTGTTGGAGACCTGGGTTCAATCCCTGGGTTGAAAAGATCCCTGGAGAAGGGATAAGGCTACCCACTCCAGTATTCTGGCCTGGAGAATTCCATGGACCAAGTCACAAAGAATCATACACGGCTGAGTGACTTTCACTTTCACAGTGTTCTTCCCTGGAGAATTCTATGGACAAAGGAGCCTGGTAGGCTACAGTCCATGAGGTCACAGAGAGTCAGACACGGCTGAGCACACATACATAGCATCATTTCCATAGTCTAAAATACATATAAAAATACACAGCAAGTAATAAGTCATTAGCAAAAAACATAAAGTGAGAAATGTGCACTAAAATGATGGTATAACATAACCACACTTATTTAAGAACATATTCTAATGTCAAATGACAAAAGTTCAACAATGCAAAAACCACAATTACTTTTGCACCAACCTAATACTATGGTACTGTCTTTAGGCCTACCTGACACCAGCCATAGGGCAGGAATTCATTAGGTGTTAGTTCTCTTCCTTTTCTCCTTATCAGGAGGGTCAGGGGCTCCTTGTTTCTCAGGGGCTCCCCCTGCCCTGTCCCTTACAGATCTCATTAGCACTTAGTTCATCCTGCCTTGTATGTTCATCACTTGCCTATTTGTTTGCTCCACTATGCTATGCAGTTCTTGACATTTGAATATGAATTACATTACCCAGGCATCTCTCAAAAAACCTTATACTTAGCAGATACTCAATTAATATGCAATTAATGAGTGAATGAATGAGAAAACAAATGCCCAGGCCCACCCTTTGCCTACACAATTCCCCTTCCACAGGGTTTTTCCCCTGTCTAAACAGCTTCTATTTGCTGATTGCTTTTATGCTTTCCAGCGACAAAAATGATTAAAGCAACTTACAGAATGTGTATAAATTGATCATTGATTTGCTAGTGTAGATAGGAACATTTGCCCTTTAAAAGGAGAGTTTTATATCCCTAAACTGATGCCCAACTTGTAAAGGGTTTGTTATGAATATAAATAGGAGGGTCTTTTTGTTCCTTGCTGAGGTTAGGGAAAAACAGAAAAACAAATCAACAAAAAACAACCTCTCATTCTAAGCAGTCGCCATTCTCCCTGTAACTAGTTTGTCAGGGAATCAACACAAGGAGTCGGCATCATTCTCTGGTATTCTCAGGCAGTGCACTGCCCACCCCTTCTATCCACCATTTCAAAAAGCTCCTGGATCTGTGAGACTTAAAGGAAACAAAGACATCACAAAGGGGAGAGAGGATGCGTTATATGCTGAATATTTAAAGTGGGCATCAGGAAGCAGCTAACTTCTTGGGCGTCAGAGTCATTGCACATATATGCACACACACGTTGCCATCCCTTAGAATTTCAAGAGGAACAGCATGTTGGAGCTTGAGCTTAACATTAAGGACTTTGATTTATGACTTCTCATTAGCAGCCCCTACACACCAATGTGATTCAGCTCCATCTTGCATAATAATGAACTCATCCATAAAGTGTACATTTGACAGCTGGAATGAAAAGCCATATTTGCTTCATGTTCCTTCCACAGCTGTGGAGGGAATGTACACAATTTCTCTGAAATCAAGAATCTCATGTAGATCTTCGCACCCCCAAAAATATTTCAAATGTGTTTACAGATTCTGAAAAGATTCTAAAACTGTAGTACTCTGCAAATATAAACATATTTATTATTTAATAATTGCTGCTGATTTATGTCATTGATTTCTGTTTCTAGATCAGGAAATGGCTTCATTTGTTCTTTGAACTTGATTCTTAATTTGTCCATCTGGACACGTACAAAAGCTAGCAGAAGGACAATGGAAGCTAAAACTGAAGCAGTGGGCTTTAACATTCTCAGTTATTCTGACAGAAGTTTCAAGTCCTCTCATTTCCCTAAGAAATTAGGACATACAATAAGCAGATACAGCTTTTGTTGATCCAGAGTGTACAATGAAACCCTGTACATTTTTTCTAACATTATTTCTGATCAAATCTATTTTTAATATTTTTAGGCAACAATAGGCATGTGTCAATATTATGATAACATTTGAAGTATCCTTACTATAACTTTTAATAGGGTTGCCAGATGTAGCAATAAAAGTATAAGCTGCCTACTTAAATTTGAATTTCAGAAAAATGATGCACAAATTTTAATATAAGTATTCCCATACTATATTTGAGACATACTAAGAAAATATTTATTATTTATTTGAAATTTACACCTAACTGGAAATCCTCTATTTCATCAGGTAACCCTATTCTTAGGGATTTATAGACAACCCTATAGAGTAGAAAAAATTTTAAAACACATTCTAGCATTTTTCTATTAAACTTCCCTTTCACTGCTTCCTGCCATCTGCCTCTCCCATTTTTCTGGAGGTCACAGCTGGTAACCAAAAGCATGTTATTATTTAGTCAAAATATTTATTATGTCTGAGCTTCCAAAGGCTGAGGTGAGAACTGTTCACAGAGAAAACAGCATAATGTGTGTTGATTGGTAACCATTCCATGGCACCCAACCAACCATATTTCCATGTTATTTTGTATATATATTTGTATCATCTCATTGTTTAAATATTCTTGTTGTTCATCACTACAATTATAAAATCCTTTAGCTTGGGACAACATAAAGTCAAATTCTTTCAGCCTAACAATATTCAACACCAGTCATTTACTTAGTGATACTCAAGAAATATTTTAGATCACAGCAAATATTACTTTGTGTGTGTGCGCGCACGCGCACATGCTCAGTCACTCAGTCATGTCCAACTCTGTGACCCCCATGGACTAAAGCCCGCCAGTTTCCTCTGTCCATGGAAATTTCCAGGTAAGAATACTAGAGTGGGTTGCCATTTCCTTCTCCAGGGGATTTTCCCCACCCAGGACTAAACCCACATCTCCTGCATCTCTTGCTTTGGCAGGCAGATTCTTTACCACTGAGCCACCTGGGAAGCCCCAAGTATTACAATGAAGGCTTTAAAAAAAGTTCTAGAGCTTAGATGGCTCCAAATAAGATCTGATAGTGCCTTTGACCAACCCTCCTCCTTATTAAATAAACCCTTTCATTCTTTCAATGTATTTAAATAATACACTTATAATATTTGTGAACAACAAAAAAAGAGCTTTTACTGTTACTATATGGCCATAAGGATAATGACCTTATGAATGAATAACAGAGAAAACAATAACAAAACATATATTAAAAAGGTAGAGAACTTTCCCCTACCTTTGCTATCTCTGCCCTCACATTACTATAGTGGAGATGAGGAAATTCTTTAACAGGCACATAGGCTATCTGACAATATTAGAAAGAATTTCATGGGAAAAGAATCTAGTCTGGTGGGCTATAGTCCATAGAGTCACAGTCGGACACGACTTAAGCCACTTAGTATTCATTCAGCATTCAGACAGAATGCTGGGAAAACACTAAGAAAGATAATTGACCCTTTTAAGCATTGAAATCTGCACAGATTTTTGTCATTGTCTCTCCTTGACATTATAATTACCTGCTTTAAGTCTTTCTTTCCCTAGGCTAATCATTCCTGTCAGGTGATAAGAACCTTCCCTCCTTTTAAAGCTGAAATTATCTAGCATAGTGCCTGGTTCTTGGTGTGTCCAGTGGGGATGTATTTGCAGTGAGAGAGTTAAGTAAAACACTTCAACATTCTGATCTGGGCAAGAATCCTACCTCTAACTCTGTTGGCTTTCTTGTAGCCCAAATCTTGTATTTCTCAAAGATTTACGTGTGTGTGTGCGTGTGTGTGTGTTTCCATCAGAAGTTAAATGTACATAGATAAAGATACATACACACACACACACATACACACAAACAAAGAGCTGAGAAAAGAGAAGCTAAAGGCAAAAGAGAAAAGGAAAGATATACCCATTTGAATACAGAGTTCCAAAGAATAGCAAGGGGAGATAAGAAAGCCTTCCTCACTGATCAATGCAAAGACATAGAGGAAAACAGTAGAATGGGAAAGACTACAGATCTTTTCAAGAAAATTAGAGATATCAAGGGAAAATTTCATGCAAAGATGGGCTCGATAAAGGACAGAAATGGTATGGACCTAACAGAAGCAGAAGATATTAAGAAGAGGTGGCAAGAATACACAGAAGAACTGTACAAAAAAGATCTTCACGACCCAGATAATCACAATGGTGTGATCAATCACCTTGAGCCAGACATCCTGGAATATGAAGTCAAGTGGGCCTTAGGAAGCATCACTACGAACAAAGCTAGTGGAGGTGATGGAATTCCAGTTGAGCTACTTCAAATCCTAAACGATGATGCTGTGTAAGTGCTGCACTCAATATGCCAGCAAAATTGGAAAACTCAGCAGTGGCCACAGGACTGGTATAGGTCAGTTTTCATGCCAATCCCAAAGAAGGCAAAGCCAAAGAATGTTCAAGCTATCACACAATTGCACTTATGCCACACGCTAGCAAAAGTAATGCTCAAAATTCTCCAAGCCAGCCTTCAACAGTACATGAACCCTGAATTTCCAGATGTACAAGCTGGATTTAGAAAAGGCAGAGGAACCAGAGATCAAATTGCCAACATCTGTTGGATCATCGAAAAAGCAAGGGAATACCAGAAAAACATCTATTTCTGCTTTATTGATTACGCCAAAGCCTTTGACTGTGTAGATCACAATAAACTGTGGAAAATTCTTAAACAGATGGCAATACCAGACCACCATACCTGCCTGCTGAAAAATCTGTATGCAGGTCAAGTAGCAACATGGAACTGGACATGAAACAACAGACCAGTTCCAAATTGGGAAAGGAGAACATCAAGGCTGTCTATTGTCACCCTGCTTATTTAACTTAGATGCAGGGTACATCATGCAAAATGCCAGGCTAGATGAAGCACAAGCTGGAATCTAGATTTCTGGGAGAAAACTCTATTACCTCAGACATGCAGATGACACTACCCTTTTGGCAGGAAGTGAAGAACTAGAGAGCCTCTTGATGAAGGTGAAAGAGGAGAGTGAAAAAGTTGGCTTAAAACTCAACATTCAGAAAACGAAGATCATGGCTTCTGGTCCCATCACTTCATGGCAAATAGATGGGGGAACAATGGAAACAGTGAGAGACTTTATTTTCCTGGGCTCCAGAATCACATGCAGATGGTGAGTGCAGCCATAAAATTAAAAGACGCTTGTTCCTTGGAAGAAAAGCTGTGACCAACCTGGACAGCACGTTAAAAAGCAGAGATATTACTTTGCCAACAAAGGTCCATCTAGTCAAGGCTATGGTTTTTACAGTGGTCATGTATGGATGTGAGAGTTGGACTATAAAGAAAGCTGAGAGCCAAAGAACTGATGCTTTTGAACTGTGGTGTTGGAGAAGACTCTTGAGAGTCCCTTGGACTGCAAGGAGATCAGTCCTGGGTGTTTATTGGAAGGACTGATGCTGAAGCTGAAACTGCAATACTTTGGCCACCTGATGGGAAGAACTGACTCATTGGAAAAGACACTGACAATGGGAAAGTTGGAAGGCAGGAGGAGAAGGGGATGACAGAGGATGAGATGGTTGGATGGCATCACCAACTCGATGGACATGAGTTTGAGGAAGCCTCTGGGAGATGGTGATGGACAGGGAAGCCTGGCATGCTGCAGTCCATGGGGTGGCAAAGAGTCAAACATGAGTGTGACTGAACTGAACTTATATATATATATACACATACACACACACACACGTATATGTAATTGTATATGTAGATATCCATTTACAAAGTATTTGAAGAAGGTGTTGGAAGTCTTTATAAGGCATAGATGGCTAACTTTCCATCAGGTTTATATGTGATATTCTATAGCACTACTTACTGTGAAGAAAGTGCAGAGACTACGTTTCCCAGCTTTCCTTGCTCCTGGGTGAGCCATGGATTAGTTCTCACCAACAGAATGCCAGTCAAGGTAATGTCTGCCACTACCAGACCATGGTGATGTGAATTTACTTTCTTCATCCCTGTTATCCTCTTCTCATGGGCTCCATGCAGAATCTTAGAATTCGGGAGGTGAAGACAGTAGAGCCAGAAGATGGAAGGAGAGTGGGTTTCTAGAAACCTCTTTTCAGTGGAAAGAGAGTTCCCCTCCACCTGCTGAATCAGGAACATGTGTATGTATGTACACAAGGAATAAACTTCCTTCATATTTGAGTTACAGGTGTGTTTGCTCCAGAAAATATCCTCATAACTAACCAGCATAAGTTATTAGGGCTTCCCGGGTGGCACTAGTAGTAAAGAACCCACCTGCCAATGCAGGAGACCTAAGAGACACACATTCATTTCCCTGGGTCAGAAGATCTCCTGGAGAAGGAAAGGCACCTCACCCCAGTATTCTTGTCTGGAAAATCCCATGGACCAAGGGGCCTGGTGGGCTATAGTCCACAGGCTCACAAAGAGTGGGACACGACTGAAGTGACTTGGCACAGTAGGATTTTACTTAACACTTATTCAGATGCTTTTTATTGTATTCTGTCCTCTCCAGAGGTGGTTGTTGAGACTATATTTTCTTATAGTTTGCCCTTCCCCATCATTCCTTCCTACTGCCTAGAAAATCCCAGTATTGAAGAATTAGGATTCTTAAAGAATTCCAAAGTGATTTGTTTTGTGTGAGTTTTCTTTTCACTTAACAAACATTAATCTAGCACTCATTATATGGAACATGCATCCTGCTCAGTCTTGGGAGTAAAAAGACAATAATTAACTGATGAACTAGCTAAAGAAAAAAACATATAAAAGATAAATTACAAGGGAATGAAATTTAAAGAAAAATGTACAGCATTATAAGTAGTCTCTGGGAGCCAATGGAGCTACATGGAGTAAAAGAAGCTTCACAGAGAAGGTGACATTGAATTAGGTGCTGGAGGTTGAATATGATTTCTATCAAAAGATATGAGTCACTGTTTACATCTTTTAAAGATTTTTACAATGAAAAGAGGATATTGCTTTTTATAAAACTGTATTGGTTTATCATATCAAAGTTTGTCATATTCATCAGGACTAACTTTCCCTTTTTGTTACTTTTAGCCTTTTTCTGAACAGAGCTTTTCATTATTAACTTTACCATTAGTGATTTATCATTTTGTGTCAATCACCACCATCTCAATCACAAATGTTTAAGCTTGAGGGTTTTTAAAAGTCAAATTCCTTAGTCCTTCTAGGATTTATGGTTGTATACAATAACAACTTATTAACCTAGCTTTATTATCATTTCTCCATATTTTATCTCCCATGGTACTGTAATTTATTTTTTAATATTTATTTATTTACTTGGGTCTTAGTTGCAGCACACAGGATCTTTGATCTTCATTGCGGCATGCAGGATCTATAGTCATGGTGTTTGGGATCTAGTTCCCTGACCAGAGATCAAGCCCAGCCCCTTACATTGGTAGTGTACAGTTTTAGTGACTGGATCACTAAGGAAGTCCCAATATTGTAATTTATTAAACTTGTAGGCTTAGCTGCATTCCAAGCATCTGTATTCTGTTCCATCACTCTAATCTTCTATTTTTAACTTGTATCACGCAATTTTATCCCCTGGTGCTTTATAATCATTTTTATGTATGATAGAGCAAGCTCCTCAGTGTCAGCCTTCTGATTTTCTTCTCAGCTTTATACAGTTTTCACTCTGGCAAGGGACTGATTTCCAAAGGCCAGAAGATTGGAAACTGATAGAATGAACAAGAAGAAATGGAAAGGTTTAGGAAAGAAAGGAAACAGTAAGCTATACAGTTGGTGCTTCTTACTTCTTGCTACTGTGAATGCTTCAGAGAAAGACATTTCCTTATAATTTGTAACTCTATTTAAAATATTGGAAAATAGATGCATTATACATATTTGAATCATTGCTTGGCCTTGAGTCCTTTCTTTAAATGTCAGTAACTCGATTCAAGGATGAGCTGGTGAAAAGTTGTATTCAGCAATTATTTGTAGTGGATACAAAAACTCAAGAAATGTTTCTTAGAAAACATTGAAACTTTTAGGTTATAAAGACTTTGAAAAAGAAAGGAGAAGTTAGGTCTCTGACTCTTGAAAACAGTCAGCTGGGTGTCAGATTTCATTCTTGTTTCTTTTAGTTTATATGGAAATTATTTCCTCCGTTAGTAGTGTCTCAATAATCAGACTGCAAAACTTTCACTTTTTACCTTGTGCAGCTCATTATAACTCATGGTTTCATTTTTAAAACCAAAATTTAAACCTAGGTTATATTTGGAAACAGTGCTTTGCTTATAAAAATAAAAACTGGTGCCATCACATATAGATCTTGACCAGCATCATGTTTGCAGGGCCACTAAAATGTCATGGAAGAGACAAGAAGCCTAAGATATAATTGAGGAGTGTCTATTTTGTTTACCACCATATCTCCAATTGCCAGACAGTTCCTGAAGACACATAGTAGGCACTCGATAAACATTTTTTGAATGGCTCTTGGTATCAGACATGAGTTGAGTTCAGTTCAGTTGCTCAGTCCTGTCCAACTCTGTGACCCCATGGACTGCAGCACGATAGGCCTCCCTGTCCATCACCAACTCCCAGAGTTTACTCAAACTCATGTCCATTGAGTCAGTGATGCCATCCAACAATGTCGGCCCCTTCTCCCGCCTTCAGTCTTTCCCATCATCAGTGTCTTTTCCATTGAGTCAGTTCTTCCCATCAGGTGGCCAAAGTACTGGAGTTTCAGCTTCAGCATCATTCCTTCCAATGAATACCCAGGACTGATCTCCTTGAAGTCCAAGGGACTCTCAAGAGTCTTCTCCAACACCACAGTTCAAAAGCATCAATTCTTCAGCGCTCAGCTTTCTTTATAGTCCAACTCTCACATCCATACATGACTACTGGGAAAACCATAGCCTTGACTAGATGGACCTTTGTTGGCAAAGCAAACATGAGTTACAACCAGCAAAAGAGCTCACTGGAGTAGTTATAGAGCTCAGTCGGGGAGGCTGAGAGGCGGTCAGGGAGCAGAACACAAGACAGAGTAAGGCAAACGTTTGAACAGGAGCCATAAATGGGGGTTTATGAGGAAGCGGGGAGAGACCTTCTGGCATTACATACAGTATGTGAATGAAGAGCTTATTTGACTGACTTGACCTTGTATTTGTGAAATATTTAATTGTTTCTCAGAATGCTGAATTAAACGTGCTATTTACATATTTTTAAATAGAACTGTGTACTAATGATGTAAATGTAGGTCAGAGGTGTAATTATTCATTTTTCCTTAATTCAAAGCCTCTTGAACATTGCCATTTTAGCTATACTTCAAAACAAAGTAGCAGAGTTAAGCATAATAAATTGTGAAAGTAAATGTGGAAATCAGTTTGCAGGCTCAGTATAATTACTTTGATTTCTGACTCAGGGAAATGTTAAGTATATTTAGAACTCTAGACTTTTCCTAAATTGGTAATAAAATTATTTCAAAGTTTGAAAAAAAAAAACAAAACCCACTTTAACTCTGACTAGGGCTTGAAAGTGAAATTCAAGATAACTCCACACTGAAATCACCTCTTGAGCCTACTTAATAACTTTCTATTTCCCTTAGTCTGTAAATATTTAGCAACAAATCTGCCAACTTAGCAGGATCCCTAGCAGAAGAAATAATGACCCCGTTCACAGAATACTACTGCTATAACTTAACAGAACTGCAGTTCAGTCCTAAGAAAAGACCAAGGTATCAGCCCCCAGTGATCCATAAGGGATCTAAGAAAAGATCTGTGATTGTCTTGGATAAAAAGGGTTCAGAATCACAGTGCAGGAAACTCACTGAATCAACTGCAGGAAAAAAAAAAAAAAGATGTTTGCAAAGGAAGAGGCATATAGTCTATGCTGAACATTTGCATATGTTCATCTCAAACCCTGAATCCTCAAGGTTTTCTGAGGTACCAGCAGTGATTCCAATGTGATCAATGAGAATTCTCAATAGTTATCTCTTTTGGTTGATTTCACATGGGAACTGATTGCTGATGGACTTTCTCTAGCTATTTAGTGAAGTATCAAAAAAGAAAGAGATAGTACAGCTTTGGGGAAAAGTATAAGCACTGAAATTCCCCTTACTCGATTTTGCTCAACTTTATTCGTTCTCAGCTACCTAAAATGCAGATTTATTCATCAATTTAAAATATAGTATGTTACTTGAATAATGTAATCATATACCGGCTTCTCAAAAGATTAAATTATGGAAATTCACTCCCAATCTGAAAATAGTTGTTGATGACTTAACTCCATGTAAGGAATGAGGCTAAATGCCTCATGTCAGTTGAGATGAGAGAGCTATTATTTTAGGATCCCAGGCAGGGTCAGGTTTAACTTGAACCTTAAAGAGTGAAAAGGGATCATTAAAAAAAAAATGACATTCCTATTAGAAAAATGGTTAATAGGATGTTTTGAGCCTGCTTAAACTTCCTCTGAGATTCATAAATATTCATTGAATCAATTAGTTATTTGAAGCTTGATGTTTTGCTGCTGAAGGAAAATAATTATCTGCTAAGGTGGGTGTCCTGTCTGGAGCCTGAATTTAGTTTTAAAATGTGTGAAGGAAACTAGTGGGGACTATCATTTTGATCTCTGTAGAGGCATCTTTTAACTGAACTATAGAATTAACTTTTTCTGACCCAAAAGAAGCAAGATTTTTTTTAAAAGGAAAGAGATCTCCCACATGCTTTTCCTGATTCCTGAATCATGGATTTTAAGCAGCCATTTCTTAAAAATAGTGTTCTCATCCATTTATAAATAGAGTCAACCCTCTACTACCCATTATCTAGTTTTCCAGAACCTCTAGCTTTCCTGAAATTATTCAGATCCAGAAATAATCCTATACCTCCAACTCTCCCCCACACCTCCAGTTGCTTTTAAGGCAGGAAGGGGACTTCTGAGCATCTGGAAGGGACAGCATTTGGGAGAACTGAGGCTGAGCGAGAGATGCTATGAGGTTAGTTCAGTGTCTGGTGTACCTGGGCAGAGAAGCAAAAGGCCGAGGCCCCTTACTGACCCTGTACAGGGAAGGCATCGAGACCAGAAGCAGGGTGGGGAGTGATAAGAGACAAAGAGTGAAGAAACAGAATGAAGAAGAGCAGCAGCGTTGGTCGGTCCTGGATGCACCGGTCATCGTGGGGCTGATGGGCAGATGGACAGCTCTCCTTACTAGCGGGCCCCTCAGCTTCCCTCCTCTCCAGACTGTAGCCCTTTACATGTTTCAGCATTGAAAGGTTTTATTTTCTTTGTTCAAGAGAGGGGAAGAATAATTGCTAGCCAACACCAGTGGGCCAAAATGTGTCAGATGCTGGATTCCAGCTGTCTGGGGAGGGAGGGGGTATGTAGAACTGGGACAAGTAGATTCTTCCATCTGAGAGAGGAAATCATGTGCAAGCTATTTGGGGAAGCCTTCCATCATGAAAGATTAAAATCTGGCATTTACAGGGTTAATTCTCATCTCTGTGCTATGCCGAGTGAAATGTACAATATACTCTATTTCTTCCTGGTTGGGACTTGGACTTTAACAACACAATTATTATACTGTCCATGTTATTAACAAAGATCCTGTAGAAACATGCTAAATAATTTATGTACGCAAAGCAATTTAACAATTGTGATCTAAATAACACTGTCAGGGAGGCAAGCTTTTTATTAGAGGACTAAGTCTTATGTCTTATTATGATTTCGAGTTCAGCCTTTCCCAACTCAGGTGCCTTCCACATGGCATATGTTAGACAAATGCTTGCCGAAGTGAAAAGAGGTCAGAGTCAGTGTCACACTCAGCCAATCTAGTCAGGAGAGAATCTTTGTCTGGAGTCAGGTGTGGGGGTGGGCAACATACACCACCCCCTCCCCAACACACTGATGGTGGTAATTACCCCAGGCCAAGGATAAACAGGACAAATGTTCATACAACTGTGCCAGCCTCAAGGAGAGACAGCAGCAAAGAGGAACCAGAAATATTATTGTTTATATGATGCTGAATGCATTAACACTGTATTCCTTCTTGAAAGACAAGCGACTAAAGCACAAAATCCAGAATAAGAAACGACATACATTCTACGTAATATTTGTTACACTGAGTGCTGCCTGTGGCCACCTGCATCTTGGGCCACCCAGCATCATCCAGCATGCTAAATCTAAATCTGCTTGTGTATTTTCTTGGCATTTCTCTCTGTTGCTCTCTCTCCCCACCCCGCCCCCCTCACGCTCTCTCTCGCTCCTACATAAATCAATAAAACCTTTTTTGTCAGCCCAAGTTAAATTCCAAGCAACATGGGCAGGGAAACCAAAAAAAAAGGGGAAAAAAAGTGATTAAAAAAAAAATCAGATCGGCTTCAACACACTGAATATAAGACATACGATTGGAGCTGAGACAGCTGACATGTTATTGACTGGAAATCATCCTCTGATCACTTATACCACAACCCCCACCCCCAAATGGCAGCCACACAAGGCTGCGACAAAGGGGACTGTATTCCTGAGGATAACAGAAGAGCACAGGCGAATAATTTCCAGAGAAACTGAGTGACAGAGCTGGTTTCTAATTTATTATTCCAGGGCCATGCCTTTTGATGTCCTGATTTAATGTGGCTGTAAGCCTGAACTAATCTGACATAATAAAAACTTAATTGGCTACTTCCAATTAACATTTCCCTTTAATCTGGCTATTTGTTTTCCTCTAACATAGATTGCTGTTCCTCGGGGCAGGATACACGTTGTGTGTTGTGCATGGTGAAATGATGTTCGTGTTTAGGGTACAGTTATGAACTGTAAGTCACTCCTAGTAATTGCACGTCTGACCACTGAAGTGGCTGTATCTCCTGGGCTGCTGCCAAGCTGGACGGCACTGGATGTCAGGATCGAGAGCCGGCAGGATGGGCGGGAGGAGCTGGGGGCATCTGGATAATGTGGTGTTTGGGGAGGGGAATGCCTACTGCCAGGGCTCCTGCTTCTCCTCGTGATGCTTCTGTCAGGCAGAGGAAGCTTCCAGACTGAAAATTCCCAGTGGGCAAGCATTTTGGAACCCAAAGAACTGCTGAGTATGGGGACTTCTGAGTAGTGTGCATTAGTATGCAAACTTTCCCATTATAGCTGATTTTATTATACTTTCCTTTTTGAAGTTAAACAATTTCTAGCATGCAAAATAAGGTTTATGAAATTTATCATTCAGATTAATGTGGTATTCATCAACCCATGAAATATTAAAACCTATACAAGTATTTAATGAAATAATTTTTATTTTTTGTAATTATTGACATTTTGATATATTTTTACCTTCTTTTATTTTTTGCCCTTTTATTTGGAAATAATTTCAATCATGGATAATTTGTAAATATAAAAATAGTACAAAGAACACCCATACACTCATATACCCTTAACCTAGAATCACTTGTTAACATTTTACATGGTTAGCTCTGTGATTTGCATGCACTCTCTCTCTCTCTCTGGCTCTTCCTCTCCATATGCATTATGTACATTTTATTGTACGTATAATTTTATTCTAGAGGAACTGGAGGTATGTTACATATGGCCCTTTACCCCAAACATCAGTGCATATATTTCCTAAAACTGTAAACACATTTAACATTGATAGAATTCTCTCATCTAGTCTATCTTTTATATTTTAGTTTTATCAGTTGATCCAACCAGGGGTCCCCAAGCTCTGGGATCTAATGCCTGATGATCTGAGGTGGAGCTGCTGTAATAATAACAGAAATAAAGTACACAATAAATGCAATGCACATGAATCATCCCTAAACCTCCTTGCTGCTCCTGGTCTGTGGGGAAATTGTCTTCCATGAAACCAATCCTTGGTGCCAAAAAGGTTGGGGTCCACTGCTTTATAACATTCTCCCCTCCGGTAGAAGATCCGGTCTAGGGGCAGGGAGCACATTTGTTTGCCATGTGTCTTTAACCTCTTTCAACATGGATAAGTTCTGCAGCTTTTCTTTGTCTTTTCTAATATTGATGTTTGGGAGATACCAGAGTATCGCGACCTCTCCCCATTTTGAAGTAGCACATTCCTCACTTGCCTGATAGCCCCTCGTGACCACGCTCAGGTCATATGTTCTTGCCTGGAACACTGCACAGGTGATGTTGCGTCCCTCTCAGGCTATCACATCTGGAGGGACACTGAGTGCATCTGTCCCTCTATGGTGATGCTGACTCTAATCAGACAGTCTAGTGTTTTTTGATTTCTCCACTAGATAATTACTGTTTAATTTTCTCCCCCATAACTAATAAGCTGTCTGTTGGGAGGCACTTTAAAGCCATGCTAACAGGTAATTCCTCATCAAGATTTCCCTCTAGGTTTAGCATCCATTGATGCCTCTTGCCTGATCCAATCGTTAATAAAATATGTACAAAATTAAGATTTTCCAATTTCAGCACTTCTTCCCCATCTGCCACCAGCTCTCAAGATTCTACTTTAAGTGAAATTCTCCCGTTTATTTATTTACATCTGTTTATCATCAGTGTAGACCTATGAATTCCAGTTTTTCCCAGTGGTTTATAAACTGGAAATAGAATTTTAATTGAATGGTTTATTTACTCATTTATTCAGTGATTATTTATTGAGTGTCTATAGTAGGCAAGGCACTCTGATACATTGTGGGGATGCAACCATACTTCCCCACTTTTTACAGATATATTGTGCCTGGAAGTATATCCAGAAGTTTGAAGACAGCTATAGTCTAGAATGACTTGTCTATCAAACACTGACGTGTTGAGAACCGTCCTAGATCTTGAGGGTACTGAGTCCCTACCCTCAGGGAGTCAAATGGGGGAGATATCAACAAATAAGTACATAATAAGTAAGGTGTCAGAAGAGTTACTGGTTCTGAAAAAGGCTGTGAGAGAAAAAAGAAAACAGAAAAACAGGAGCTAGGATATAGGATGATTCCCAAGGTAACACAGAGGCTGCTGCTGCTAAGTCACTTCAGTCACGTCCGACTCTGTGCGACCCCAGAGACGGCAGTCCACCAGGCTCCCCCGTCCCTGGGATTCTCCAGGCAAGAACACTGGAGTGGGTTGCCATTTCCTTCTCCAATGCATGAAAGTGAAAAGTGAAAGTGAAGTCGCTCACTCCTGTCTGACTCTTCGCAACCCCATGGACTGCAGCCCACCAGGCTCCTCTGCCCATGGGATTTTCCAGGCAAGAGTACTGGAGTGGGGTGCCACTGCCTTCTCTGAACACAGAGGCTAGCCATGATTAAACAGAATGGTAGGAGGACAGCTTCATAATGGTTTCTCTTGAATGTTTGAGTGGTGTTTCTCTGGGCGGATGTCCAGTCCATTTTTCTCTTCTTCTTCTCTTCATTTGCTTTTCCATGATCTTCTTCTAGCTTATTTGCAGCAGCCTCCCAAGGAGGACCAGAGCATGCTTCTACTGTAGCACCCTTTGTAGGTGCAGCCTTTAGATTAGAAATTTCCCAACTGTGACTGCGTATCAGTAACTTTTATACCACAACACAAAAAAACGACCAAATAGTGTGGTACATATATACAATGGAGTCTTACTCAGCCATAAAAAATAATGAACCTGGGTCATCTGTAGTGATGCAGATGGACCTAGAGTCTGTCATACAGAATGAAGTAAGTCAGAAAGAGAAAAACAAATATCATCTATTAACACATATATATGGAATCCAGAAAAGTGGTACAGATGAATCTACTTGCAAGGCAGGAATTACGATGCAGATGTAGACAAAATGGAGATGTGAATACAATGGGGGTCGGGGGGGGTGGGAACAACTGGGAAAGTAGTATTGACATATATACAGCACCATTCGTATGATAGCTAGCTAGCGGGAAGCTGCTGGAGGGCAGGGAGCTCAGCTCAGTACTCTTCGAAGACCTAGAGGGGTGGGAAGGGGCAGGGGAAGGTGTAAGAGAGGTTCGAGAAGAAGGGAATCTATGGAAAGATACACACACAGCTGATTCACTTTGTTGTACAGCAGAAGCTAACACAACATTGTAAGCAATTAGACTCCAATAAAAAAAAAATGAACAAATAGCCAAACCAAGAGAGTTTACACAAAATAATCCCACCTACAGCAAACATTTAACAGACATTGAGTAAGAATGCACTCTGTGCCAGGCCACAGAAAACAATGATGGACAAAACAGCGCCTCTTCTCAGGGGATTGAAGATTCCAGTGAAGGATACAAACAAGTAAGTAGGCAAGGTGCTATGACAGCTGTAACCACAGTGCTGAGCACAGGGCCCTGGGGGAGGTTATGCAAGAGAATTCCAGCCCAGACATGGTGGGGGCAGGGCAAGCAGGCAGGGAGTGAAGCCCATATTTAATGGTACCAGGTAGCCGGAGACCACCAGCTATTCCCTGCATCCAGGTGGCAGGGGTAGCATTGCCATGACACATCAGACACCCCGATTCCCTAGAACCCCGCTACACGCCCAGTGCCTGGCACACGGTAGATACTCAGTAACTGTTTTGCTAAGAGTCAGTGGGAACATGCATGAGAGAGAGTTTGTCCTCAGAAGTAAAGATAACCTTGATAAAATTCAACATAAAATTCCTTATACTATTTAGCATATTTGATTCTACTTTCTGTACTGGCAACTTGACACTGTCGCTGTAGCTACATATTGTAGAAGAGGATAGAACAGTTTTAAAGCCTGCTGCTATTAAACTATTTCTGCTGATGCCTGTAAATAGATGGGTTGTAAAACACATTATTTATACCTGGAAGAACTGATTTCACTCATCCATTTAATTTTTCCAATTAACTGAAAACAAGGTGACTTGGCTTTGGTCTGCTCTTTGTGGTCAAAATTTAGCATCACAGTCCTGATTAATTAGTGATAAGTCATTTAGCTTAAAAGAGCATAAAGTACATGATGGCAAATTTAGAAGATGAAAATTAGGCCACAGAGTAGCAATGCATTCAAGTGCTGCTCTTTGTTATTAAAAATATCACTGCTAGAGTGGAACTAATAGAAGCTGCATGGGGAACCCAAGGCAAGGGTTCTTGACCTAGACCAGAGACCTAGCCCATCCTGACTCCCAGCCCCCTCTCCCTCTACTTGGGACACGCCCACTCAGCTTCCTTGCCATTCTCTTTGCTGTGAGGAATGTGCATCTTTATGAGTAAAATAAAGGGCATCATTATCAAGATAAATGCACAGTGGACTTGTGTGTCAATGAGATGTTGGTGTTTATTTGTATGAAAAATTTAGCTTGTCATCCACCATGACTCTCTGGAAAAGTCATGAAACTTTTGGAATATAACCTCCTCAGTGTAACAATAGGGGTTGAAAGTGCGAGCCCTGAAGTTAGAAGCTTGGATTTAGTTCCCAGTGCCACTACTTAATGCTTTGCATCAGATTCCTCATTGTAAAATGGGAATTTCAGAAGTACCTACATTACAAGGTTATTGTAAGAATGAAATGGTTACTGTATGTAAAGCACCTCGGTGCAGTGACCCACTGATGCTCTCTAAGGCTCCTTTCAGAAATTTTGAGTGTCAAGAATGGGGTGCCAGAAGCCTAGACTTATCTCTCCTGCTGGGATGTGAGCAATTATTAACCAAGAAATTTGCCTGTTTCCCTTTCTTGTATGGTGTTCAGGATATTGTATAATTGGTTAATATTCACAGGAAATAATTTGTTATTGAAAAATATACTTGAGAGCCCATCGTGAACCTAGCTCTATGCCAGATGCCATGGTTCATCTAAGTACAGCTTGATTCTGTCCTCAAGGAGCTTGCAATTTAGTTACACAACACCAGTACAACAGGCCCAGTGCTTAGTACTACAGGCAGTGGAGACTGTCAGTGAAGAGTCTTGATGAGTATTACTTATATATCTTAATCTTCCAAAGAAAGACATTATGTATGCATTTACAAAGCAGTTTATTTAACAGTGTGAGTTACATGATCCCATTCTCCCCCTCTCCTCTCTCTTCTTTCACACATATGCACACACACACGGCAAGAACACATTTAGAAGGATACACACCAAACTGCTAATTGTGAACATCTCTGACAAAGGGAGTGAGTCTGAAAGCAGAGGTTACATTCTGCTTTTTTGATTTCTTATATGTTGATTGAATACTTTCTATAATAAATGTTTATTATTTTTAATCAGAAAAAACAGTGTAATATTTTCTTTTAGTAAAAATATATCTAAGTTAAGTCCCTGAAAAAGTTCAATTTATCTCTCAGAGTCATGATTTTAACTTGATAGTCATACAACTTGTTCTTCCATTACAAATGAAAATTATGCAGTTCATTAATGTATTTGCAATACTCACAAACACTGTTAGTCATTTTGGAATGATAAACAGCTTAAATCCATATACTACTTGTGCTAAAAAAAAAAAAAAATTCAGGATCTTGTTTGATAACGAATTAAACTGTTTCCAAGATAACCAATCATATCTCTAGAAAGATTAGCCAAGCTTGTACCTCCTTCTTCGTTTTAAATGCTCAGCTCTTTTCATTTCCTCATGGAAACCTGAAACTTTGACCTGCCTACCCACACACACACATAGACACACACACAACTTCACATTTTACTTGCTTTCTATCAAGGACAAGAGAGACAGCAAAACAAAATATATGCTTATTGATCTTTGAACTGTTTACTGCAGGCAGCTGTTTCATGATCTTTTCTGTCTTTATATATCATAAACGATGACAGCCAAATGTTATGTGATTGTTCACAGAAGAAGCATATTAATTTTGTATGAATTCCCAGGTAACTGTTCTTAAATTTATGACCTTTCTTCTTGCTTTTCTCCTGCATAGATATTGTAACCCAAGAATATGGCAATAATATCTAGTAATTTATGGTTTAATTCTCTTTACCAGAACTATCCGGTAGCCACATAACTAATTTTTAATTCCCTATCAGTCACATTTTAATAGTAAAAAGAACTATGTAAAATTAATTTTTAAAGTCTTTTATTTAAGGTAAGTTATCTAAGATATTACCATTTCAACATGTAAACAATATCAAGATCATGATTGAGATATTTTACACTTTTTTTGTATGAAATCTTCAAAATCCAGTGTTCATTTTACATGTACAGCACATCTCAGTTTGGCAACTGGAAATCCCAGTCGACTTTTGTGGCTGAAGGCTCTCATATCAAACAGCTGAGATCAAGACAGTGGTTGTTACTTTCTTAAACCTGCTGTTATCATTTTATTCTTGGCAGATTTAAAGATACAAGATATTTCATAAGGTTTCTTTCCTTCCTAAAATTTAGTTCATAAATGTGTCAAATTGCCTTCCTTAATAGAAAGTATTTTATTTTTACTTTTCATCACTATTAATTTATCCACTTGATGGATTTTTCCTACCAATAACTAGCCTTCTAAGGAAACTACAATATAAATACTTCTTATTTAGTATCTGTTAAATGATTTTCAGCAAAAGGTATAGTCTTGACTTTTAGACAGATGTAAAGTTAATGCATTCTGAAAAAGTTATTTTACTCATATGAGCGAAGTAAGCAGGTGTTATAACTGTTTCAAAGGAAAAGTCAGAAAAGCATGAATTTATATGGAGGTAGACAATGGTGAGATGAGTTTCAAAAGGGAACATAGCTCTTTGTCCCACAAGAGTGAAGAAGTCAGTTAAATCACTACCAGGTAGGACTGAGCTCACAGTCAGATACTTACCATTTACAGAGTTGCAAATTAGCTCAAAGACATTGAGTAGAACTAGAATCTGATAACCCAAAAGGGTATACTGTAGATAATGCAGAGTTATCCATTAAAACACAAAATGGTTTTTACAAATCAAATTAGTAAATCTTGATATATTATTGGGTTGGCCAAAAAATTCATCTGGGTTTTTCTGTAACATGTTACAGAAATGAACATTTTGGCCAACCCAATACTTTTGTTGACTATATGTTGCTGAAATGTGGTTATAACATATCATGAATATACAGAATATATCTCCAATGACAGCAGTCTATCAGCATTAACTACATTATGTCTGTTCTCATTAAATTATATTTATTCAATTATTCTTACTTAAAATTTGAAGCACATTAAAAGTTTGTATATCTACATCTAATTTGCCATTTGTTGTTCAGTGGCTAAGTCTTATCAGACTCTTTGCAACAAGTTATGGAAACTAAGATACTTTTTAAAAATTAAATTGGCTCATTATCTCCTCTTGTCTCTAGGTTTACCATCTGCTTCTATAAAACCTTTTATCATAACTGATAAAAGGTTGATATTTTAACTAAGCTGAGGTTGGCTTCCTCCATATTTGGAACAACTTGTGTTAAGAAACTAAAGAGTTGGTGGGGGGTGGGGGGTGGGATGGGGAATAACAAGGAGAAAACAGATAAAATGGTAGACCCAGAGAACCTACATTATAAATATTATGACTAAAATGTATCTGTACTTAGGCCTTTGAATCTGATAATCCATGTAAGGCTACCTTGGAATCAAGCCCCAGTTCTGCTTTATTGTAAACTTAGGCAAGTCTGAAAGATTATGCTTCATTTTTCTCTTTGATGAATCATAGAGTGATATTAGATGCTTGTTAACCACCTCCATCAATACGATTCTTTGAAAGGAAGATCTCCAAAAGTGCATTTTCACCAAAGCACCTCCCCCATAGGTATTAAGACAATGGGAAGCAGAACCTGGCCCCATGCTGAAACCAGCCTTCCAGCACTAGATAAGTAGGTTGGCTCTTGCCAAGCAGTCTCCCTGCCCTCCTGGTGGTGTCATCCAACCCATATGATGAGAGTTTGCAGGCTGTCGCAAAGGAACAGATGACCAAGCTTTTTGCACATTCTGTGGGATTATCACTGTTTCAGCTTTCACTGAAGAAGTTCCCACCTCTCAAGTTCATAAGATAGACATTGAATAAAAATGATTTAGAAATGAAAGCACAATGATTTAGAGAAGAAAGCCATTTTCTGTTGCCTCACAAGCGGGAAAAGAAATACAGCAGAACGAATATGCCACTGCAGGGAGAAATGGCTGGTGGCACCTAACAGGACATGTGGGAGTGCCAGGAGACTCCTTGCAGGACAGAGCGACAGAGCAGAAGAGCAAGGGACGGGAAGTCAGGAGCTGCAGGGGCTGCACCCAGCTCTGCTAATCTTACTCATCCTCAGGGAGCCTTGCCAAGCTTACCCCAGGTATGGTCACGTTCCTCTAATTGGATAAGCTTTTAAAAATAGCATTGGAAAGTATTAAAATAAATCAGCATTTTTTTTGGCAGACATCAAACTTTTAGATCCCTTGGTAGAACCCAGCTCATAAATGTGTGATGTAGTGGGTGCATCCTCAGTTGCTCAGCCTTGTCTGACTCTTCGATCCCATGGACTGCAGCCCGCCAGGCTCCTCTGTCCATGGGATTCTCCAAGCATGAATACTGGAATTGGTTGCCATTTCCTTCTCCAGGGGATCTTCCCAACCCAGGGACTGAACCAGCTTCTCCTCCATTGCAGGTGGATTTATATTTATATATATATATATATATCATCTGAGCCACTAGGAAAGCCCTAAATGTGTACTGTAATGGATATAGAAAAGGAGTGTCAAATTTCAGAAAAGAGCAAAGTCCCCTTCAGTTTCTCCTTCAGCCTGAGGACCAGGAATCTCCCCTCTGTGTAAATTTACAAAGGCCTAGCTTCCTGAAGATGTCTCTGGATCTAACCTCCATCCTCTGTGGCTATGGTCAAGGTCTGTAGGTCAGAATGCAGGGCGGTATGTGCAGCTGGGCCATGACATTTAGAAAGCAGCTGCTGTGTACTTATGTTGGGGGCTTTCAGGGTGAACATTTCCATGGAGTAGTTTTATCAACTATTTCTCTTTTCAGCACTTCCTGTTATCTGTTATGACCTTTTTCCTAATAGAAGGAAGTGTTAAGGAGGACACTGGCCTTAAGAGTTTCTTTTTCCAGTGCATATCATAGTTACTATTTTCAAGCACTAACTTTTTTGATAAAATATACTTTTGAAATACTCTATTTTGAAATTCAATTGACTTTCTTCAAAACTGTCAAGAAAACCAACTTTTCAAAGTGAAAAAAAAAGATAATCTGTTTTTAAAAATGACAGATTATGTACTGTTTGGGGGAAGTAACGTTAATAGTGAACAGACCCCTAACTTTCTAGGCACAGTAAATGCATTCACAGCCAGCACCTTCTGGGTGGGATCAGAAGGGATCAGTGGGATCCCTGTGGGATCAGGCCCAGAGATCCAGACTGCCTTTGGAGGCCTGGACTATTAGACTATCACTGGCTTTTCCTTCTCCACCTCCTTCAGCTAACATTTTCCTTCCACTTGCTTTATTGCAGATCAGAGAAGAAATGGTCGTGTAAAAGATCCCTTACCATAAGGTTGTCTTTCTTTCCTCTTTTTAGTTGGATTGTCTATTTAGAAAGAGAGCACATACTCATTTTGGAAAATGTAAATAATGCATCATTATGGATAAAGAAGAAAGCACAGATGCTTGTAATCTTACCTCCATTGATATTTCTTGAAAAAAAATTCCATGCTTCTCTTTTTAGAGAACTGTATAATTTAATGTGAATGGAACGATACTGAACATATTATTTTGCAACCTGATATTATTATCATTCAAAATACACTGTGGGGATCTTTCCATGCCAATCTTTTTCATAACTGACATCATCCTTTTCATGGTCATACAATGTTTCACTCTGTGATCCATCATCTAGCATTGATCTAATCAGCCACTTACGGATGAACAGGACAGCCAAAGAAGAAACTGAGATAAAGGGCATAAATAAGACTGTAGGTCCAAGGCAAGAGTCTAGAGACAAAGCCATCCAATAGTGCCAGCCAGATGGAACTATGAGAAGTTCAATGCCAAATTCAAGGCAGAAAATCATCAACTGAGGAGATGGGATATCCAGATGTTCTGGCAGTGTTAAAAGGAGGGGTTGTTATCATTATGAACATGATGCCAGAGCTCCTCTATGAACCAGAAATTGTTTGTGGGGTTCAGAGTCTAGGAGGTAAACATAGCTCATCTAAAGATAGAGTCAGAGCCTTCACACTAGATAACAGCTTAGCGCAAAGGTACAAAGGCAATAAGACATACCTGTTAGGCTGTACACACTAGTACAGGCTATGATGTACAAGCTGATATCCAGCCAGGAGACACAGGCAGGAGCTGATTCCCAAAATCCAGGTGAGGGGCCTAGGTTCCACAGGGTGTGAGGAAGAGATAAGGAGTAGACTTCAGGGGACTGAGGACAGCAATTCTGAATCTGATGCACGAACATAGGACCACAAAACCTGGGAGGAGACACAGGACAGGAACTTTCAGAACCTTGTCCTGGAAATCCAACAAGTGCTCTGGATTTTAGAGAAAGCTAAATACTGCTGATGCTGCTAGCTGAAGACAAAGCCAGGTTATCTGTGATGTCTTCACAACAGACCAACGCTTTGTAAAGAAGCTATGCAGTTTTCTAGTGAATTGAAGAGCTGCAGGCAGCCAGATCTCAGAAATCATGCCAGAGTAACTCACTTGATAATTCTCAGCTAAGAAAGGTGAGCTGAGCTTTTGCCAAGCCATCTAGCTTTATCCCGTTCTACAGTTCCAGTGGGCACCCAGCCAGCAGATCCTTAGCTTTATTCTAGATGCTTTTTTTTCATTCATTCATTCTTTCAATAAATATTTATTGAGCACCTGCTGTGTGTCAGACACTCTGCTCTGTGCTGCAAACAGATAAATAAAACATAGCCCTTGCTCATTTCAAAGAAAAAGAGAAATCATACTATACTACAACTGTGAGAGAGAATCTATAGAGAAGTTTGAGTTGAAAGAGGAATATTTTTATGCACAAAAAGACTAGCATCACTTTACAAATCAATAGGAGACTTGGGGTAGGAGAGATAAGCATTCGGCTAATATTTCAAATAGTGCTTCTTATGAACTCAGTGGCTTCAAGGCACCAAATTAGTTAGGGTCATATTCATACTCACCAAATATTTATTAATCACCTACTATTTGCCAGACATTATTCCAGGCCCTGGGGATACAGTAGAAAGAAGAGAGACACTAACATTTATGGCCTGGTGGTAAGGGAAGAAAATAAATAAGAAAAATACCAGTGACAAGGGCTATGCAGAGAATTAAGTTATAATAATGTGAGAGGCTGCTTTAGCCTCAGTGATCAGGCATGCCTCTTTGAGGAACTGATTTTGAAGCTGAACTCTGAATGGAAAGAAGGATTAATGCAAAACCTCCAAGCCTGGAATGTATGCAGTAAGCCTGTAGGAACAGCAAGAAGAAGCTGTGACTGGAGTGGAAGGGCAAAGGGCAGGGTGGCAGGGGGAGAGGTCATTGTGGAGGCAGGGACTGGTCATGCACATGACTTTGAGGCCTGTAGGACATGAGGTAGAGCTATGGACTGAGCAGGCAGCACGCCCAGTTACCTAGGTACTCAAAAAAAAAAAGTAGGAAGATTCTTGATCTGGGTACTTCTTACCCTGTAACACTGATGGCACCACTGAGTAGAGTTTAAATTCCATTTTGCCAGAATCTGAGTTTAGGAATGCATTTACTGCATGTTCATACATTAGGATCTAGTCATTCATTTCACATAAAATTGGTAAGTGCCTACTAGGTGGAGAAGTAGCAGTCGAGGGGAGATGTGAATGACAAGAAGAGGCTGACCACGTGAAGACTGTCTAGGGCTGGAGGAGCTTTCCAGGCAAAGGAGGGAACAGCAAGTGGGAGAACTGAAGCCAGGAGCTTGCTGAGTCCAGAAGGGCCTAGAAGGCCTGGGTGGCTGGGGCCCAGAGGGCAAGGGCAGGAGTGTTAGAGGTACAGCATCTGGTTCAGAGGGCTCCTTAGGCTGAGGCTCTTCTGTGTGTTACAAGAAGCTGAGGCAGTGTCCTAATGCTTGCATTTTGAAAAGATCCCTCCCACTGCCATGTAGAGCTTAGAGTGTGGGAATCCAAGAAGGGGAACCCAGAGACCCATGAAGAGGCTGAGCCCACAGTCTGTCTAAGGTGTGATGTCCACACGGGCCAAGCAGTGGCCTTGGGGGAAGGGACAGTGAGCAGATTCAGAACAGATTCTGAAAGGAAACCAGGCAGGACATCACAATGACAGAAGAGAGAAAGAGGAACCATGAGTGGCTCCTGAGTTTGGATCCCGAGCTCCGGGGCAGACGATGGTGGCAGTAAGTTGTGGGGGAGACTTCAAGAGGTCAGCTTTGGGCACAAGTGGGAATCAGAAGAGGGTTGAGGTAGCAGTGTATGGGATACATTTTCGATTGCTCGTATTTGCAATTTCCACCAGACATCCAAGCAGCAGTGTTGAATTGGCAGTTAGATATTTGAGTGTGGGGCTTAGGAGAGAGGTCAGGGTTAGAGATGTACGCAAGGGGTCACCAGCATTAAAATCTTGAAGCGTGTGCACACTGGTCCTTCCTAGCACAGACTTGAGAGAGGATGCTGAACACACGCTGCTCCCAATGACATTGGGAAACTATATCTGCTTTAAAAGATCAAGAGGATCCAAGGGACTTCTTGGTGGTCCAGGGGTTAGGACTGTGCCTTTCAACATAGGGAGCGCAGGTTCAGTCCCTGGTTGGGGAGCTAAGTTCCCACATGCCTCACCAGCCAAAAAACCAGAACATAAACAACAGATGCAATGTTGTAACAGATTTAATGAAGACTTTAAAAATGGTCCACATTTTAAAAATGTTAAAAAATAATAAATGAATAAAGAGAATCCAGACAGCCACATCTTCAGCAACAACCAAAAAGAGGCATTGTCAGTTCGATCTGACTTGACCAAGCTTCTGAAATTCTGACCTAATCTTCCAGTGCATAATTTTCTTAGATGTGGACCTTTTATTTCTTTCTGCTTTTATGAACTTCCTCTTCAGTCCTATGAGGATGTAGCTGAGGATCCTCAAATATAACTTCTGCCAAGAGGTAAAATAGTTTATGCATGTTTCTTTGAGGGAAATTTAATCATCTGCATGATTCTTCAAGATATGAATTTACAGTTAATATTCTCCACTAAGGAATATTAGTAATATAAAGTATTTTGATCAGATTATTTCTGATAAAATAAGAAACTCTGAAAGGTGTGAATGAAAAACAGTAGCTAAATCACACAGAAAATGTGCTTATACCTTAAAATCACATTCTGTGAAAACAAGAACAGGCACATCTAGCTTTTAGAAAAGTATAATATAGGGACAACAATGCTGCTCTTCATTATTAATGATAATTGTAATTATTCCTGCTAGGTTGTTGCTATGTAATTTAATTATTCACTCCAACACAGAACAATATTATTAAAGAATAAAGATGGTAATTTTTAATATGTTCTGCCCCGGGGGTGAGAGTAGGATGTTTAATTAATGAACCACCGTCTCTGTTACCTTATAGATGACTCATTGATAAGATGTGTGCATTATAGCAGGCTGTTAGGTGTTCTCCCCTGCTAATGGATTATTCAAATCATTTTCTCAACCAGAGTGGAAAAAAAGTCACTGTCTGTAACCCAGAAATGATATTGGCAAAGAAGCTGAATAATCAGCAGAACAGCTTGGAATAGTGTTCGTTCTGGACGACTGACAAAATACAAAGAGGGAAAAAAAAAATCTTTAGGGCTTGATGCGAGGCTGAATCCAGTTCAGATTGTCTTGAAAGTGGCCTACTTCTTTGCCTCAGATGTTTCATATTTTTGAATGTTTCTAAAAGATAAAGTTCCCCGAACCTATTATAAGAAGTCTTTAGTAAAAGGCACCTTACCAGTATTACAGTTTTCCTTCTTCAAAGACCATGGATCTTTTCAAACCTTTAGCGGGAAGAAGTAAAATTAGAAAAGCTACCACAAATTTTATCCTACTCCACAGCCTACCCCAAACGTGGGTTTATAACTAATATTCGTTATGATTAACCACAATAATTTTTTGACCTTTATGTCATTTATATAAAATTAATATGAGGTAGTTAAAGTTTGGGAATAGATTGGATTCTGAAAGACACACACTCATATATGCTCGAACATACAAAAGCCTACGTGTCTCAGGATAATGAATACATCCACATTTTTAATTAAAGAATAATCCAAAATATTTAATAAATACTCCAAGTGCTTTATAAAACACTAAAAATGTTTTGCTGCATATGTAATCTGGCCTTTATAGCAATGAAAACGATTCGCTATTATAGGATCTGACCATATAGGGGCCAGACTTCCACGTTTGGTATGAACAGCTCTAACAGGAACAATTAGGCATTTTGCACATGTCTTCATAAGGACCAAGATTATGGGTAAGCTACTAAAAAAATCACTCAGCACTTGCTTGTTGGAAAAAAGCATAATGTTAGATACTGACTAAGTAATTATGCTGAAGTATGAATATATATTTAATAATTCATATAAATGTAGATATACATATGTAATTGGTCCTGCTTTAAAAGAGATTCCAATTTGTCAAGGGAGAAATAAATATTTAACTAAATACTAGTGATTTAAATGAGATAAATCTCTCAAAACTCTTGGTTTTATTACATAATCTATCAGAATCATAGGCTTATTATTCTTTAATAAATGTAAGAAAAGCAAAAAATGCAAAAAGCTTCTTTTGGTTGCTAAAAAATGTACAAATATTTATGTCTTTTAAAAACATTGTGTGTGTGTGTGTGTGTGCGCGTGTGTGTGTGTGTGTGTGTTAGTTGCTCAGTTGTGTCTGACTCTTTGTGATTTGTCCATGAAATTCTCCAGGCAAAAATACTGGAGTAGGTTTCCATTCCCTTCTCTGGGGGATCTTCCCAACCCAGGGATCAAACCTGGGTCTCCTGCATTCCAGGCAGATTCTGTACTATCTGAGTCACCAGGGAAGCCCCTTTAAAAAACATTATTTAGCAACAACTTTATAGAGAAGGAAACAATTACACATTCAGCTTTTCAGAAGTTGAAAGTTAAAATTGTCAAGACCTAGTGACCATCTCTGGAGTCCAGCTGTCCTCAGTAACTATTTTTATAAATAACATTTTCAAAGACAAGTTTTCAAGTAGCAGAAATCAGAAAAGAATGGTGTAGTTACATAAATCTCCACAGTGAGCCAGAATTTAAGACTGATACTCTTGTGGGTGTTCTCAAGTTCAGAATTCTTTTTTTTTTTTTACTTTAATTTTTGTTATATATTGGAGTATAATTGATTTACAATACTGTATTAGTTTCAGGTGTACAGCAAAATGACCCAGTTATTCATACACATATACCCATTCTTTTGTAGATTCTTTTCCCATCAAGGTTGTTACAGAATACTGCATAGAGTTCCCTGCATTATACATTAGGTCCTTGTTGATTATCTATTTTATATGTAGTATTGTGCGTACGTTAACCCCAACTCCTAATTTATCCCTCCTCTCCAACTTTCCCCTTTGGAAACCGAAAGTTTGTTTTTGAACAAATTCTTTTTTTATTAAGCAAGATAGTGTCTAAATATCTGTGTCGGCAAGGGAAATGGAAGCATCTCTTTTTCCTGAGATTCTTTTTACTAGAAGATGTTAATGGAGGAATTGGGCTCTCAAGGCTAAGCACTGAAATCTTATTAGCCTCAAGAGAAAAGGGAAGCTTTAAGAAACTCAAATTTATAATATGGAACTAGCAATCATGGAATACTACTTAAATAGCAGAGATATGTGATGGACTTTGGTAACACCTAATAAACAGCACCTCCTGGAATTCACACCCTTATATGGTTCCCTCACACTGATTCTAGGTTTGGCCATGTTGACCATGTTGGGTAACAGAACATTAGTAAGCATGATGTGAGCTGAGGTTTGGTAAGTGCAGCTTTGAATGGCAGGATCAGGAAAACTCACAGTTTTTATTTAACAAAAGCGAATTAGTGACGGTTTTTAAATGAAAGGGTTGACAGGTTCAAAGTAGTGCTTCAAGAATATGATTTGATTGTGGTGTGTAAACTAGAGTCACAGGGAGAAGCGTGGTTGGTGATCAGGGTAGAGAGAACACTTGAAAGATTATCATTCTCTAATTTGGCCTCTGCATTAGAGTAGAAGAACAGACAATCAATGCTGAGATTTCTATTTATTAATAAAGGACCACAAGAAGGGACTAAACACCATGGTGATGCAGTAGCTTTCCTTAACCACTAGGGGCAGGGGTGGACAGTTCTAGCCAAGTCCCTCCAGAATGTTCTCCAGAATCCGTTCATCCTTTCATGGTCATGAGAACAAAGATGACAACAAGGCAAGCTCATGGTATTTGTCTTGTGGTTTTATCTCCTTTCCTGGCATCCCATGAAGGCACACTCCAACTCATTCCAAGGACTCCAGAAATTTCTAACTAATCTGGATGGCTCACTTCCAACATAATGATCTAAATTTGCATTCTCCTGATTTTCAGAATTTACAGCTCAAAAATCCTAAGTTGCTCAAACTTTACAAATAAGGCAAGGAAGTCATAGTTAATAGTGTATAGAAAGCCATAAAAAGACAGTAAAGAAGTAAAATATTTTTAAATGACAGTAAAATGATGATGCATTCACATGACCATGAAGCAAGAGTGAGAGTGTCAAGATCCAGGTAGGAAGGAGGCGCAGCCAGCAGAAGAAAGCACTGGATGCTTTGCACCTGACTTCCGGAAGTTACATACAGAGGTCCTCCCGAGAGAGCAGCAGATTCATACTGTATATCTGGGAAAGTGCGTCATCATAAGGATTTCAGATAAAGTCCTAAGAGGGACAGGCCACCACTGGGATGAGCCATCCTCCTCAGGGTGAACAGAATTTTGTGAACAGTCAAAGTGGAGAGGTGAAGGCAAGGTGAGCCTGGGACCAGCAGCCTAGCTAGCTATAGGCATGGCCCAGAATAGAGCACATACTGGTCCTCATTAGTGGCCACAATTACAGCACATGGAGGCTTATATTCAGGAAGATGTTGGAGTATTGGGTTGGCCAAAAAAGTTAGTTCAGGTTTTTCTGTAAGATCTTATGGAAAAATCTGAACACACTTTTGGCCAACCCAACAGAAGCATAACCTTGGGAACTCACATAGGGGACTCTCCTAAGTGGACTTAGAATCAGATGAGAGTCATCCTGCCTCAAAAGACTGAAGCTGCCTGTTTCAGAAGCTGAATGCTGCTGCTAAGTCACTTCAGTCGTGTCCGACTCTGTGTGACCCCATAGAAGGCAGCCCACCAGGCTCCCCTGTCCCTGGGATTCTTCTGGCAAGAACACTGGAGTGGGTTGCCATTTCCTTCTCCAGTGCATGAAAGTGAAAAGTGAAAGTGAAGTCGCTCAGCCGTGTCCGACTCTTAGCGACCCCATGGACTGCAGCCTACCAGGCTCCTCCATCCATGGGATTTTCTAGGCAAGAGTACTGGAGTGGGGTGCCATTGCCTTCTCTGTCAGAAGCTGAATAAGTGAGGACTAACCAAAGGTCTGTCTAGTCAAGGCTATGGTTTTTCCAGTGGTCACGTATGGATGTGAGAGTTGGACTGTGAAGAAAGCTGAGTGCCAAAGAATTGATGCTTTTGAACTGTGGTGTTGGAGAAGACTCTTGAGAGTCCCTTGGACTGCAAGGAGATCCAACCAGTCCATTCTAAAGGAGATCAGTCCTGGGTGTTCTTCAGAAGGAATGATGCTAAAGCTGAAACTCCAGTACTTTGGCCACTTCGTGGGAAGAGTTGACTCATTAGAAAAGGCTCTGATGCTGGGAGGGATTGGGGGGCAGGAGGAGAAGGGGATGACAGAGGATGAGATGGCTGGATGGCATCACCGACTCAATGGAGTTTGAGTGAACTCCAGGAGTTGGTGATGGACAGGGAGGCCTGGTGTGCTGCAATTCATGAAGTCACAAAGAGTCAGACACAACTGAGTGAGTGAATGGAATTGAACCAGAGTAGGCCAGAAGTGTCTGTCAAAGCATCATAGTATGGAAGCCAGATAGGTACCCCTTTTGGATAAGTCATGGGGAGTGGGAAGAGCCCCCAGGAATATTTATCAGTGATTTTGTTACTCACAGTTTGTGGAGTAATCCATGCTGGGTACACTTGATTGAGGCCAGTGCTGATTCCTGGGGGGAAGAGGGCACAGCTGTCAATCAGTGCCATTCTTCCAAATCAGGTGAGCTGCCCCTGGGGTGAAAGTGGGAAGTCAGGGCTACAGACTGACTGGCTGATTCCCCCTCTCCAGTCCTCCCACGACACCCCCTCCTAGCAATCCCCAGGACCAATTTATTCCAACCATCTGCTTTTCTCCGCTTCTGCTCCCAGGCTGCAAATGCTGCTGGAGAAATCAGATACCTGTGCCAGTTGGCACCAGGACAACCTCAGCTGGGCCCTCCATACTACTCAGCAATCTTTTCACGTGTCCTAAATACTTTCTATTTACAGTGCCTGAAGCAGCTGTTCCAAAGCCTTTTATTTTCCTCAAAATCTCTATCTCTCTTCCCTTTCCTCAGCTACTGACCCTGCTTCTACCTCACAGAGAAAATAGAGGGCATCATCTCTGCTCCCCTAGTCCCTAATATAGTACCCCCAAAACTGTGTGTGTGTGTGTGTTAGTCACTCAATTGTGTCTGACTCTTTGTGACCCCATGGACTGTAACCTACCAGGCTCTTCTGTCCATAGGGATTCTCCAGGCAAGAGTCCTGGAGTGGGGTGCCATGCCCTCCTCCAGGGTATCTTCCTGACCCAGGGATTGAACCCAGGTCTCCTGCATTGCAGGCAGATTCTTTACTATCTAAGCCATCAAGGAAGCCCCCAAACATAGAAGGGGTGCAATATATGAATGAGTGAATTTATGATGAATGATAATTGGTACATGTCAGTTTCTCTTCCTTCCTAGCCGTGTATCAGGACCTATTCTTGCTTCCTTCATGCCTACGTAAAAGAGAAAATTCTCTTTCTGCTTTTTTAAGGCCAATCCCTCCAGTCAGGCTCCCAGTTCTGTCTGCTCCCATCTTTCCCAGGATTCAGCTGCATTGCTGATGTCCCCCACCTTCTGTATCTCTTTCCATCCTCTGCACTTCAGCCCCCCCCCACACATGGACTGAAGGCTCTGGCTCAGTGTCATCCAGCAGCTGTGTGCTGAGCACCTGTTGCATACAAGGCACTGCCCTTAGCACTAGAGAGAGATTGGTGGGCAAGAAAACAGAAAATAATCTCCTGCCCTTTAACGGAGGGAAGGCCGATCACATCCTAATGAAGGAAACAAGTTATAGATGGGTACAAACGCCTTAGGGGAAAAATACGAAGGAATGGGGCAGAGAGTACTAGGGCAGGAGTGGAGATGTTCCTTTATGGAGCCATCAGTAATGGGGGACACTGAGCCAAGATCTGAAGGAGTAAGCCATGCAGAAAATCTGCATTCGAAACAGAGGGCACGCCCGGTGAAGGACCAGGGGCAGGGCGGGTGTGTCCTTAGTGTAAATCAGGAGTGACTCAGAAGATGGTGGCTGGAGCAGTGTGGGGAGGGGACTGGAACAGGATGGGAGGTCAGGGGGACCAGGCCCGCAGGGCCCTGGGGGTGCACCGCGGGCCTGGACTCTGCGTTTTACTCTGGGTAAATGCGGAAGCTCATGGGAAGGTTTCGAATAGACGGATGACACGAGCTGCAATAGTTAAAAGATCCCTCAGGCTGCGGTGTTGCAAATTAAAGGGGCAGAAGGAGAAACAGGAGGCGTTGGTGAGGTTGGCCCAGGCCCCCCGTCCTGCCCCACCTTCACTCACTCCTCTCTGCTTTAGGTTTCCACTGCCCTTCTGAAAATACCCTCGGCTAAGGTCACAGATACGTGCCGGATGCCAGGCCCTGGAGCTTCTGCTACATGTCTGTGCCCCTTTCTGAAACCTCAGGGCCAAAGCAAGCCCACCTGTGCTCTTACCTGCTACAAGTACTGCCCAGGCAGAAGACCCCTCCTGTCCGGTGCAGGGGAATCACAACAGTCCTTGAGGCCTGACTCTCTCTTCCCCATCTAGCTTAGAGCATTGTTTGCAGACCAAAGTCCTGTGAAGGCTGACAGGTAAAGGGAACAGAAAGGACCACCCCCCTCCCCCAGCAAGACGGCAAACTTCTCACCTCCCCAGAATCGGCGTCACATAGGCAGGTGGTTCAGAGCGGCCACACCTTCTCAGTTTTCCTAAGAATCCCCTCATCTGAAGTCGTGTATCAATTGGCAGCATTTTTAAATGTTGGCAATGCACTTAAATTTTGAAAAACATTTTATGAACCAAACAATATGTATCTATAAGTCATATTCAACCAGTCAGGCACCAGTTTGCCTCTTAGAGGATTTTTTTTTTAGAAACCTAATAAGCTATAGTGCAGGAAATAAACAAAAAATGCCTCTTCCTTTCTCTCTCCACCCCACCGCTCTTTTCCCAGACTTTTCTGATGAGCCCTCTGCTCCTTTCCACACCTTAATACTGGTGTTGCCCCCAGAGTTCTCCTTATGCTTCTCAAACTATATGCATCAAGACTGCTCCTTTATACTTCTTTGATTTCTAAGAATATCTATATGCCAGTGATTTCCATATTTAAGAAGGCTAACCTGAGCCTCTTTCTTAAGCTTGAAAACCATTCTTCTGATCTTGAACACCTGGGTGCCCCTGAACTTCTCACATTCAACTAAGGTGAAACTAGGGCCACTGTGTTCCTCCCAGTATTCTACCTTACACCATTCCCCCTTTCTTTCCTCTGTGTTCCTCAACGTAGTCACACTACGTGCTGAAAGAGATAAACCACAAAATCTTAACGCCTTGCCACAGTAAGACTGGATTTCTTGCTCCCCGGCCCAGTGTGAGTCACCGTCCGCTGCAGCCCCACACGGGTGGGGTGGTGGGAAAGTCCTGCTCCAAGCACTGCTGGGGGGCGGCCTCCTTTCGTCCTGTGATATGGCATCTTCAACACCTTGCCTGGAAGGTTACTGCAGATGGAGAAGAGACAGAATGCACAGACCTGGAAGTGGGATGTGCATCACATCTGCCCACACTGCGCTGTGCAGATATTTACCCCCAACCAACTGCGGAAGGTCTAGGCAGTGAAGTCAGCTGTGTGCCCTGGAAGAGGAGAAGGAAGGACATGGCGCATTGCTGGGGCTCTCAGTCAGGCTACACAGGCCTCCAAGAGAGAAATGGGAGAATCAACCTCCATTTTGTGGGTTGAATCTTAGTAGTTCTACCTCAGAGAATTCTCACCCCTTCTGCTCTTTTTAATCCTCAACCTCATCACTTCTCGCTGGAGCCTTTGACACGGCCCTTGTCCTTCACTGGCATACTATTGCTGCCATCAGGGGAAAAACCAATCCTGCTCTAGCTGACTTTAACCTACCTTCTTAGTTTCCTTCAATCCTTTCTGCAACTCCCTCTATGCCCTGCAACAGAATTCCTTTTTTCTTCAAATAGCTGCCCAGAGTCTGTGTGTGTATGTAACAGGGGTATTTCTTTGTTCTAGAATGTCCAGCCCTGCCTCTACCACCTCAAAAATCTTCTTTGAGCCTCAAAACCCATCTTGAATGTCACTTTTTCTTAGAAACCTTCCCAAACCCCACAGTCAGAAATAATTTGTCTGTGTGTCCAAAACAATTCCTATTACAGTATAGCATTTTAGCACATTTGACTGGGGCTTTCTTGAGGACTATGTTTTATGTATAATTCCTTTGGCTCTTTTGTCAACCCTAAATATTATTTAAAACTGGCACGTGCAAATGCTCAGCTGATGCTTGGTGAATAAATGAATTTTTTTGTAGTTATACCATAATGCAAATTAGAACTCTACATTTTTAGACTAATCCAGTCTAGTATTTTTCTTCATTTCAGAGTTTTACTGTTTATGCTTGTAGGGAAAGGGAAAATTAGCCAAGATGGTGTGATCAGGCTCTCTCGCCCCGCAGCGTCTCACTCGTGCCCCATGTTTTGTAAATAATAATTATGTAACAGCTGAGATCACTTATAGAGCTGTGCATGCAAGTCTCGAGGTATTCACCTGGACATGGGCTACTTTTGTTATATAAACTTCACCTGGAAAAGCCCTGGTGCTGATGTGTGGTGTGCCTGTGTGAGCTTCACCATTTAAGCCCTGGCTGCTGCCGTGTTGGGGCTCTACCCTGGAGCAGCACCATGGTTATGCTGGATGAGGTTATGTTACGGCTACATCACGGTTACGTTTTGCCTGCTGCTTTGGCTGCTACATCAGGCAGGAGCAAGGCTGTGTTATGCCCACCGTGCCAGCCAGGGAGAATAAACATGTCTGCAGTTCCTAGGGCTCCTCAAGTCTCTGTCCAGCCTCTTAGTTCATGCCTTGCCTACCCTGGGTTCAGGGGACAGTGCGACAGTATGAACTGTGTGAATAACAAGACAATGCTCTAGGAGCTATTAGCTATCTAAATCTCATAGATTGTGTATGAAAACAGTAAAAGTAGCATCCTTCACCAGCTAAGTTAGCAAATTTTTCTCTGAGGACTGTGGAGAATCCTATAGTGAATTTTTGGCTACATCTCAGCAAGAGGTAGGACCTTCTGGATCTCACCCTCTTCATCTAACTAGTTTTACAAATTGCAAATCCTAGACTCATTAAAGAGTAGGTAAAGGAGAACAGACATTTGATGGTTTTCTGAGAGCTGGTTATTTCTTCCACTTCTACTTACTTAGAGTCATTTCCAATAAGAAAGTGAGTACACACAGGGCAAAGGTGGGAATCTCAATCCAGTGCTACCTGACTTTAAAACTTGGATAAAGGCTACAATGGGCTTTGATACTACCTAGTAATTTCAGATTGCCTTGCCTTTCTTGTCCTATTTATCATGAATAAGTAGGAGTGAGTGATACGGAGAGAGTCTCATTATTAAATGAGACATGCAGAGAACACTAACTTGCTTGCCCACGTCTCTGCCTCTCATACCCAAGCTGAATGTCAAGGTACTGAATTAAAATTATTCATACCCTTGGCCTCATCTATCACATCTACGTGAATGACTTCCAAATGTATATCTTGAGTTTAGATGTCTCCTCCAAGTTCCCTGGATCTGACTGACTCTGGGCATTTCCACTCAGATGACCCAAGAGACTAATTCAGCACGTCAAAAACTAAATCACCCTCCCCCCAAGCCTAGTGCAGTTCCTATCATCTCTTGCTCAATTAACAATATCGTCATTCTCCCAGGCAGACAGGATTGAGAACACAAGGTCATCTTTGAGGGCTCATGCATTTCATCAACAGTCGTTTCTTAAGCCACATTCTTTCTGTCTCTGCTCAGCCATTATGATAAGGTCTCATTCTGTTCTTCCTATTTTTGAATGTAGGCGGCCCAGAGCTGAACACTCATAATGTCAGTCTCAAAAGGAAGAGGACAAGCCAGTGCTAACAGCAGAGCCACAAAGGCAGACTGACCACATCCAGGTTCTCTCCCTGGAACTTAATATCTGAATGTCTGGAATATCAGGTCCAAGTTTTAAATGACAAAACCAGGAGGGTGCTCTTTTACTCAGAATTTTGTGACGTCAACAACTACAAAAAATGAACTTGTTGATTTGTCAGGAATGGACCCATGACAGATAGTTGGAAGGATAATTATACAAATTTTAAAGGGTATTTTCAAGGAGCTGGAAATGAATCACTGGTAGATTGTGTGTGCTGGGCCATCCAGCTTCCTAATCATTACAATGAATTTTGTAGAGTTGAATGGAGTGGAATATTTCAGTTCAGTTCAGTCACTCAGTAGCGTCCGACTCTTTGTGACCCCATGAACTGCAGCACGCCAGGCCTCCCTGTCCATCACCAACTCCCGGAGTTCACCCAAACCCATGTCCATTGAGTTGGTGATGCCATCCAGCCATCTCATCCTCTGTCATCCCCTTCTTCTCCTGCCTTCAATATTGCCTAGCATGAGGGTCTTTTCAAATGAGTCAGCTCTTTGCATCACGTGGTCAAAGTATCAGAGTTTCAGCTTCAACATCAGTCCTTCCAATGAACACCCAGGACTGATCTCCTTTAGGATGGACTGGTTGGATCTCCTTGCAGTCCAAGGGACTCCCAAGAGTCTTCTCCAACACCACAGTTCAAAAGCATCAATTCTTCGGCGCTCAGCCTTCTTTATAGTCCAACTCTCACATCCATACATGACCACTGGAAAAACCATAGCTTTGACTAGATGGACCTTTGTTGGCAAAGTAATGTCTCTGCTTTTCAATATGCTATCTAGGTTGGTCATAACTTGCCTTCCAAGGAGTAACTGTCTTTTAATTTCATGGCTACAGTCACTATCTGCAATGATTTTAGGGCCCAGAAAAATAAAGTCAGCCACTGTTTCCCCATCTATTTCCCATGAAGTGATGGACTGGATGGCACGATCTTCATTTTCTGAATGTTGAGCTTTAAGCCAACTTTTTCACTCTCCTCTTTCACTTTCATCAAGAGGCTTTTTAGTTCCTCTTCACTTTTTGCCATAAAGGTGGTATCATCTGCATATCTGAGGTTACTGATATTTCTCCAGGCAATCTTGATTGCAGCTTCTGCTTTATCCAGCCCAGCAATTCTCACGATGTACCCTGCATATAAGTTAAATAAGTAGGGTGACAATATACAGCCTTAGGAAACTTCAAATAGGTGCTTATCCACATTTGTTAAAGTGCATAGTACCAACAGGCCATGGGGAAAATGACTTGAACCTGGCCCACCATCAGAATCAGACCTAGAGAGATGCCTCCCTGGTGACATTTGCACAGAGGAAGTGAGAACCTGTGGGGGAAAGGAGGACAACTCTAGGGACCCAGAAGCACTGGTGTGGGAACCTCCTCTCAAACAGGTAGTCACGAACCTTGGAAAGGTATTTCTTACTGGTCTAAGGCAGGAGAGCTCTGAAGGGTGGGGAAACAGAGGAGGTCTGCAGTGTCACGGACATACTAATGGCAGTAAATTGGGGGCAGTGAAGCAACGCTGGTCAGACAGTGAAGTGACAGGAAGGCCTGTGGATTCCAAGCAGATGGGACTATGGATCTGGAGGTGGCAGCTCTGATCAAATGAGACAGCCCACCTCTCCTAGAGGGAGACTGAATAACTTGGAGGAAGCTTCCAAATTCGGTTTCCAGAGAATCACAGCACTGATAGTAGGAAAGGTAATATACTCATTGAACTGAGAGACCTGGGTTTATGTATTGAAGTATAGCAAATTATTGTAAATGCACCTTGGGTACCAGTTTGTCTCTAAGTCCTTTTCTCTAGGAAAATAATGTTGTTCTGGTCTGTATCCTTCTTGGAACTTACATATAGTCTGTGTCTTCAAATTATCTTAAATCTGGATATCTTGTTTCTTACTCCAAGGTTGTTAGCAACTAGCTTTTGCTCTTTGCCTATATGCTTGCTCAGAGCATTTCCTTTATGGACTGTAATTGTCAGTTGGTTTTCAGTGAACTCTTTACATCCTTCCAATATCCTTCCAGAACGCAGACAGTGTCTGTGTGATGCTGCAGCTCTCTGCCTCCTTAGCCAGACCCAGCCTGTGTCTGCTTCCGGTCTCTCTGGTGGCCAGTTGGAGTTGGTGTAATAGTGTTCTGGAATCTCCTGGGGGGGTCTTAGGTGGAGCTTTTAAAACACTTCTTTGAAAGGTAGAATTATTTGTTGTTTAATAACAGGGCTGAAAATAGGTACTCAATCCAAGGATATGTGACTGATGTGATATATCTAATGTTTTATTATTAATCACCTATCTCATAGTTTTCAACTATTTGGTGACTATAATTTAATTCAGATATTCACTTACCCCTAGAATTCCAGATGTATTTTTTTTCCTAAATTATACTCTAGCCTTACTTTGAACAGTAACTAAAACTATCCTTTCTCCAGTCAAAGAGAAACCTCTCTAAAAATCAATCAATCATAGGAATATTTCTAAAACCTCCAGGCAAGAGTACTCACAGTTACTCATCAAATTCACACTCATCCCCACAAAAGCGTGACCTTCTAGTATTTACTGTTAACATATATCCTTTTGGACAGGAGAATGGTCCTCTACTGGGTAGCTATGATTTGATTAAAATAAATATCTTAGTTTATTTCTTTCTCCTGAAGTTATTAAGAGTTGCCTAATTTGGTCTCTGTATTTCTAGTCACTTCCTTTCTTAACCACGGTTCTTAATTAGAGTATAATTTGAGAAACTATTTTCTCAGTTCTCTCAATCATGGCCCTTAACTAGTACCACTCTAAATACACAGGGAAGACGTTAATTTGCTACATACTATAGAGGAGCCTGGTGGGCTACAGTCCAAGGGTTGCAAGGGGTCAGACACTACTGAGTGACTAACACACACACACACACATATACACTTTTAAGACATCACAGCTCAATTCTGTTGCCAAAGAGGGGAGTGGAAACTCTCAATAGATTGATTTTAAAAATCATTCTTCTGTTCATGTCATCACCCTTTTCAGAATCTTTCAGTGACTTTCTAGAACTATAAAATGAGGTTTGAATCCTTTAACATGGAGAGCCTCCTGTAATCAGGACCCAGCCTACAGTCAGGCTGTAGCCTGACCACTGGCATCTCTCCAGTTTTTCAGCCCATGTTGGGCCACGCCAGAAGGTACTCTTCCAGCATTTCCCTCCATGCCTGCCACCCCAGTCTCTGCCTCCCTTCTTTGTATGTCCCCATTCACTTCTCAAGGCCAAGCTCAGACGTTACCTTCTGTGTGAAGCCTTTCCTGACTCTCACTTCTGGATGATCTCTACCAGATTCTACTTTTTTATTTTGTAGCACTTTCTACTGTCCACCTTTTCTTTGAGTGCTTCTCTTGTCAACCCCTTTGGCCTGAAAGCCTCCCAAGGGAGGAACACTGCATCCTCTTTTCATCCCTTATGCTCATGACTGAGAGGCATAGTGTCCATAAAGCTTCAGTAAAAACACGGGTGAATCAATGGGAACAGAAGTACTTTGCTGGGAGTACTTTGCTTAGATAGTATAGAAACTGTCTGTGATGCAGGAGACGCGGGTAGACGCAGGTTCAGTCCCTAGGTCAGGAAGACCCCCTGGAGAAGAGAATGGCTACCTACTCCAGTATTCTTGCCTGGAGAATTCCATGGACAGAGGAGCCTGGAAGGCTATACTCCATGGGGTCACAAAGAGTCGGATGCAACTAACACTTTAAACATAATCTATTCCTTTGTAGTGACTGCTACCTATTACTTTATCTGAAATCAGCCCTAAATATGAAAACTAAGCTTTTTTTCTTGCTCAGAAATCATCTCAACAATAATAACAACTTTTAAATTTGCATTTCTGAAGAATATTATATCGGAGATTTCTAATGTACTATTGGAACGTAAGTCATGCCACGGTATGGATCAGAACTTTACTAGCAATGTCTGGGTTATACCTAGAAGGCTTTCATGGCCTCCAGCACCTTAAGAGAATGTAGAGGGATAAGAATTATTTCTCCAGAGGCCAGGCTAAGACCACATTTGCCTTTTCACCTTCCACGTTTACAGTGTGAAGGGATTTTTTTGTCTTCGTTTTGTTTTACAGCAGCCTTTGATGTATCATGCCCTATACTGTTACATCAGTTGTTTAACTTGCTTCCCGGTAGGAGACTACTGTTCAATTCCTCTTGATTTCCATGATGCTGCATATCCATGGCTATTCTTTCTGGCTTCAGGAAGTTACTTTGTCATCAGTATAGGGCTGGCATTGTCAGAATTTAAGTTCTGACAGTTAATCCATCCCCTCTTTTTCAGAAACGAATATTATTTTTGGCCTGGGCCAATGGTGCATCCCTACACAGGCAGCCTCTTCTTTATTAGTTTTCCTAATTTATTTTTATTTTTGGCTATGTTGGATCTTAGTTCTGGCACTTAGTGCCCCGTGGCAGGTGGGGTCTTAGTTCCCTAATCAGGGATCGAACCCGCATCCCCTGCATTGGAAGTCAGATTCTCAACCACAGGACCACCATTGAAGTCCCTGGAAACTAATTTTTTAAGAGCCCAATGCACATGCATACATGTAAACACAAATATCCCCCAAAGTACACCTGCAATAGAGATAAGATTTTTAAAGAAATTGCCATATGACATGCTTATCAGGAGAACTTTTCTCAGATTAAAAGTTATAACATATCTTCACCTCCAACCTGGCAGTATAAAAAATAAATTAGTTTGTATGGTGAAAAAATTCAAATTGACACTTCAATCTTTCAGAATAAAGAATATCTGAAATGCAGGAGTAAAGACAACATGTGTAAATCATTTAGAATAAAATATTTCCTCCAGTGCCTATTTCTCCAAAAATGAATTGTATTTCCTACCAAAGATGCATAATCTTTATATTAGGATATTTCGGATAAGTAATTTTGTGTTTTTACTGAAACTCATAGGAAACCATTGTTTGTGTTTTAAGTAGTTCTTCCACAAGTACTGAGAAAGGAGAGGTAAAATGTTTCCCACAAGACACTTGCTTTGGGTGAAACACTTTTTTTTTTAAGAGGAAAAAAACAGTTTTACTTCTGTATTTTTTTTTTCTTGCTTTACCTGAGAAACAAAACCTTATTCATTTTTAAAGTGAGCGCTTCAGTGAGTCGGCTTGTTCCCTAGAAGGTCTGTCCTGCGGGTCTGTTTGGGCTCGAGGCCAGACACACCCTGAAAGTGACCTGGGGGATTTGTTGTTGCAAAATTTCCCTTTCTTCTCTCCTCCCTCTCACAACAATTTCCTGCAAGTTGCCAAAACAAAACAGGAACCTGGAGAAGTTATTGTTTTGGGCTTAAATTTTGGCTGAGTTCAATCCTTTCACAGTAAGGAGACTACCTGTGTGTCACCTGAGTCTGGACATGGGAACTTGATTCTGCTGCGAGTGAGCAGTCTGTGGGCGGACATGTGAGGAAGCACTTTATCAGCACCCCTGGGATGTGCCTGGTTCTCATCACAAGTTGAGGGATGTACAGGGTCCAGAAGGACAGGCAGGCCGTTCTTGATTGGGTGAAGGTCTGTCTTTCCCTCTCTTGTTTGAAAAACCATCTGCAAAATTAATGGGTGAGAAGGCTTCTCCCAACTCAAATATGAGGAATATGATATATAATTGTATTTTTACTGTAGAGAGACTGGCTTTATGTGTATGACTGCTTTTCAGTAAAGAAAAAAAATTTGTTACAAGCCAACTAATAAATGATCTTAATCTTATTACCAGATATTTTAAATACATTCTTTAAGTAGAGAATGCTGGCAGTGAGGGAGCCAGAAAGAATACAAACTGAGTGTAAAAGAGACTACCTGCCTTTGCCCTTCTTCTCCAACCTCATTAGCATGATGAAGAAGAGTCAATGGGCCTTTAAGGACCATCAGGAAGCTTCCAGAGGCTGCATGGGATGCGGAAGAACATATTAAGAATGTATCTCAGTTCTCAAGGAGAGCAGTTTATCGGTCTCACCCACACATTCGAGGAGTGCCTCCCTGTGGAAATCAGGGGGGGGAAATAAAGGTGAAAAACTAGACCCATCTCTTTCTGCAGCAGCCTGAGTTGGTCTGGATTTTATATCTATAGATAGGATGGCCGATGTCCGGTTTGCCCAGGACTGTTTTGGTTTTTAAACTGAAAGTCTTGTGTTTCGGGAATTCCCATCAGTCCTGGTCTCTTGGGACACAAGACTTTCTGTTTAAAAAGCACAACAGTCCTGGGCAAACTGGGACATAAGTCATCCTGAAAAACCACAATTTAGACTCTTCTTGAAGACTTAGACTTTAAATAGTCTACATCAATTTAGACTTTCTCTCTTGAAAGTTTTCTAAGGCCCAGGCACTCGAAGCTGGCTGCATACTGGAAACATCTGAGATGTCAAAGCCACTGGTGTTGGTGTCCTGCCCCCAGAGAGTAGGCTTTCTTTGGTCTGGGATGCAGCCTAGCCTCTGTGATTTCCTAAAGCTCCGGTGTTTCTAATGCATGAAGTCAGTTTGGAAGCTCCTGCGCTAAATGATTTTGCCAAATCATTTGACCTCTCTGAGGTAGGGTAGAAGCTTGCCCTACTTTTTTGCATTATTACTTTTACAGTAATACTCAAGTTTCCGCAATTTGGAATGTTCTGTGCCAGTGTATAGGAATCACTGGGGATCTTGATGAAGGGCAGATTCTGATTCAGTAGGTATGGCAAGACGCTGGCGAGTGCATTTCTAACGAGCTCCCAGGTGGTGCTGACGCTGCTGATCCGCCAATCACGCTTTGCATAGCAGGATACGGAACATCAATGGGGGGGGAAATTACTCCAAATAACTTTCTTTCCTGTGAAGATTAGTGGAAGTCATCAAGGTGCTTTTTACTAAGGGAAGCAGGAAGAGATGGATATACGCAAAAAAGGTGGCTACCATGGGTCGAAACCCAGGTATATACATTTGGGTATGTGGTGAGTGGAATAATGGCCCCACCTCTAAGATGTCCACAGCCTAACCCCTGGGACCTGTGAGTATGTTATACTGTGTGGAGAAGGCTGCAGATGGTATTAAGATAGATAATCAACTGACTTCAAGATAGGGAGAGTTACCCGTGATCATCCAGGTGGACCCAATATAATCACAAGCATCGCTGAAAGTGGGAGAAGGCTGTGGAAGGGTCAGTGTTGAGGAGCTATGATGGGAGAAAGACTGGATTGGCCACTGCTGGCTTTGAATGTTGAAAGGAGGCTCTGCGCCAAGTCAAGTGGGAGCCTCCAGGTGCTGGGAAAAGGGCAGAGAGAGAGCCTGGGAGTCTCCAGAAAAGAGCTCACCCCTGAGGATGACACGCTGATTTCAGCCCACTGAGCCTTGAGGCCAACTTCTGACCCAGAACTGTAAGGTAATGCGCTCGTTTCTTTTAAATCTCTTGTGATTTGTTTGGCAGCCATTGAATAGCACTACAAGCATGACATTAATCCACAACTAGGGAAACAATCATAGTTATATTTTTTATTAAGACAGTTTCTGACTCTGCGGCCCTTTTCTCCCAGCCCTGAGCCTCAGCTCTCCCTGGGGTTTTCAATCCTGCCTCCCACCCCACCCCAGCCCTTGGGTTTGGCCTAAGTTCTAGAGTCCAGAGTTTAGAGCTGTGTTGGGAGAAGCAGGCTGGCTGGTCCTTCTCTTCCCCAGTGGTCTGCTGGCAGGTGGAGTCTTGGCAGGACAGCCTGTGGAGGCCCATCCGGGAGCAGCATTTGAGCACAGGTTCTCTGTGGGTCGGGCATCTCCCAGAGGTGCAGAGGAAGAGTGTGCTCCTTTCTCTCCACCCCTCTGCCTTGCCCCCAGCCCTGGAGAATCTCAGCTTTTCTCCCTCCACGCTTCTTCCAGGTACTCTCTGTATCTCTTGTCATTGTAGTTTAGTTGCTAAGTCGTATCCAACCCTTTGCGGCCTCACGGACTGTAGCCCGCCAGGCTCCTCTGTCCATAGGATTTCCCAGGCAAGAATACTGGCATGGGTTGCCATTTCCTTCTCCAGGGGGTCTTCCAGACCCAGGGATCGAACCTATGTCTCCTGCTTGGAGATTGATTCTTTACTCCTGAGCCACCAAGGAAGCCCCCTGTACATCTCTGTGAAGTGCCTAGTTTTCCCAGAGGTTTGGGCTTTGGAAAAATAAGAGTTCAGAAAAAAATGAGCAGGCTATTTCTGGTTTCTGCAAGACCACATGGGGGTCTCCCTTGAGGCTCTGCGGCCCAGCTGGCTCATGGCACAGGGGACTGAGCCCGTCCAGGAAGAAAAGAACATGAGTTCATTTGTCACAATATTAACCATCTACTTGTGTGTGAGACAAAAACAAAGTGAGGATTATTGTCGGGTTCCCCTCCCCTCTCCCCAGCAGAGGAAAGACCCTTGCAGCTGTAAACGTGTGACATCTGCCAAGCACAGACAGAGGTGGGAAAGGATGGGGGCGTTCTGAGGGTGTTAAAGGCCAGCTGAGAGGAAGTAAAGAAACCCAAGGGGCAGGAGGTCAGCTTAGAGATAAAGCAGAAAGCACCAGAAAGGTCCATGCATCCTTTCAAAATCTGAGGTTCCAAAACCTCAGATCCACCATTCCAAGCCCTCAGGGGTGACGTGAATGGCCACTACGGGCAGCCTGCTCACCCCCAGGACGCGTCCGGAGTGGACCTGAGCTCTCCAGGCCCGTGAGTGTCCTGAGCCCTGGGGCTCAGAGTTAAAAACCTTCCCCTGTGCACAGCAGTCAGGCTGGCATGGGCATCATTTTACAATTACAGTTTCCATGCCAAAGAAATAGCCTCTATGTAAACTGCCAGGATTTTCTGTACAGATTTAAGTTATTACAGTGCCTCTGTAGGTGATAAACTAGTAGGTTATAATAAAATCCAGTTTTATTTTGAGGGATTGCCTCAAAATCCCTTGAGAAAGAAGGATGGAAAAAAATGATAATGGTGATTAATTTGGGAGTACAGTTGAGAGTAATTTGGTTTTTTTCTTCTATGTTTATCTGTATTTCCTAGAAGAATGTTTGGCATAACTTATTAAAACTTTGGGGGGGNGTGTTAATTAAGCAGCATTCTGGAGAGTTCAAGCTCCTTGGCTGGTGCAGGGAAGTGTTGAGAAGCAGCGGAGGCTGCACAGGTGATGTGCTTATCCTCTGGTGGTGGGGCCAGGACCAGTGTGTGGTAGGACTGGGGGCTCCCAAGTGAGCCCTGGAAGAGTGTGGCCCTCTTGCATCCTACTGTCTGTGAACCTCCTAAAGAACGAGACAATGGTGTCTTGATACCCTCCGTTGTGGCTCTGACCTTGGACTTGCCCCTGACTGGATGTCACCAGCTTTCTGTTGATATAAATTGCAAACAGAGACCTGAATGCAAAGCCAAGGGTGTTGCTCAGCTGATACGTGTCCCTTTGTATCCATAGGGCTTCCCTTGTGGCTCAGCTAGTAAAGAATCCGCCTGCAATGTGGGAGACCCGGGTTCGATCCCTGGGTTGGGAAGATCCCCTGGGGAAGGGAACAGCTACCCACTTCAATATTCTGGCCTGGAGAATTCCATGGACTATACTGTCCGTGGGGTCGCAAAGAGTTGATACAACTGAGTGACTTTCACTTGTATCCATATGCTGCTGCTGCTAAGTCACTTCAGTCGTGTCCAACTCTGTGCGACCCCATAGATGGCAGCCCACCAGGCTCCCCCGTCCCTGGGATTCTCCAGGCAAGAACACTGGAGTGGGTTGCCATTTCCTTCTCCAATGCATAAAAGTGAAAAGTGAAAGTGAAGTTGCTCAGTTGTGTCCAATTCCTAGCGACCCCAGGGACTGTAGCCTACCAAGCTCCTCTGCCCATGGGATTTTCCAGGCAAGAGTACTGGAGTGGGGTGCCATTGCCTTCTCCATATCCATATGGGGGCAAAACAAACAAAACAAACTGAACTAATTAGATTTGACTAAGCAAGGAAAAGGTTTGGGTGGCTCTGGAGAGTAGAGGCCCTTGGTAAGGGGATGGGGAGGCTTCTGTGGTGGGGAAGGACAGTTCACAGCAGGTGGGGTGGACAGGAAAGGGGGTGCTGCTCCTGCCTCCAGCTCCTCCCCATACTGCCCACAGCCCCCAGAGGAGTGGGGAGTGGGGTGCCAGACAGAGAAAGAGGCCACGTAGGTGGTCGCACTCTGGAAGGGCCTGTGAGGGTAGGTGGTGAAAAGCCTAGAGAGGGTTTTCCAGGGGCCTTACCCCCAGCCACACCCTTAAGAGCCTCAAGCCCTGCATCTCCCCCTCCCTCCCTAAAGCCAGCTCCTCAGTTTTCCACCTGAGCCTATGGAAACAATAAAGCCTCTCACACGGACAGGTGTGACCCGGGCCAAGTGGGTGGGACCTGCCACCACTCTGATGCTGAATAAGCTGGTGCCTTTCGGTAAATCTTGATTCCCCAGGGGTGGACCTACCCTTCTAAGAAGGAGAGTGCGGTAGACTGCAGGGATGACAGTTCAGGAAAACCTATTTCCCCGAATCTAGGACTCCCAGGGGGACATCTGCCATTCTCACAGGACTGGGACTAGAAGTGCCCTCAGAGACTGCCCTCAGACTATAATGTGCATATATACACACTATAATGTGTATTAGATTATAACTAATAATCATAGTTACAGTAAGTCTAGTGACATCGGACAGTTGATGTGATGACCCCACTTGCATCTGAAGATGGTCAAGGGTTCTGTGGGTGGTCAGGTGCAGGTGCCGCCCTTGTTTTTCAGGTGATGAGGATGATCAGAGCCTGTGCTAGGAAGTTCTCGTTGTGCAAACCCTTTGCTAGGATGCTAAACGCTCTCCTTGGCGGTGGTCAGTCAGGGACTCCAGGCCATATAGGGATCAAGCCTTTTCCTTTCTGCACAAGAAAAGGTGATATAGATATATCTCCAGGTAAAGAGAAGAAGGCAAGTGAAATGCAGGTCAGGAAGGAGAGAGCCAGAGAGCAAGAGCCCCTCTCACCTGCCTTCTGCCAGGCCCCATGCCACCCAGATCACTGTTTATTTCTTCATTCTGCCTTTAGCAGTCGGCCGGAAAGCTTTGAACTTAACTGATGTACATAAAGCAAGCTGTTCATTTAATCTGCACATTTAATTCAGCCGCTCTGTGTGCTGCTCCAGGCTGGCTCCTTGCCATATAAGGCATTCACGGGCGCTTTCTGCAGCACCCCTGCCTCTGTCTTGAACAGCAGCCAAAGATGGCTTTGTGCTTGATGCATGTGCCGTAGGCCGACAATCTCGTGCACTGCCACCATCTCGCCTGCCGGGTAGGTCCTGTGTGGTCCATTTCTCTTTCTCTTGCAAATGCTTAATTCTAGCATTTCAGTCTTTTTGAGGTGGATGAATGGAAAGGAAATCGGTTTTACTTTTGCTTGTTGATCAGATTATATCAGGAACAAATGCATAAGTGTGTCTATAATTGCCTGGTTGTGAAAATGTTGCTGGACTTGGGTTTAGTGTCTTAAGACAGATTTGATAAAAGTTTTAAGCATCTTTTCAGTGAAATGTGCATTCTAAATGTATTAATAAGATACCTGGGATTGGACAGTGTGCAATAGGCAAAGTAGGGATATTTTTTCCTATATAATGTTCTCCTCTAAATATTATGAAAATCTGGTATCATTAGAATTGTATTGAAATGTGCCAAGAGATTAAATAGATGGTTGCATTTTGGTATTATCCCAAATAAACAATATTTGCTATAGAAATCTCACATTTGGGGATAATGGCATGTAAATGTGTCCTATTCCCATTTCCCTAAGTGGTTTCCATGGTTTAATGACTGTCAGATTTGTGAAATATCTGCAAAACCAGATGATGCCACCGGTGTGAGGAGGACAGTTGGGAGATTAAAAAAAAAAATCAAGGCTAGCTTTAGGAACCCTTGCTAAGGACCAGGGGTGCAGGTGCGGAGGGTTGGGGTGGGGTATATAAGTGTGGTCTGGGGAAACAAATAGTAAGAAAAGGCATGAGAGAAAATGTGCAGTGTAAGTACAAAACTGGGGGGCAGGGAAAATGAAATTTAGTGACGAGCTGGGCCTCGGTGGAGGGAGAAAAGCGAGGAACTACTGTATTTCTTGGTCAGGCCTTATCACCACTGCTCTGCTGTGAGCACCAGCTGCCTCATTTAGGATCTGTTCTCACAACATTAACCAAGGTGAACCTATTACAGAGCCCTGACAGCGAATGACAAGGGCTTGAGATAACAGTGAGTAGACAGGAAGGATGGCTGCAGCCCTCAAACCAGATGCGCTTAAGACTGTGACCTGCAGAACGGCAGAAATCCGCTCCTGTCATTGTGCAAATGAACTGTGCACCTTCTTTCAGCTGTTATCAGTCTATCGGACAGCTGGCCTTTTGTTTGGTTTCATTTTTGAATTCTCGTTGGTTGCCTACGGGATTCTGAAAGTTAGTAATTACAAGTAAGAAAAACTAAGGCTCAAGGAAGTGAAGTGTCTCAGTCAGGGCCAGCAGACAAGTGGAGAAAGCTGAATTTGGATCAGATCAACTAACCAGGGCAAGTTCATGTTCTTTGCTCTTTGATGCAGCCTCTCCATTTAATTTCCAAATGGTACAGAAAAATAGTAAGTGGGAAGAGGGATCTACAAATAAAACCATTTTCTTGGGAAAACTGGAACTACACCTTAAGTCTACATAATTAAATCTACAAGTGTTTTGGTATTTGTTGCCTGAATTTTCCAGTGGTTCAAATGGATTGAAATATTAGCCAGACACACAGGCATTGTTTCCCATTGTTGGTTATACATTGTTCTAACCTGGAGAGCTTTATAAATACTGATGCCTGGTTCCCACTCCTAGAGATTCTGGTTCAGTTATTCTGAAATGCAGCCTGGGTATCATGGGTTTTAAAGTACATAGCCAAATAGTTCTTTCCCTCTTAGACTTCTCCTGAAGTCTAGACCTATTCATGCAACTTATTCTTAGCTATCTGCTTTAGTATCCGACAGGCATCTCAAACTCGCTGTGTCCAAAACAGAACTGTCCTTTCACTTAAACCTGGCTATCCTCTTCCTCCATCATTTAAAAAAGAAGAAAACACTAGTTATAGTATTGAGTAGAACAGACCTCTTTTTCTAAGTGACTCCTATCTTAAGGTAAATATAATCCTGAGATTAAAATAGACATGGCAGACCAGTGATTGGCTGCTGTATAAATTTATAGTGCTTCCATGGAATTTAAAAGTCTAGCAAGTTCAAGCACTGACTACTGGAGTTGTTGTCATAGTTCCCTCCTGAATGCTAAAGAATAATGCTCAAATGTTTTACATCAAAGTGAATTGCAAAAAACCCATGGGTTTTATTGTCTGTAAGAAAGAGTCACCAGGGGAATTTGGTCAGCTAGACTTTTTACCATGGGCTTACCCTAGAATCAAAGGCTGGGATTCCCTGGTGGCTCAGATACATTGCGTCTGCCCACAATGTGGGAGGCCCGGGTTTGATCCCTGGGTTGGGAAGATCCCCTGGAGAAGGAAATGGCAACCCACTCCAGTACTCTTGCCTAGAAAATTCCATGGATGGGGGAGCCTGGTGGGCTACAGTCCATGGGGTCGCAAAGAGTTGGACACGACTAAGCAACTTCACTTTCTTTTCTTTCACCCTGGAATCAAGGGAGACTTGGTCCACTCAAACCACATGGGCCTCACAGTGGAACAGGGGTGAATCCCCAGGGGGAAAAAGTGGGTCTTGTTAAAAGAAGAGGCATCAGAAGTTGGGCTGGACATAGAAATCCCCAATACAGTCTCTGCAGGAGCAAAAAGAAAGACATTTTATTTATCTGGGAGAAAGAAGGAAGTTGAAAGAGAAGGTACAATAGGGGATAAATCTGGGAAGAAGGGCAGAGTAGGAAGAAAGATAGAGATATAAAAGAAATCTGAAGTACTGCCAACGATAATAGTTTTATTGAGACAATTCATGTTCCTCAATATCCCAGTATTGTGAATTTAAGAAGCCACTTAATTATCTGTTTAAATCAAATGTTTAGGCTCCTTAAAGATTTTGTTTATAAAGAAAAAGACCATGTCATTCAGGTACTCAGAAGTTACTATGTAGTCTTTTAAAGTGAGACCCTCCTAAATTTGAAGGCCTTTCTTTACAGGAGACAAATACTTTTATGAAACTATAAAGAGTGAGGACTCACTAGACTTAAACTATATAAAATGGGTGAGCTACTTTTACTAGGTAATAAACTTTTCCAGCACAGAGACCATCCTGGTCCTGTAAATTCTTTTGTATCTTTTTCTAATTATAAAATCAGAATGAAAATAAATATTCACTACGTTCTGTTTACCAAAGAGCTCGGCCTAGCTTGCTGTTTTGTTGTTGTTCAGTTGCTCAGTCCTGTTCAGCTCTTTGCAACCCCATGGACTGCACCACACCAGACTTCCCTGTCCTTCACCGTCTCCCAGAGTTTGCTCAAATTCACGTCCATCGAGTCAGCAACACCATCCAACCATCTCATCCTCTGTCATCCCCTCCTCCTCCTGCCTTCAGTCCTTCCCGGCATCAAGGTCTTTTCCAGTAAGTTGGCTCTTCGCATTAGGTGGCCAAAGTATTAGAGTTTCAGCTTCAGCATCAATCCTTCCAAAGAATATTCAGTGTTGATTTCCTTTATGATTGACTGCTTTGATATCCATATAATGAAAAGATCGGCAGTGATACATAGAAGCAGTATGATGTCAGAGGAAACTTTTCCTTTCTGCCAAGGCCTTCTGTGTAACTTTAGGTGAGCCATTCAAGGGACTTATTTCTGAAACGGAAATGATATTGGCTGGTCATAATAACAGCTGATCATAAGATTGTTGTAAACATTAGCTGGAGCAAGTAAATGAAATAGCTTTGTAAACAGCAAGTACCACACACCTGTAAGATGGTAGTGGTGTGCATTTTTTATTTTGGTAAGAAAGGATATGGAGGGAAGCAGCAACATGCCTAGTATATTTCACACCATAGCAGATCCATAACCCTGTTCTCAGACACACAGTCAATCCACTGTCTTAAACCCTCAGAACCCTGGTGGTAGAACACCAAAAGAGACTGCTTTTAGAGTTCAGTTATAGGAAAGTTTTCTTTTGTGTTTTCTACTATAAATACTTATGAGAATTACTGACTTCATCTTTGTCATGTTTTGCTTGGGCAGATGGAATTCAGAATACCTACACTCATGTGCCTTTACTCCTCTACTACCAGCCCAGCCTCTCTGCCCTCCCCGCCCCTTCTCCCCAGCACTGTCCCCTCTTTCTCTCACATATACACACATGTGTAACACTAAAGTATACATCTGCTGCTGCTGCTGCTGCAAGTCACTTCGGTAGTGTCCAACTCCGTGTGACCCCATAAACGGCAGCCCACCAGGCTCCCCTGTCCCTGGGATTCTCCAGGCAAAAGCACTGGAGTGGGCTGCCGTTTTCTTCTCCAAAAGTATACATCAGTTATTCCCAAATGTGAGGAGCTTTTTTAAAAGTCCAGTTTCCAGGCCTCACCGCTGGAGAGGCTGATTCAGTGTGTCTGGGAGGAGGCCCCGCAACTACAGATCTTCAAAGCACCCCGTGTTGTTTTTGGGGGTCACTCAGCGAGGGAACCCCTTACTGGTGACTGGATTTGTATTTTTCTGTGTTCATAATATTCTGCATTTCATTATGGTCCTGATTTTCCATTTCTGTTTTGCCATTTTATTGTCTATATCCTTCTTTCATCTTAGAGATCATCTCAATATAGAAAAGGAATTTAATTATTTTAAAAATGGAAGAAATCTTTGCTTTTTCCCCTTCACTGAAACCATGAACTCTTACAATTATGCATGCAGAATGCAAAGGTGCAGGTTTGAAGGGTCATACATCAACTTCAAGTTTCTCAGCAGGACGTATATAAAAATGTATGACCTTTGTTCTTAAGAGTAGATCACTAAAGAACTTTTCATACCATGAAGCACACTGAAAAGCACAATGCTTTTCATACCCCACAGGTAACATATTACTTGAGTCTCCCTCAAAAATGTATAAAATTATTTTATCTATTTAATACCGAGGTGTTTTCTTTTTGGTCCTTTGGATAAAATTCACAGTTGCAAAAGAAAGAAAAAAATAGGCCAATACAACAAAACATAGAAGCTTCTGAGAAGCATGGTAACTTATTCCTTGGTTTTTATACTTATAGGATTATATGAAACAGAAAAAAAGCAATATTACAAGCAGTGACTTCCAATGGTTTCTCAACTGAGGAGCATGAGATAACATCACTCAGGCTGTCTTATTTATGCTTTTAAAAATTCTTTTGCCTGTGACTTTATATTGAATGCCCATCAATGTGAATATTAACTGATCAAATCAGTTTTTTATAAATGAATCATCAGTTTTAATTAGTTGATATAAGCAAGCATTGATGAAGTATTCCAGACAGAACTAAATAATGCATCAGTTTTTATAAATCTCTTGTGAAACATATATTCTCCCCAGATGAGGGGAGTGAGGCTCAGGGAAGTTTAGTCATTTTCTCTAATTATTTATCTAGTAAATGACAGAGCTGAATATCTCCCTAATCCTTGCTCTGTGCATCCAGTAGACTTTGTCCCTTCAGAGCGCTGGCCACACCCCAACCTACCCACACTGGTCTGCTGACTATTTGTCAACCTGAAATTTTTTTAAACTATCGTATCTTAAAAACGCCACATCACGTTAGGCTGCTCAGGTGTGTCCAACTCTTTTGCAACCCCATGGACTGGACCCCGCCAGGCTCCTCTGTCCACGGGATTTCCCAGGCAAGAATACTGGCGTGGGGTGCCAGTTCCTTCTCCTGGAGATCTTTCTGACCCAGGGATTGAACTTGCATCTCCTACACTGGCAGGCAGATTCTTTAGTGCTGAGCTACCTGAAAAGCCTGGAAATTTTATGTTCAACATTAAGGTTAAAGATCAGAAAGCCTTGTGAAATGATTGAGGAAAGAGTGTTAAGAGGGAAAGATTCAGAGGAGAGAAAATGGGTGCAGTCTTTTCTAGCTCGTGAAGCCTCCATTCCCTGCTGCTGGGGGATGTCATCAGAGAACCACACCCTCAGCAGGGACTGAGGCAGCTTTGGGACTAAAAGAAAAGGCAAGCAAGAAGGTAGACTAGAAATGAGGGTATAAGTTGTAAGGGAAGAAAAAAGCAGGGAGAGGGAAAAAGAAGAAGACTATGAAGATGGGAGGATCTTACAACAGAGCAAGCCATAGTTCAGCCCAACAGTACGGCAGTTCACTCCCCCAAGTGTCTGATTGCCTTCTCTTTACATTCCTAGTCAGTTCAGTCGCTCAGTCGTGTCCGACTCTCTGCGACCCCATGAATCGCAGCACTCCAGGCCTCCCTGTCCATCACCAACCCCCGGAGTACACTCAAACTCACGTCCATCGAGTCGGTGGTGCCATCCAGCCATCTCATCCTCTGTCATCCCAGGACAACTGCAAATGACTAGCTCCAGTGAAACCACGCCCCTCAGATCTGTATCTCCACTGGTCAGGTTCACTTATGTAATGTGATGCGCAGCAGATGGCCTTTCCTGTGCATCTGAGATGATTACAAGGAAAGAAACATAAGTTCAACAGGGTCCAGGAACCCCAAAGCCTTCTCTACTAGTTCTCAGTGTTTGCTCCAAGTAGCATAAATACCTTAAGGCAACTCCTCATCTAGGTAATTAAAAACTTTCTGGGTGTCCAGGTGTAAGCAATGCAGCGCTGCAGCAAACAGTGCCAGGTCTCAGGCCTGTCTCACCACCACTTACCAGACACCCACTGTGGTCCAAATATGTACCAAAAGCCTGATACTTTTGTCCTAACCATCACAACTCTTTATTAGATTGTAACATGTTAAATGTTAAAAAGGCAAAATGGTTGTCTGAGGAGACCTTACAAATAGGTGAGAAAGATGAGAAGCTAAAGGCAAAGGAGAAAAGGAAAGATATATGCATTTAAATGCAGAGTTCCAAAGAATACCAAGGAGAGATAAGAAAGCGTTCTTCAGTGATCAGTGCAAAGAAATAGAGGAAAATAATAGAATGGGAAAGACTACAGATCTCTTCAAGAAAATTAGAGATACCAAGGAAATAGTTCATGCAAAGATGGGAACAATAAAGAACAGAAATGGTATGGTCTTAACAGAAGCGGAAGATACTAAGAGGTGGCAACAATACACAGAAGAACTATACAAAAAAAGAGCTTCACAACCCAGATAATCACGACAGTGTGATCACTCACCTAGAACCAGACATCCTGGAATGTGAAGTCAAGTGGGCCTTAGGAAGTATCACCACGTACAAAGCTAGGGGAGGTGATGGAATTCCAGTTGAGCTATTTCAGATCCTAAAAGGTGATGCTGTGAAAGTGCTGCACTCAGTCTGTCAGCAAATTTTGAAAACTCAGCAGTGGCCACAGGACAGAAAAAGGTCAGTTTTCCTTCCAATCCCAAAGAAAGGCAATGCCAAAGAATGCTCAAACTACTGCACAGTTGTACTCATCTCACATGCCAGTAAAGTAATGCTCAAAATTCTCCAAGCCAGGCTTCAGCAATACATGAACCGTGAACTTCCTGATGTTCAAGTGGATTTAGAAAGGGCAGAGGAACCAGAGATCAAATTGCCAACATCTGCTGGGTCATTGAAAAAGCAAGGGAATACCATAAAAACATCTACTTCTGGTTTATTGACTACACCAAAGCCTTTGACTGTGTAGATCAGAAGAAACTGGAAAAGTCTATGGATCACAAGCACAAGTCAGACAAAGGCAACTCTAAGTCATTTTAAATCATTCCACAACAAACTGTGGAAAAGTCTTAGAGAGATGGGAATACTAGACCACCTCACCTGCCTCTTGAGAAATCTGTATGGAGGTCAGGAAGCAACAGTTAGAACTGGACAGGGAACAACAGACCGCTTCCAAATAGGGAAAGGAGTATGTCAAGGCTGTATATTGTCATCTTGCTTATTTAACTTATATGCAGAGTACATCATGAGAGACGCCAAATTGGATGAAGCATAAGCTGGAATCAAGATTGCTAGGAGAAATATCAATAACCTCAGATAATCGATGACACCACCTTTATGGCAGAAAGTGAAGAACTGAAGAGCCTCCTGATGAAAGTGAAAGAGGAGAGGAAAAAGTTGGCTTAAAACTCAACATTCAGAAAACTAAGATCATGGCATCCAGTCCCATCACTTCATGGCAAATAGATGGGGAAACAATGGAAACAGTGACAGACTTTGTTATTTTGGGCTCCAAAATCACTACAGATGGTGAGAGCAGCCATGAAATTAAAAGATGCTAGCTCCTTGGAAGAAAAGCTATGACCAACCTAGACAGCTTATTCTAAAAAGCAAAGACATTACTTTGCCAACAAAGGTCTGTCTAGTCAAAGCTGTGATTTTTCCAGTAGTCATGTATGGATGTGACAGCTGGACTATAAAGAAGGCTGAGCACCAAAGAATTGATGCTTTTGAACTGTGGTGTTGGAGAAGACTCTTGAGAGTCCCTTGGACTGCAAGGAGATCCAACCAGTCAATCCTAAAGGAAATCAGTTCTGACTATTCATTGGGAGGACTTATGCTGAAGCTCCCAATACTTTGCCACCTGATGCGAAGAACTGCCTCATTGGAAAAGACCCTGATACTGGGAAAGATTGAAGGTGGGAGCAAAGGGGATGACAGAGGATGAGATGGTTGGATGGCATCACTGATTTGACAGATGTGAGTTTGTGTAAGCTCTGGGAGTTGGTGATAGACAGGGAAGCCTGGCTTGCTGCAGTCCATGGAGTCACAGAGTTGAACATGACTGAGCGATTGAACTGAACATGTTAAATTTAAAATAATCCCTATGGGGAATTCCCTGGTTGTCTAGTCATTAGGACTTGGCACTTTTATGGCTGAGGATCTGAGTTCGATTCCTTATTAGGCAACTAAGATCCCACAAGCTCTATGGCATGACCAAAAACTAACTAAATAAAATCTTTAATGATACTCAAAAAGGTGGATGGGGGAGCTCTTAGAACAATGTCAGTTAACACAACGAAAAACAGGACTGGAAAATTCACTATTTTTTAACCATGAATGGAATAACTGATTGAAGCAAGTCATCAATGAATGCTAAAAGATAAAGTGGATAGAATATGCACAGTCTCAAAACATCATGCCCCGGTTAGTTATTAATTACAGAGAGCTAAAAGATACCTTTACAGTAGTAAAACTTGGTGATATGTGAGCCACATGAACAAAGTTAAATCACCAGTAATGGGACAAACTGTTATTATGTGCCTTGTGTTGGTTTGTAATGGGAAGTGTTCTCACTGAAACATTTAGCCTGAATATAGCCATGAGGAATCAGACAAATTCAGATTTAGGGACATTTTACAAGTGGCCACAAACGGCCTGAATTCTTCAAAACTATCAGTGCCATGAAAAAACAAAGGAAAGTGATTAAACTAAAACAGACTACAGAGATGACAACTAAATGAAGTGTGTGGTCTTTGGTTATCCGATGGATAAAAATCAGGTACAAAGTTATTACTGGAATTACTGGGGAAATCTGAAGGTAGTCTGCATTTTAGATAACAACAACAACACTGGGTCAGACTTCTTGGTTGACTTGATGGAGCTGTGGTTAGGGAGGAAACTGTCTTCTAGTCTTAGAAATCTGTGAAGTATTTAAGTACCATCAAGTTTGCAATTTACTTTTGAACAGTTCAAAAACAACTAAAGTGTTACATGGAGAGAAAGCGAATGTGGCAGAATGTCAAGAATTCATGAGCTTTTGTGAAAATGAGACATATAATAGCTTCAAACTGCCTGTAGGCTTGAACTTTTAAAAACAGAATTGGGAGAATACACAATGCTATTGATCCTGCTTTCTCAAGAATGGAAACTTAGGTTGAGGTCACCTAGCCAGTACATGCTAGAGCTTATATTCTAACCCAGGTCTTTCTGACTCTACAAGCTCTTCAGGAGTATGTTTTGGCCCTGGGATAGTCAGTGTGACCACAATCAGTGTGAGATGGTCTTGAAAAAGAATGTCATGTATTTCCCTCAGTTTCTCAGACCAGAAGAGAGAGGGGTCTCTCCTGAGAGCTGAGGACCTGGGTTTGGTGCACAAGCCTGCTGGTGCTCTCCTTCCCCGGCCCCTTATGAAAGAGGCAAGCTTTTCCTTCTCCTACAAATTTTACAGACAGTGCTTTTGGATTCACTTGACATCAGTTATTAAGGCCCAGTGCAAACCCGTGTGGAATGCTGAGATCTAAATTAAGTCTGACTTTTCATCATCTCAGAACACAAAACCTAGTAGACAGCAGAAGACAGCTCTAAAGAGGTCAACATAATCCCCGGTTCCTGTGGACTTATTTCCCACTGATGACATCTGAACAAAGGACGGGTGCTGGCGAGGGCTTCTCTTCAAATCCACTGACCCCCTTCTTCAAAGAATTTATCAACTGTTTGTGAAAACTATGATCTGCTCTATCTGGTGTGTATGAGATGGTTAATCATGCAATAATGTATTCAATTGAATTTGAAAATATCCATCTCTGGTAATGTCTGCTTCATGTTCATGAACTTAGATAAATCAGCTCAGGCTCTGTGGTGGATGCTGTTTGGAAGTTTAAATTGTCTTTTAATACCTTATGTTGCCCCTTGATAATGTATTTTTATAGTAGGTAAATAAGTCCTGATTAAATGTCTTCAGTTAATATAACCAGGTAAAAAGGAAGCTCATTCTTTGGTGGCTTGTGGGCAGTAGCCCCACTTCTCCCTTATGGGGGTTTTATCCTACATCTAGCTTTTGGATTTTGTGAATTGCTGACAGGAGCCAGATCTTTTTTTGGAGAGTGTGCTGTGCAGAGAGGAGGGAAAAGCTCACAGTAGGTTAGTGGTATCATTAGCAATTTTGTTCTTTAAGAGCAGGAAAATATAATCCAAGGGTTTGAAGCTATTCTATATAGGTTGGCACTTCCCTCTCACTAGGAAATGCCTATTTTCTCTGCTCCTAAAAATGGGTGTTTTTTAATGTTTAAATAAATCCCTGCAGTGCCTTTGTATAATGAAAGAACTGTGCTTCAGTGCCTCCTGTGGGGAATGAGTCAGAGTGCAGCCTGCGCTGCGTTTCAGCTGCCACACGTGGAGGGGAAGAGCAAGGGGAATCACATTTTGCAGGGGACCTTTCACAGTTTGTGAATGGATTTTTTTAGTAAGTTTGAGGTAAAAACAATAAAGAGAATGTGGGAGACTGGATCCTTAAGTACTAGCTTAGTAGCTCTGAGAGACTTTTGATCAAGCCTTTCACACTCTTGTGTAACTCAATGCCACTAAATAATTTTTCAGGCTGTTTCTAGTCATTTCTAGTGAAAATATGGGTTTACCACATGAATTCAGAGTCACTTCCCTCCCACCTGGAATAACTGCCATTTTTGTCACAGTCAATGTATTTAACAGCCTAAATACATCTACCCTGGGTACATTCCTGAGGATCCCTGGTGGCTCAGATGGTAAAGAATCTGCCTGCAATCCAGAGACCCAGGTTTGATCCCTGTGTTTCTAAGATCCCCTGGAGAAGGAAATGGCAACCCACTCCAGTATTCCTGCCTGGAGAATTCCATGGACAGAAGAGCCTAGCAGACTATAGTCCATGGGGTCACAAAGAGTCGGACACAATTGAGTGACTGACACACACACACACACACACACACACTTGAGGTGGGTACATACCTGAGGGTCCAGGTAGATAAAGGAATATCAACAGGGCTGCAAAAACCCCTGCAGAGGCTTGGGACTATGGCACCCCCTTGAGGATTATGGGTTATATGTCTCTTGGCCACAGGACTCACTACTCAGACTGGGGTACTTTCCTCTCTTGGACTCTAAAGGGTTTCTAGCAAAGAAATATACAAGCCCAAGTTTGAAATAAGCAGCAGGAGTAAGACCACATGTCTCAATTAGAATCGCAAGGATCAGTTCTGCAGATCTGGGCAAGGTCAAGACTGCATGAAACTGTGAAAAGGGTAAAAAATCAGAGCAACATGCAGAATTCCATCGTGGTGGAATCTAGGAAACTGCTGGTGCTGCATGAGAGAGTGGCCTGTGTGGTTCCCATCTGACATAAGAGCCAAGGGAACCAAGAACATGTGAGTGTCAGAAGCTAGGTTAAAATTCAGATCCTTCAGATACAGGCAACCATCAAAGACTGAATTCCTCCAAGTGTGGCATACAAAACTCCTGACGTTCTTTCTCATTGGGTTACAGCATAGCATCATCTCTTAGCAGAGATAATTATGAAAGTTAAAAAAATTTAATATCTCAGTCCCAGAACCTTTCTGGGATCATCTCTTTTTCTGGACAGAGGTCAACCCTCTGGAGATGTAATAAGACCAGCAGATCCTAGGATTTCCACTGCTTTGCATAAAGTTGACTTTTTAGATGGTGTGATATGACAACTTGTTGTAATTCATGGACCACTTCATGGGAGTCTGCAAAAACTGGCTAGGGATTAAATCCCAGGTGGCATTGGTGGTAAAGAACCCAACTACCAATGCAGGAGATGTAAGAGATGCATGTTTGATCCCTGGGTCAGGAAGATGTCCTGAAGAAGGAAATAGCAACCTACTCCAGTATTCTTGCCTGGAGAATCCCATGGACAGAGGAGCCTGGTGGACTACAGTCCATAGCATCACAAAGAGTTGGACACTGAAGCAACTTGGCACGCGGCATAGAAAATCTGCTCCTTACCGAAACCTGAAAAGTTGAATGGCCTTTGTGCTCTCTTAACTTTCTAGCTCTGATGATTATTGGAGTCTTGCAACAGCAAAGAAAGTATGGAGCTGCATTCTTTTCTGTCCTCCAGAAAACCATGCATAAGGTTTCGGGATGTTTGGAAATTTACCTATTGAGTGAAGCATTAGATACAGTGTTTCTCTATGAATCGTTAGAAGTATATAACAAGGAGAAATATAAATTTGAAATATTTTTTAAAAATCTGAGGTATGAAAAAACCTTGTTTTTGAAAGTAAAAATTGCATTTAGTTACAGTAAATAAATCTGACTTATCCACACTCAAAACTTCCTTTTACTCATCATATGACTCAATTTTAAAAAATGGGCAAAAGATGTGGATATTTCTGAAAAGAAGACATGTAATTAGCCACCAGGTATATGAAAAGGTGTGCTCAAATTCACTAATTATAAGAGAAATGCAAATAAAATCAATGAAATCTCTCCTCAGACTTGTTAGAAAGTCAGTTATCAGAAAGGTGAAAGATAATAAATGTTGGCAAGAATGAGGAGAAAAGGGAAGCTTCAGATACTGTTGGTGGAAATAAAAGTTGGTATGGCTATTATGAAAAATATTATGGAGGTTCTACAAAAAATGAAAAATAGAACTACTATATGATCCAGCTCTCTCTCTCCTGGTCATATATGCAAAGGAAATGAAAATCCTGTCTTAAGGAGGGATCTACAAGCCCATGTTTATTATAGCATTATTCACAACAGCCAACATATGGAAACAATCTAGAAGTCCATTGATGGATGAAAGGATAAAGAAAATGTGACATATCTCCATGTATCTGATGCACATTTACCATGGAATATTATTCATGAAAGAAAGAGCTTCTGCCATTCGTGACATGGATGAACTTGGAGGACATTATGCAAAGTAAGCCACATCCAGAAAGCCAAATCTGGTATGACCTTATCTACATCTAGAATCTAAATAGTCAAACTGATAGAAATAGAAAACTGGTTGTTACTGGGGGCAGGAGGGATGGGAGAGATGTTGGTCAAGGGATACAAAGTTTCAGTTATACAACATGAATAATTTCTAGAGTTCCACTGTACAACAATGTAACTATAGTTAACAATATTGCTTACTAGAAATTTGCTAAGAGGATTGATCTTAAATTTTCATATCAAAAAAGAAAGATTGAAAATAGTAACTATGTGAGGTGATGGATATATTAATTAGCTTTGATACATATATCAAATCACCAAGTTGTATGCCTTAAATATATACAATTTTTAATTGTCACTTCAATGAAGTAAATATATAAACTAGCTTACATCGAATCACCAAGGACAAGATGGTTGGATGGCATCACTGACTCATCATAAGTCAGAGCAAACTCCAGGAGATGGTGAAGGCTGGGGGAGCCTGGTGTGCTGCAGTCCATGGGGTGGCAAAGAGTTGGACACAACTGAGTGGCTGAACAAGAGACAGGCTTCCCAGATGGCACCAGTGGTAAAGAGCCTGCCTGACAATGCAGGAGACTTTAGAGACACAGGTTGAATCCTTGGGTCAGGAAGATCCTCTAAAGGAGGGAATGGCATCCCACTCCAGTATTCTTGTCTGGAGAATCACATGGACAGAGGAGCCTGGTGGGCTACAGTCCACGGGGTCGCAAAGAGTGGGACATGACTGAAGTGGCAGCACCACACAGCACACAGAGAAACATTAAAGGGAATCAGCTTATACCAATGGAGATGAAGTCTGATGATGCACCATCTGCAAGCTGGCGACTCAGGAAAGTCAGTGGTGTAGTTTAGAAGCCTGAAAGATCTGGAGCGGATGGTGGAGAGTCCAGCTTGGGTTTGAAGTTTGGAAACCAGAAGTGCTGAGGGCAAGAGAAGATCAGTGTTGCAGCTTACAGTCAGACAATAAATCCAACCTTCCTCTGCCCTTTTGTTCTGATGCCCACTAATGTTGGCGAAGGCCCTGTGCTTTACTCAGTCCACCGACTCAAATGCAAATCTCTCCTAAAAACACCCAAAAATAATGTCTAACCAGCTATGGGGCATCCTTTGGTCCAGTCAACTTGCCTCATAAAATTAACCATCACAGTTGTATAGCCATAGAGGAGGGGACGACGAGATGGCTGGATGGCATCACTGACTCGATGGACGCGAGTCTGAGTGAACCCCAGGAGTTGGTGATGGACAGGGAGGCCTGGCGTGCTGCGATTCATGGGGTCGCAAAGAGTCGGACACGACCGAGCGACTGAACTATAAGGAGGTCACAGTTGTATAGCCATAGCTAGCTATAAGGAGGCTGGCAGATAATGTCCCCAGCAGGTATCCCTGTTCCCAGAAGGAAGCTGATTCAGAAGTGGCAATCAGCAGTGAACTGCCTGACTGGCACTTCTCACTGTTGAGGTTGTTATTTTCCGTAACCAAGCCTTGTTTCTAAGAGGATGGTGTTAACATATAATTGAGCTATCTGAGGAAAAAAACCAAATAGATTTTTGTCAACTAAATAGAGTGCTGTGACAATAAAGTCTTATTACCATGTTGAAGTGGCAGCCCTCTCATATACAGTTTCCTGGGATTAACTGCCTGCTCAGACCAGTCACCAACTTGGCACCTTTGTCGCCCTCCACCTCTTAGTATTGGCTTGGGCTTCTGATACCGGAAGCATTAGGCAGAAGAGCTCCATTTCTGGGAAAAGTTGTAAATGAAAGACAGGTTTCCTGATTGGGCTGAAGATTTAGGTCTTTGGTTTCTCTGAGATCATGTATGCTTTTCTATTTCAAAGGCTGACCAAGTCAAAGACTTTTGGTCCCCTAGAATCAGTGTACTGCCATGGAGGTGCACAAGACTTAGTAGATAAGCCTTTGCAGTCCACCAGCAGAAGCAGGTTAACTGTCTGACAAAAGCAGCTTTGTGCGTGTGCTACACTGCTTCAGTCATGTCCAGTTCTCTGCGACCCCATGGACTGCAGCCCGCCAGGATCCTCTGTTTGTGGGATTCTCCAGGCAAGAGTACTGGAGTGGGTTGCCATGCCCTCCTCCAGGGGATCTTCCTGACCCAAGAATGGAACTTGCATCTCTTATGTCTCCTGCACTGACAGGTGTGGGTTCTTTACCACTAGCGCCACCTGGGAAGCCCCCTGAATAAGGACAGATTCTGATCATCTATGTCAGCCCGTTTTCTCATGGCCAGCTGGCCTTCTGCAAATGATCCAGAACTCTGCAGCACAGTCTCAGCTGGGGTGATGTATTATGCAGATTAAAGACATAAATCCTCTGGAGAAGACAGACCGGGAAGATAAAAAAGGTGTTCATAATAATAAGCTTTAAAGGAACTCAGCCTGTTCTCTGGGCTTTGTAAAGACATGAAATTTGTATAAACTTTGAGGATCTTTAGTTAATTGTTCTTTCTCTAAATCCAGTTATCTGACAGTGAATTTCTTCAATAGAAATTATTTGTGACAAGTCTTAACACAACCAACATTTTTTTCCTTTCATTTTTCAGAAAGCTGGGGGAAAAGCAATTGACCTGCCATTTTCTTGTCTTCCTCTGCACTAAAGTACTGAGAGCTCCATGGATTTTAACTGGAGTTTTTAATCAGAATTTTTCCTTTCTTGTGTGCTTTTTAAACTCCCGTTCCTCTTGATCTCACAGAGATCACAGAGCCCTCAGGAATTGCTTCTTTTCCATCCAGATTTCTTCCTCCTCAGGCAAACTCCCAACTAGGGAAAGGGTATGAGCAAGGGATTCAGGGCTGCATGCAAATCATGTGGCTTCGCAGTTGCTCTCTTCTCCCCAAAGAGGCATCTGTCTTATTTAGCACCATTGCTAGCACATCTTTAGCACTTGGTTTGCAATAAAGACAAATTTAGGATAGAACATTATTCTAAAGCTGGTTTGGCCTAAATGCCACAGGAGGAAAAAAAATAAAATCACTGTACACAGTGGTGTGTGTGTGTGCACGTGTGTGTGCGTGTGTTGCATATACCAGAAAGGTGCTAGCAGTGTTTCTTCAGAGCAGTGTTCACACAAAAACACTCAGTTAAACCAACATCCCTTTCTTGCAGAAGATACTAAAAGGAATACCTGTCTACCATATGTAAGCTATGACTTCCCTACTGAAAGATTTTCCATTAAGATAGGTTTTTCAGATTTTGGTGCTCATAAAGTCCTAAAGATAATGGTTTTGTCATTTCCCTGCTTTCCTTGAGACCATCCAGGGACTGCACTGGATCTTTTATATGATTTTTATATCCCAGAGACTGTAATTAAAAAAAAAGCCAATACTGAGAAGGCACAAAGGTATGCTTTAATTTGTTTAGGATTTATCTAGATATTGAGATTCGGTTTCAGAACTAGAGTGGTCCATTTTCTCCAAACTGCAATCACTGATTTAATCATTTACTAAGTATATATTGGGCACTGTTCCATACACTGGAGAATACAAAGCAGTCTATAGTTCTGTTTTCAAGAATCCTGCCCCATAACTCAGAAGATAAATACTCATGTATAATGCTTTTACAGAAACACAAAATAATACCGTATGGAATTAAGAGCCAAATGAGAAGTATAAATAGCAAGTACTATAATGACCAAGAAAATAGGAAAAATAGCTTGAAGGTAGAATTTGTCCTGGAATTGAAAAATGGACAGACTTTGAGTATGTTGAAAGGAAAGAGATGGTATTCTAGGCAGTGAAAGTGAAAGTTGCTCAGTCATGTTCTACTCTTTGAGACCCTATGGACTGTAGCCCACCAGCCTCCTCTGTCCATGGAATTCTCCAGGACAGAATACTGAAGTGGGTAGCCTTTCCCTTCTCCAGGGGGTCTTCCCAACCCAGGGATCAAACCCAGGTTTCCCACATTGCAGGCAGATTCTTTACCAGCTGAGTCACCAGGGAAGCCCAAGAATACTGGAGAGGGTAGCCTATCCCTTCTCCAGCAGATCTTCCCAACCCAGGAATCTAATTGGGGTCTCCTGCAAGGCAGGTGGATGATTCTAGGCAGAAAATATAGAAAAGTGTGTTTAGATGATGAGTTGGGTTTGTTTGAAGAAGTGTGGGTAACTCATGAGAACAGAGAAGTAGCAAGAAATATTCCTAGAAAGATATTGTGAGTGTTCAGCCTGCATAGGCAAAGGTGTGGAGGGCAGACATGGAGTGCTGCAAAGCCCATCTCCCCCTAGAACGATTCTACCATTCGAGAATGTGGAAGAGGGTATGGTGAGGGTGGAGGTGGAGGTTAGTTATGAATCCATAACTAACAAATAGTATAATGGGAAGAAGAAAAATGTATCTGGGGAGAGAGAGGAAATACCTAATCTTCTGCACCAAATGTTAGCCTAGAGGTGAAGGATGCCAAGTCTGGAGCCTAACTCCCTAGGTTTGTTTCCCCACACCTCCATTTACTAGCTATGCAGTTCTAGGCAACAACCTGCAAATCCTTCTGCCTCATTTTACTCATCTGTAAAATGGGGATAACATCAGTCCCATCTCATGGGGTTGTTTTAGGTATTAAATGAGATGGAATATGTAAAATCCTCTTAAAAACTCCCAGCACATTGTCACTGCTCAATAAATTCTAGCTACTGTGATTGTAGAAAGAAAACACAGGCAACCACTGCCTTGGTTTTAGAGGAAGAGGATGAAAAGATTTAAGTGTGAATCTGATTGTCTTGGATATGTTTGGTGACAAAAGGATACTGAAAACTCTGGTCAACCACAGGAAGGAGACTGAAAGCTTAAACCTATTCTAACTAGTCATAGAATCTTGTGGTCCCATGAAAACAGAGGGCTAGCATATGTTGTTGAGTATGAAAAGGGCCACCCCCCTGAAAAGACTCAGTCTTCTACTCTCTCTGTTTTTTTTGTTTGTTTGTTTCCACTTTTCCAATAAAGCAAGAGCTATAAGCATCCAGGTGTTGCTTGCTTGTGCTTCTTCAAAGCAAACTAAGTATTAATAGCTTGAATCCATTTGACTTGACTCTTCTGACTTCATAAAACACAAGTTCCCTAGGTAAGTGATTCTTCAGGAAAGTAGATCACTTGGATTATTAAAGCAGGGTTTCTCCGCCATGACACTGTTGACAGTTTGGGCCAGGTAATTCTGTCAGAGAAGGGGGCTGGTGTCCTGTGCACTGCAGGATATTTAGCAATGTCTCTGGCCTCTGTTCACTGGATGCCAGTAGAACTTCCTTCCTCCAGGCATGACAATAAGAGAATGTGCCCAGACAGTGCTGAACATCACTGAGAGGACAAAATCACCCCTAGTCAAGAAGCACTGTTAAACTCATTGGATGGCAAACCATTGCTTGTGTGGGAGAGAGTGGCCAGAATACCTTTGGCTCATGTCCATTCAAACCAAGGCTTTCATCTCAGTGGATTCACTGGCAAGAAATTAACCACTTCAGTGGTTGTTGGGTGGTGGGGTGAAGAGGCAGCAACAGAGACATAGATGACTTAGCAAGATCCAAATAGTATCAATAGCATCTGCCAACTAAGCAGAAGGGCCTAGTAGTGATGTTATCACCTTGCTTCACGCAGAATGGGAATATAACGTACTTGCTGTTAGAGCAGACACTTTTAGAAGGATTACTTTGATTTTTATCTCAAATTTTCCTGGGTAACAGGAACATGAATCTACCAGATGTGTTCTGCTTCTCGCTTTCTCTGGCATGATAGGCTTTGGAAGGCAGCACGTCAGGCCAGAACGTTTGTCTGGATGGTCCTGCAATTGAGAAGCAAGGCCTCTGCTAGTGACCTGTCTCCTCCTAGAAAGCTCACAGCCAAGTACTTGGTACTCACTTTCAAATTTCAATTCAGTCTGGGGCAAATATGAATTGGGGGAGTTTTCTATAGTGTCTGGGATTCTTATATTGCTCATCTCTATCACTGATTTTGAAAAATGCTGATTCAAGAGTCATATATTGGGTAGGCCAAAAAGTTCGTTCTGGTTTTTCTATAAGCTGTTACTCAAAAACTTGGATGAACTTTTTGGCCAATTCAGTATTTCTAACGTTTAAATTTGTGTTTCTCCTAAGCTTTTTTTTCTGATAAAAAGATCTTCCAAAACTAGAAACTTCTCTTCCTTTTATCAAGGTTCTGCCTCTAAGGACACTTCAGGCACAAAGTCTTCAGTGATATTTTAAAGTCAGATTCCTTTTTCAGGAAGAGACATAGTTCTCAAGGGATATTGTTCTTTTCTTATCTGAAAAGAAACAATTTGGGGTTCAAGTTAAATAGTTTCAAAAGCAACCAAAAATATTCCACCCAGTAGAACTTAATATTCCTTTCCATTCATACACCATGTTCCAGTGACACTGAGTTATTAATATTCCCTAGGCACATCACACAGGGCTTCCATTTGGTGCTAGTGGTAAAGAACCCACCTGCCAATGCAGAGATGTAAGAGATGAGGGTTCAGTCCCTGGGTTGGGAAGATCCCCTGGAGGAGGGCATGGCAACCCACTCCAGTATTCTTGCCTGGAGAATCCCATGGACAGAGGAGCCTGGCGGGCTACAGTCCATGAGGTCGCAAAGAGTCAGACACGACTGAAGGGACTTAGTCCAGCACAGCAGCGCACCACATACTTTCATTTTGCTGTACTTTTCCCAGAATGCCTTTTGCTAGAGAACTTGGCAACATTATTTTCTCATAGAAAAGCAAGTGCATGAAGGATGGAGGGAAGTCATGACCAGTAAGTATGGTACCTGGAATTGCAGATGTTTGCTCTTGCAGATAGAATTTTTATGAACCTGACTGCTGGGATGCTGAGTCCAGAAAGCAGAAGAATTAATGATATTGCTAATACTAAAGGAAACTCTATTACCCTCTATGGTTATGGCTAGCATATGGCTATGATATTTTAAAACATCTACATAGTCCAAATAAAAGCAGACCACAAGTGTCAACAAATAGAAAGTCTATCATAAAGCAAAAAATTATTCAGTGAGCAACATGCTTTTTAAAACATTAGGTTTAAGTCTGAATCAAATACAAATTAAATGTGAGTAGAAACTCTTCAAAGTAATTTCATTATTCATTTCACTGTAAATTGCTTAATTGCATTACAAGTCAAATTAAAACTCAGAACTTTCTGGCCACTTATTTTGCCACCTATCAGCATAAAATTTGCCTCATGGGTTTACTTATCAGATCAACCTAAAATAATGAGGAGAGAGGAGAGGAATACTTCAGTCATCTGATTTAAAGTGTTAGCTTTATTTCCTGAGACAAAGATCCAATTTTCTTGTCTTTAATTTCACCTTTCAGCTTTTTTTTTTTTCTTCCTATGGAGTCAGGCAAGAATATTTTTTCTTTCAGCAGCTTTCCTCTGTGCACTGGGATGTCAAATTCTCAAGATATACCATATCATGTTTTTTTATTTTACATTTTTTACCCAGAGGCCAGCCAAAGTTATTCCAAATAGCTCAGTGAACACTAGGGTTTTAGAATTTTGACTAAATTTTTTTTTTTAATATAAATGTAGCCTGTATTTTTCTACATTTACTATTATTTCTTCTTATAGATAATTTTATTTTTCTCTTCTCTTTTATTTTACTGGATCAAGGCCACTGCATAGTAACTAAAACCTGGCATGTAGCCTTCAGGATTTTCACAACTGACAGCATATATCCATTAAGCCCAGTCTGATCTTTCAGGAGTTGATCAATTGCGATGGGAGAACCTCGTTTATACTTTATTATTTTCTGTTCTTCCTTTCCGAAGTGTGTGTGGATGGAAGCCTCCACAATAGTTGGAGAAAAAAGTAGCGTAGGGAAAAATCCCATGGACAGAGGAGCCTGGTGGGCTGCAGTCCATGGGGTCACTGAGAGTTGGACACGACTGAAACTTCACTTTCACTTTTCACTTTCGTGCATTGGAGGAGGAAATGGCAACCCACTCCAGTGTTCTTGCCTGGAGAATCCCAGGGACGGTGGAGCCTGGTGGGCTGCCATCTAGGGGGTCGCACAGAGTCAGACACGACTGAAGCGACTTAGCAGCAGCAGTAGCAGAAGACTTTTGAGCTATAAAATAGTTTCCTGTTTGGTTTCCTGAATGAAAAACTATTAAATATTAACATAGTGTGTCAGAATCCAGCCCAGAAAACAGATGTTGGCCAGGTCAGTCAATAGGGAAAATCTAATCCTAGGTAACTAGGGGCAATGAGGCTATGCAGAGATTGTCAGCCACTGGGTTTTGAGGGGGTGTTTCTAAAGCCCACAAACTGGGGGCACCACCTACCAAGAGCTAGAACTCGCCATAGAGCCCCCACCCCTTTTAATAAGGTTGTTCAGAGGGAAGATGCGGAGCCTGAGCTCCGCCCTCCTCCCCCTCCAGTCCCCTGTCCACATCGCCCATTGGAAACTCAAGGGTTTCATGGGGGCAGAATGCAGAACACAGCACAGGAAGGGTGAGAAACAGAGCAGACAACAAACAGGCAAATGACTGATGCATCTGGAGTTTGTTGTCGTTTAGTTGCTAAGTTGTATCTGACTCTTTGTGACCCTGTGGACTGTAGCCCACCAGGCTTCTCTGTCCATGGAATGTACTGGACAAGAAAATAAAGTGCTTCTGTTGGTACAAAGGTCCTGTTTGTTGTACTTCCTCTCTGTGTGTATTAATTTGTTGTTTGGTTTGCATTTGAGATGTGATGATTACTGCCTAATAAGTTCTTCTCCAGAAATCTGGTGATACTGGGCAATTTCCTCTAAAGCAAGAGTAGCGGGCAGATGTCTCGTTCAGGAACACAGGCTACTATGCACGCGATGCATCTTCTTTTAGTTGATATATTGCTCTTACACATCAGTTGTGCTTGTCCTTCTCACTTGCCTGGATGGTTTATTTCTAGAATTTGCCCCCATGAAATTAATGCCTCCAAGGGCTGTGTGGACATGGATTATTCTGATCCTACAGAGGCACAATGAGACCAGGGACTACATCTGAGCTGAGCGCAGGTTCTGTGAACTATACCACTTGACTGTTCTTTATGCCAGAATGTCTTCTGCTAGAGAAGGGCTGTGATTCATAGGCACAGCCAGCAGCTGGACTCTGCCTTGTTTGAAGTGGCGTCTGAAGACTGAACAGCAATTACTCCCTGCAGCCCAGGGCAGATGATGACTTCGGGGCTTGGCCTTTTCATATTTTCTGGTTTCCTGAGGCCAGAGTTCTCACCAATGGTAAAACCTCTTTGCTCTGGTTCATCTGAAAAACACTGTCATTTCAAAAGTGAGAAAGAAAAAGAGAGGTGATTTTATAGAGATTTTTATGGCAAACAATAGAACAATGCTTCAGAAGTGTTGAATGGGAGAGAGTAAAAGGCAGATGGGTTCAAGAAAGTAGACAGTTCTGGCTTTCTGTTTTACGAGAACCCAAGGCCTAGGGAGGGCTTCCCCAATGGCTCAGTGGGTAAAGAATTTTCCTGCGGTGCAGGAGACACAGGAGACATGGGTTCGATCCCTGGGTTGGGAAGATTCCCCTGGAGGAGAAAAAAAGGCAACCCACTCCAGTATTCTTGCCTGGAGAATCCCACGACAGAGGAGCCTTACAGGCTACAGTCCATGGGGTCACAAAGAGTCGGACACAACTGAGCAGCAGCAGGGAAGGCCCGGGGAGGGGAACAAAACCCCCAGTTAAGTCCATTTCTTGGCCTTGTGGATGCTCTTTGTTCAGTTCTATCGTTTTCTTTTCCTCCTCACTGCCTTTTGCTCTCCCCAGGACAGGGAGCTCTCTGGGATGGCCCTTCCCCACACCCCCTGCCATCTCTCATGGACAGTAGGGTAGTCTGAACTGAACTCATATGAGTGAACTGCTGATGTCAAGTCCAAGGGCCAATCCCCAGATCACCCTCCCCTCACTGCCCCATGCCTCCCCACCACCACTGCCCACATGGGAATCCCCTCCCCGTCTTAGCTCCTCAGGCCCCTCTGAAAGCCTCCTCCAGCTCTTCATCCCAGAGACCCCAAGCCCATTCTAGTACCATGATTCTCTGCCTCAGTCCAGGCATTTCTCGGACACGGAGATTACATCTTAGGAATACTTAAAGATCCATGATAATCCTTGAAAGGGCCCATGTGCTCACTCTTATCCTGCACCTGCCCCCTGCCTCCCCATTCCATCATCTGGCATGCGGCTGGAACAATCACCAGAGACTTCCCACTGGAAGGGCCCCCACTCACCCTGCCCGTTTGATCATTAACTTTTCAAATCAGACTTTTCTCTCTAGTGAACATAGCAGCCTGAGGACAGTGACTAAGTCCTACTTCTTTCTCTCCCTCACTGCAGTGCTGCTCAAAGTGTGGTCAGAAAACCCCAGGATCAGTGCCACCTGAGTGCTTTTAGAAATATGGAGTCTCAGGTCCTGCCTCAGCCCTTCTAAATCAGAATATCTGGGGGTAGAACTCAGAAGGTGGTTGCAAACCTTCCAGGTGATTCTGATGCCTGCTAAGTTTCAAAAAGCGACACCCTGTGTGTAGACACTAGTGTCTTGTGTACAGAAGTTGTTGAGTAAACACCTATAACTGGAGAATATTTGCAATATTACAGTGTGGGGTCACACCACAGCTTCCTGAGAGCAGAGCCCAGGTCTGTCTGTATTGCTGTGTCCTCAGCATCTCATGTAATGCCTGATAGTGTCTCCCATTTTAACTTTTTAAAAGGTTACAAAACAGCAAAGAAAATTACAATGAGGCTTGTTTTGAGAATGAGTTTGAGATAACACATCAATGGCATGTGGATAGAAACTACTTTTTTGCTGGTGATAATTATACGTTCCATTGATGGAGCAGTCTGTGGTTTTCAAGACTCCTTCAGGACATTTTCTCATTGCTCTTCTTGAAAATCTAGAGAAAGCATTAGTAGGCTTTGTTCTGCCCTCTCAGCAGAGACTCTGGAACGCTGAGAGATTAGTTCTTAGTTCTCTGAATTAAGTACAAAAAGAGAGCCCAGGACTTTGAGCTCCTACTCCAGTGGAAAAGGTTTGCTGTTCAATTGTGTTATATTAGCTGAGGGTTTTGGTAACTTAGCCTCAATAAGTGTTCATTTTACAATTTCTTCATCTGCAAAATGAGAAAAAAAAAAACTATCTGCCTTGCAGTGTTATAAGTATTAAATAATAAATGTGAAACATTTAGCACACTGCCTGATATGGTTATATTAATGAATTGTTTTATGTTTAAATATTATTTGTATTATTTACTTTTTATTATACCAGAGTGACCAGTACTTCACCTGTGGGATAGCAAGGGCCAGGGTCTTCCCCATCTCAGAGGGTGTTACTTGCTAATTTAAGGCAGCATTTAAGGCATTTAGTCTGACTTACACAACTGGGAATGTTTCTCACTGCTGCTGGCCCTCCCTTGGGTCTCCTGCTGATTCCTGTGGTCACTAAACCTAATAACCCATCAGGATGCTTGAGTGTCTACTGCAGTCACCATGGTGATTCCCATTCTCAATTACAGGTTGCTAATCATCCCAAACACATGCCTTCCTTCCATCAGTTGATAAGTTGTCGTGGTTAACCTTTTATTTGTTTAATATATTCCTCTATTCTATGATTTCATTTATCTAATAATTATTAAGCATAGAGAACCTGTAAGGGATGTTTTGCCAAGTCTTATATTCTCCATATTCCCCTACTGTTTCATACAAATGTTATTGTTTTTATATGTACCAGGAAAAAAGGTTGGAATGAGCTTGTGTGTATGTGTTTGTTGTGTCTGGAACTTATTTTTTTAATTATAGTATAGTTGATTTACAATGTTCTTAGTTTGAAGTGTACAGGAAAGTGATTCAGTTATACATATATTCATTCCTTTTCAGACTTTTTCCCTCATATAGGTTATTACAGAATATTGAGTTGAGTTTGCTGTGCTATATAGTAGATCCTCGTTGGTTACCTATTTTATATATAGTAGCATGTGTATGTTAATCCCAATTCCTGATTCATCCCTCACCTCCGCAATTTGCCTTTGGCACCCATAGTTTTCTTTCTATATCTGTGTGTCTATTTCTGTTTTGAAATAAGTTCATTTGTATCATGTTTTTTAAAATTACAGTCCACATACGAATGGTAACATATAATATACTCCTTTGAAGTATTTTGGTTCCTTGGGAGACGTATTATTTCTTCTTTTTAAAAGCAATCAAGTGTTTAGCCTATGAGGCTCTTCCTAATCAGTAGAATGCAGTCACTGCTTTTCCCTGTGGAAGTGGACAGCGTGTTGTAGAAGAGGAGGCATGGAGAGTCTCGGCATGCAGACTCTCATCAGTCCCCTCGTAACTGCTTCATATCCATTAGGATGTCACTCCACATCTCGAGTCTCAGCCTTGTCCTCTATCAAATGAAGGAGCTGGACTAGGGCCCTCCAAGGCAACCACTCTGTGGTGCTGAAGTGCTAAGTTACTCCCTGAGCATCCTCATCCTGACTCTCGGTGCTGGAGCAGAAAGGACACCATGATTTCTGCAGGCTGGCATGAACAGCTATCACACAGATGACTGTGGAGGGGCCGACACTTGCTTTCCCTTCCACAGTCAGGACGGCACAGACCGTGGAAGAACTCTGCCAACACTGAGTCCTGGAAGGGGTAGGGGGCGGGGGCACTGGCCTCACATAGAGTGGTGATTCTCCTCCTGTGCTCTTTTTATTCTGTGCTGATATTCTGAACTTACCGGATTTCTTAGGCATTTTTGCCACATTTGGTCTGTCATTCACTCATTCATTTGACCATGGATTTACAGTTATTGTCTGAGACCTCTCTATGTGCCACACATTTTCCTGAATGCTCAGTGGTGAACAGAACAGTCAGGGGCCCTGCCCATTGTGGTCTGGGAGGGATACAGACAAGGAGAAGGTCCTAGTGAGTGAGAAACAGGGTGTGCAGTCCCCATGTGATGGGCGCCTAATCCAGGGAGGCTGTGTGCTGAGACAAGAAGGAAGAGGACGACAGAGCCTGACACAGGGGCTCTAAATGTGTTTTAGACAGCGGCACATGTGATAGCATCCGGTGGATTTCTTGCAAAAATAAGCTTAAATTCTATGGTGTGCCAGTAAACAGATTCTTTGAAAAAAATAAAAGCAAAAACTAAGAAAAACTTCTGATTTAATTCACCAATTTCCATGGTATAAATGCACCCATCATACTCATTGTAAGAGGTAAGGTTTAAAAAGCAACCCACGAAAATTCTTGATATTTCATAATCGGCGCTTTCAAGCCAGTACTGCCAACTCCAGAACCCTGCCGGAAGCTTTGGCCCCTTACCTGGACAAGCCCCTTCCAAGCGTCTTAGTTGGGGTTCCTCCCGAAGCAGGCTCGGAGAGGGGAATTTGTATACAATTAGTTTTTTTACTCAGAAAGTGTAAGAAACAGTACTTTCTTAGTGGGAAAGTGTGCTGGGGATGGGAAGGCCACCAGAAAACGGTGTTTCTACCATTATGCTTGAAAATCTGGGAATCGGTGCGGCAGCAGCCTGAAGAGCGAGGGACGGGCACTAGTTAGACACCAGTTCCTGTCTGTCACTGGCTGAGGTCTGTTCCTGGGGCGTGCTCTTTCTCTGTTGCATCTGACGTTCCCTGGTGGGCAGAGCGGTCTTCCCTTGCTTCAGAGAAGATTTTAAAGCAGAGAGCTGCAGACACTGGCAGTTGGAAGTGAGCTAGCAAGCAAAGAAGTGGCAAGGCCTGGGGGATATGGGCAGAGCGCCAACAGCATCTGCCAAAGGTTGCCCTGTACCTAAATCTGTAATTCTTGCTTTTTCTTTTCCACTCTGGCCTACCCATATGCACAGAATATTGAATACAGTTCCATGTGCTCCACAGTAAGACCTGCTGTCTATCCATTCTACATGTAATAGTTTGTATCTGCTAATCCCAAACTCCCAGTCCTTCCCTTCCCCACCTCACTCCCCCTTGACAACCATAAGTCTGTTCTCTATATCTGTGGGTCTGTTCCTGTTCCATAAATAATGTCATTTGTGTAACATTTTAGATTCTACATATAAATATCATAAGGTATTTGTCTTTCTCTTTCTGGCTTGCTTCTCTTAGTATGATAATCTCTAGGTCCATCTATGTTGCTGCAAATGGCATTATTTTGCTCCTTTTATGGCTGAGTAGTATTCCATTTCATCCATTCATCTGACTGGACATTTAGGTGTTTCCATGCGTTGGCTATTGTAAACAGTGCTGCTGTGAACATAATGATGCATGTATGTTTTCGAGTTACAGTTTTGTCTGGGTATTGCTGGATCGTATGGCAAGTCTATTTTTAGATTTTTGAGGAATATCCATACTATTAATTATATTCCCACCGACAGTGTGAACAGTTTTCCTTTTCTCCACACCCTCTGGCATTTGCTATTTACAGACTTTTTAAAGATGGTCATTCTGACCATCTGTATTTCTAATTTGCATTTCCTCCCCTTAAACTGGACCCTCACATTTTTAATTAGTTTTAGGCCTTGCAAAACCTAGAGCCCTCCATAGTGATAGCTCCTACTTGTTGGAAACTGTAGCATGTTTGAAAAATTCAAAGAAATTAATAAGGCTGTATCAAAGTTGGGAGGAGGGTGGGGAGTGAAAGATGGAAAGGAATGATGGGCTCTTCTAGGTTTGGCTGAAATATGCTGATCTCTGTGGAACTCAGTTGGGCTGCTCCTGGCTTCTCCCTCCCGTGACAGGCTGGCAGAGCAGCCCTCTTCCTGGGATGGGTTCCTGCCACAATGAAGAGCAAGAAGACAAGAGGGCTGATGAAACTCACAAGGCCTCTGTGCCTCTTGCTCACCAGTGGCTCACATCAAATCTCCTCATATTCCATTGACCAAAGCAATGTGCTTGGCCCAGTCCAAAGCCAGGGAGGTGCAGGGAAATAGAACCCACCTCCGAGGAAGGAGGTCATGACTTGACTCATTGAGTTCAGGACTACAGTCTACTCTAGGATTTTCACCAAGATGTTAGTGGTGGTTATCGGGGTAGTGAAATTTCTGATAATTTTTATTTTTGCTTTAGCTGTTTGTCTTATTAGAATATTTAATAAGAATATAGCACTCTTATCAAAAACTATAAACCCATTTCTTTAAATTCTAAAAATATTAATATTGGAGATAATTTATTTGAAGGTGCTTTTTTTAGCATTTCCTTTTATAACTCCTTAATTAAAGGAGTTAATGTACATATGCAAAGCCTGTCTTAACTTCTTAAACTACCTCTTAACCTTTTACAGCATATATAAATCATTAAGTTTTATCATGTTCCTGTTTTTGTTTTCTTACTGCCACTTACTCATTTTAAAATTTATTTTGTATGTATCTTGTTTTGCTGTATATACCTCTGTAAACCACCTGCCAACACCTTGGGTATTAGATGGGAAGTGAAGAAACAGATTATTTTAAAAACTAAAGCAGGTATGGGAACTCACCTGGAGAGATTCTTTTTTAAATGCCTATGACAATGTCCCTAAAGGTTCTGATTTAATTGTTCTAGGTTGAAGTAATTTTTAACAGCTCTCCAAGGTTGAGAATAATTGGATAAATAAGTGATTAAGTTAGTGGGAATGTAACAGAAGGGACAATTCTATGTGATGAGCAGTAGCAGATTGGGAAATTCGATAACAATTTGAAGTCTGCTGAGATGTGGAAGGCTGAAGCTCCTGAATGTTGAAAAGAATTAGGGAAATGAATGCTGAGGGGAACTTTGAGCTTCCAGAATGAAGGACAGGGCTGCTGTTAAGATCTGGCTGAGATTCACTGCGAGGAGAGAGCTGAACATGTTCTCTCTGATACCGCATTTTCCCCATGTATATCCCAGATCAGACCCTACGCGATAACTGCTTTTTGGATAACTAAGGCACATTCTGTGGACTGTTTTTCAGAACATTATGACTAATAAGAGTCTCTTCTTTATGAAAACAGATTGAACTCATACGAAATTATTTATATACACAGAACAAAGGAGAGGAAATAGAGATATAGGAATTTGGTTTCTTTGTATATAACTCTCCTAAATTATTTTATTCTGTGCAGCGTTCAGTCATTTATGTGTAAAATATGAAAATCTCATCTCCCTCTGCCTGATAATATAAAACAAAAGAAAAACAAAATCCTCTTTCTTTACATATATATTTATAGAGAAAACATATAAAAAATAAGACAATATATAGAGAGGGGTTATTGTTTTTAACTTAAAGACAGATAACAGATTTTTTTTTTTTTTTTACAGTAACCATCATCTGGTTACTGGTAAGGTCTGAGTTAATTGCCGTTTGTCGGGTAACCATGGTGACCAGCATATTGCTTTTGAGTCCATTAATCTTGCTGAGATTAACAGTAAACCCCAAAGGATCTTTTGCAGTGATTCAGAAATAAATCATCTTTTCACATGTATGTTATTTTGTGACAGCCACTTTCTTTAAAACTGTCTCCCTAATAGACAAGGAAACATGACATCCCTAATGAGGTGATAGAAACCCATTCCCAAATAAGAAATTCTGCAAAATACGGTAAATGACTGAAAAAGTAGATACACAGAAATGTCATATGAAAGAATAATTTACTAAATAGACGTGTGTCATGCTCCTAATAGACACACCAACAAAGACCGTTTACTCCCAGTTAGAAATGTATTTGTCTAGGACCTCAGCCTCAAGATACGAACTGGAGACAAGATTTGAGACGAGGAAAGACAAGACAACTTTTCTTCAATTAAGAAAAGTCAAATTATTATTTAGATGATAGAAATTACAAGGGATGAGTTGAGGTAGATTTAGAAAGAGGAAGAGCTGGCTGCCCAAGCTGGGACTAACAGTGTTTTATATTTGTAAAAAGATGTTTGCATCTTAGAAAGTAGAGCATGATCCTACCTCAACCACATTTGTCTTACAACAGCCCCAGAAAGTAAATGCAAAATGTGGTAGCCTCATTTTATAGATGAAGATGCTGAAGCTAAAGAATATAGCATGACTTTCCTATACCCACTTGGTATTAGTGCTTTCTTTTAAATGAACTGAATAAACTGTTAGGATTCTAAGTTGGAAGGCATGGGGACTGGATTATCATCCCCACATTCTTCTGACCTTAATTCATATTATTCTCTAGATAAAATACAGCTCTGGGGCTTTCTCAGCTCATGGGATTTATATTTTCTCATCTCCATGTTTTCCTGAGATAAAGGAATGATGCAAGCTCTTATTTTAACCTAGGTCTTCATGTATAATAAAATACCGAGAAAACAATAGTGTTTTACAGAATGTAAGATGCAGAACTGTTCACATTTTAACATATCTGAAATTGGGATGTGTCTTGTAACTAATGGCTTGTTATAATTGCTGATGCTGTATGAAAAATAGATTCCACTAACTACACATGTGCTAACTTGGTCATAGTTGTGTATATTGCCAACTGAGTGGTGGAATTATTAGGACGTGGGTAGAATGTTATTGTTTATGAAAGAAGGGGTATCAGTTTTATACTAGGAATGTGAATACTCATTTTGGAGTAATGACTATCATTTCATATTTTCCTGTAAGGCAACAATCTAGTGCTCTACAGGTCTTAAGGGAAGATACCCACAAGCAGAAGGGTATGTTGAACTTTCTTACAGAGACAGTCATGGGATGGTCATCTCTCATAAAGTATCATGAACAAAGCAACTAAAATAGAAAAACTTACTAAATCCCTCAGAATACATGAAAAAAAATTTCAAAGTAACAAGAAGCTAATGTGAGTGACATTTGTCTAGCAGGACTATTATTAAAGTATTATATCAGTTTCATTGGCTGCTTTTGTTGTTGTTGTTCTGGGCCATTCATTAAATAATTTTTATCTTATAATCCATGCTGCTTAGATTCTATGATACGTGGTAGTTTGTGAATCAGTCAGTATGGTTCTGATGCCCTGTAGCTGGTGACTGGACTTCGCCTAAAGCTACCCTGTGGGCGGGATGAAGCACAAGCTGGAATCAAGATTGCCGCGGGAGAAGTATCAGTAAACTCAGATATGCAGATGACACCAACCAAAAGTAGGAAGTCAAGAAACACCTGGAGTAACAGGCAAATTTCGCCTTGGAATACAGAATGAAGGAGGGCAAAGGCTAATAGAGTTTTGCCAAGAGAACACACTGGTCATAGCAAACACCCTCTTCCAACAACACAAGAGAAGACTCTACACATGGACATCACCACATGGTCAACACCAAAATCAGACTGATTATATTCTTTGCAGCCAAAGATGGAAAAGCTCTATCAGTTCAGTTCAGTTGCTCAGTCATGTCCGACTCTTTGCAACCCCATGAATCGCAGCACGCCAGGCCTCCCTGTCCATCACCAGCTCCCGGAGTTCACTCAGATTCACGTCCATCGAGTTGGTGATGCCATCCAGCCATCTCATCCTCAGTCGTCCCCTTCTCCTCCTGCCCCCAATCCCTCCCAGCATCAGAGTCTTTTCCAATGAGTCAACTCTTCCCATGAGGTGGCCAAAGTACTGGAGTTTCAGCTTTAGCATCAGTCCTTCCAAAGAAATCCCAGGGCTGATCTCCTTCAGAATGGACTGGTTGGATCTCCTTGCAGTCCAAGGGACTCTCAAGAGTCTTCTCCAACACCACAATTCAAAAGCATCAATTCTTCGGCACTCAGCCTTCTTCACAGTCCAACTCTCACATCCATACATGACCACAGGAAAAACCATAGCCTTGACTAGACAGACCTTAGTCGGCAAAGTAATGTCTCTGCTTTTGAATATACTATCTAGGTTGGTCATAACTTTTCTTCCAAGGAGTAAGCGTCTTTTAATTTCATGGCTGCAATCACCATCTGCAGTGATTTTGGAGACCCCAAAATGAAGTCTGACAGTGTTTCCACTGTTTCCCCATC
>SJYQ01004663.1:351229-386371 GCA_006410935.1 Redunca redunca
AGAAGAACTGTACAAAAAAGATCTTCATGATCCAGATAATCACGATGGTGTGATCACTCACCTAGAGCCAGACATCCTGGTATGTGAAGTTAACTGGGCCTTAGAAAGCAACACTACGAACAAAGCTAGTGGAGGTGATGGAATTCCACGAGCTGTTTCAAATCCTGAAAGATGATGCTGTGAAAGTGCTGCACTCAATATGCCAGCAAGTTTGGAAAACTCAGCAGTGGCCACAGGACTGGAAAAGGTCAGTTTTCCTTCCAATCCCAAAGAAAGGCAATGCCAAAGAATGCTCAAACTACTGCACAAATGCACTCATCTCACACACTAGTAAAGTAATGCTCAAAATTCTTCAAGCCAGGCTTCAGCAATACATGAACCGTGAACTTCCTGATATTCAAGCTGGTTTTAGAAAAGGCAGAAGAACTAGAGATCAAATTTGCAACATCCGCTGGATCATCGAAAAAGCAAAAGAGTTCCAGAAAAACATCTATTTCTGCTATATTGACTATGCCAAAGCCTTTGACTGTGTGGATCACAATAAACTGTGGAAAATTCTGAGAGAGATGGGAATACCAGACCACCTGACCTGCCTCTTGAGAAATCTGTATGCAGTTCAGGAAGCAACAGTTAGAACTGGACATGGAACAACAGACTGGTTCCAAATAGGAAAAGCAGTACGTCAAGGCTGTATATTGTCACCCTGCTTATTTAACTTATATACAGAGCACATCATGAGAAACACTGGACTGGAAGAAGCACAAGGTGGAATCAAGATTGCCGGGAGAAATATCAATAACCTCAGATATGCAGATGACACCACCCTTATGGCAGAAAGTGAAGAAGAACTAAAGAACCTCTTGATGAAAGTGAAAGAGGAGAGTGAAAAAGTTGGCTTAAAGCTCAACATCCAGAAAACGAAGATCATGGCATCTGGTCCCATCACGTCATGGGAAATCGATGGGGAAACAGTGGAAACAGTGGCTGACTTTATTTTTTTAGGCTCCAAAATCACTGCAGATGGTGATTGCAGCCATGAAATTAAAAGACACTTGCTCCTTGGAAAGAAAGTTATACCAACCTGGACAGCATATTAAAAAGCATAGACATTCCTTTGCCAAAAGGTGTGTCTAGTCAAGGCTATGGTTTTTCCAGTGGTCATGTATGGATGTGAGAGTTGGACTGTGAAAAAAGCTGAGTGCCGAAGAATTGATGCTTTTGAACTGTGGTGTTGGAGAAGACTCTTGAGAGTCCCTTGGACTGCAAGGAGATCCAACCAGTCCATCCTAAAGGAGACCAGTCCTGGGTGTTCATTGGAAGGACAGATGCTAAAGGTGAAACTCTAATACTTTGGCCACCTGACGTGAACTGACTCATTGGAAAAGACCCTGATGCTGGGCAAGATTAAAGGCAGGAGAAGAAGGAGATGACAGAGGATGAGATGGTTGGATGGCATGACCGACTTGATGGACAAGAGTTTGAATGAACTCCGGGTGTTGGTGATGGACAGGGAGGCCTGGCGTGCTGCAGTCCATGAGGTCGCAAAGAGTTGGACACTGAGCAAGTGAACTGAACTGAATCCTGTTGATGGTGAACATTGTTGGGAAGTCCAAACTAGTCAAAAACAAATCTTACTCTATTAACCAGCTCTGATGGCAAATTAATGTTTTGTTCACCTCAGCACAGATAGCCCAGACCATAATTATTACTGGATTAAAAAGAGAAATTGTCTCCAATGGCTCTTTAAGCTTTTAAGATAATGGTTCTGTAGAATTCCTTGGTAATTATAGAAAATGTTCATTTTAAATTATTTCCTTTTCAATTTAAGACATTGCAGAAGTTACAGTATTTTTTATGTAAGAACAAACAGAAAGGGGTATGTTTGATGTAATCATGGCCTCCCCAAATTATACACACACATTATATACTATATATATAGTATAAACAGGGAATATTCTGTATGAACAGATGTATAATCTATCACTGTGGCATCCTAAGACGTCCATGAGCTATTATGGTAGCAGAACTGAGGGACAGACATATTTAATGGGAAAAGCAAGCATTCCATTAACTTAGTCAGGTGAGAGAAAGTGAAGTCGCTCAGTCGTGTGCAACTTTGCGACCCCATGGACTGTCCATGGGCTTTTTCAGGCAAGAATACTGGAGTGGGTTGCCATTTCCTTCTCCAGGGGATCTTCCCAACCCAGGGATCGAACTCAGGCCTCCTGCATTGTAGGGATACACTTTTACTATCTGAGCCACCAGGGAAGCTTTTTGTTTTTTTAACCTGGTTAAACAGTAAAAATTAACTCGTGTTTTTTGTTTTTTTAACCTTCACAAAAGTGCACCCCTATCCCGGGCTGAATTTTTTCAGGCAAGCATTCGTCCTTGGTGAATTCAGCAGGCCATGCCATTTACACACCAGCCCCCACCCCTTAGGCAAGTAGGACATTCTCCTTAGACTGCTCTCCTTAACCTCATTCTGCATATTTTATTTCTAGTTGTGTGCCAAGATAAGAACTTTCCCCATTAACAGAGGAGCTCTCAACCTAGGCCCTTTCTAGGCATAGGCTAAGCCTTGGCTAAAAAGAACTATACGAGCAAAGGGATAATTTTTCCTTTTTTAAATTACCCAAGGAAATGTGATTAGAGTTCCTTTCAAAGAACCTTTGCAATTTCTTTGTACAGTTATGTTACCACTTGAGATTTAAGATGTGTCCAGGTATAAAATATTTTTTACACCTTAATTTACTCTTAATTCTTCAATTTTCATATACTCCACACTTATGTAAGATGAGGTAAGTGAAAAAGTTTAGGTTTTGAATGTCTGCCTTTATTTTCCCAGTTTATAGATATATGTTGAATGTCGCTGTTGCTACAGGAATATATTATTAACTTAGGTGTCAGAATTAGAAAGGTCCTATCCCTGGATTTTTCTGATAAAATGTGTTGCACCTTGAGATGCTCACATGGAACCAAAGGTATCTTTCACCAGATATTTTAACCTCATTTGAAAACTTGTACTTGGTTCAGGGAAGTACTCTGAAATCAGACCCTGTCTGCCTCTTAGCTCTCTCCTTTCTTCTTGGAAGGGAGAAACAGTGATGACATCTCATTGAAAGCTCTCCTGCTACAGTTTAAAGCTATTGGCTTTCATTCTCTCTTCCAGTTGAGAACAGTTCACCACTATTTTCTATTTTAAAATCCTGAAGGATTTGACAGTTGCTAGTAAGAACTATACCAAGCTTCTCTTTTTGACACTGTACAAATCCCTTCATTAAACTTCCAACATTTTTTTAGGTTTTCAATCTCTCTCTTGACCGCCCACTGGGTGTCTTTCCCACCTATCTTGAATTGTTATTAAATAAGAACGTGGCCAATAAAAAGGGAGGATTAAAGAACATGGCTTCCTTTCAGCTTCTGTTCTGAAATGACAACAAATACACTAGAACTTCTCAAACTTTTAATGAGTGGTGCTGATGTGTGTTTAAGAACTATGCTGCTTGGGTTTGATTTCCAGATTTACCGCTTTACTAGCTGAGTTGTCTTGAGCAAATTTTTAAACCTCTCTATACCTCATTTTCCTCAACTATAAAATGGAGATCATAATGGTATCTCCATTGAGTTACTCTAAGGATTAAGTTAACATACATAAAGAGTTTGAAACCGTACCTGTAAATATTAACTATTGTAATTATCATCTAAGTATGGAAATCAAAAGTTGGTTAGGAGCCTTATGATATGTACTGGAAGCTCATTCTGAATTCTAGCTATCCTGTTTATGGTAACTTAAAACAATAACTCATTGTATTGTAATTGTGACATTAACAAACCTGGTATTTTTCTCTGAAAAATGTGAGGCATGAGAATATTAATTCTTATTATCTGTTTTTTTAATATTATAATTGGCCCCATGTTTCCTAACCGAATTGTCTTAGCTCTTTAAGTTGTGATTGTAACATGGTAGAATGAGGTTTTCCTGTGATGGACTGTAAATAGTGACCAGCCACCTCAGGTTTCTTGGAAGTAAGGGATTTCTTGGGACAAAGGACTTTTACTGCTAAAACTGGGAACATCTTGGGCAAACTGGGATGGTTGGCCACTCACTGCAGTTATAAAGGTACTGTGGAATGTGTAGTAGAAGAGAAGAAAGCAGCAGTAGTAATAGTAATCTCATCAAATCCAGAAGAATTCTCAGTACACCACCACAGGTCCCCTGATTTTTGACTCATGTGATCCCAAATGAGTATCCGAAGGGTAGACTTGCCCTGAACTAATTAATTCTAAATGTCAGGCATTTGGGCTTCATTTTTTTGCTGTTACCATCATCTGTCTGTGGGATATATTTCTTCTCCTTCATTTTATGCTGTTGCACTTTTCTCTGATCAGTTTTTTGCCTTTTCTTTTTTCCTTTTTAGGTCAACTCAAATCAAAACATACTCATGGGATAATGCCCAGGTTATCCTGGTTGGGAACAAATGTGACATGGAAGATGAACGAGTCATCTCAACTGAGAGGGGCCAACATTTAGGAGAACAGCTTGGTAAGAAACCAATGATCAAATTAACAAGAAAAAGAACATGTTAATTACTTGTAACACAAAACAGAGTCCCAGCTAATTGCTAAGATGAATTAAATGAAAAGATTGTCAACCCGACAGTGGACGCCAACACATTATCTGTTAGCAGTACATGGGTTTTCTCCCCTTTCTGTGGCATCCTTGGAATACAAGCACAACTACAGAAGCAAAATAGACAGCCAGCATTTGGATCTAGAACACTGTGTTCCAATTCTCATTGCGTACAACGACAGGAAATGCCTTGTTTGCTATTTCTCTGGGGCTTTTCCTCTATATACAACACTTTACACTGAGAGCACATTATTATTCTATATGATTGTTGTTTTCAAGTTTCCATTGGAGGAGGGTGGATAATAGGCACAGAATAGGTTGCATTAGATGTTGGTTCTAAGTACACTGGTGGCAATATGTGTCACAGTTACAAACCTCTTTGAGGCTCAATCTCCTCATCTTTCAAGAATGAGTATCATGACTCATGCCTACTTTATTAAGTTTTTGTAGATAAAAGCAACTGAGATGAGCGATATGAAAAAACGTGAGAAATGGAAAAGCCAATTCAAATGTAAAAGATTCTATCTAGGGAAAAAATGTTGGAGTCAGTATGGTAAAATTTTGGTACAAAGGAGGGGATCATGACTGATTTTAAAAAAAATAATTTTTATTGCGGTATAGTTGATTTACAATGTTGTGTTAGTTTCAGGTGTACAACAAAGTGAGTCAGTGACACAGACACACACTCACACTCTCCCTCCCTAGAGGTCTCTTAACTGTCCTCATTTCTCTTCATTCTTTTGTCTCTGTTCTGTTCTGTGGCAGTGACTTCCCCCATTCTATCTTCCAGCTCACTTGTCCGCTCTGCCTGTTATTCTATTGATTCTTTCTAGTGTAATTTTTAAGTTATTATGTTGTTCACCTCTGTTTGTCCTTTAAATCTTCTCTTTTTAAAACATTTCTGGTATCTTCTTGGTCTATGCCTCCATGCTTCTTCTCAGATTTTGAATCATATTTACCATTATTACTCTGAACTATTTTTCAGGTAGGCTGCCTCTCTTCTCTTTCTTTGGTTGTTATTTGGGATTTTCATTTTTGCTGCTTCATCTGCACACATTTCTCTGTTTTCTCACTTAGTGTTTGTGGTCTCTTTTCCATATACTGCAGGATCATAATTCCTCTTGCTTCTGGTGTCTGGCCCCTGGTGGATGCGGGGCTGGTCCTGGGGTGAGGTAGGTGTCCCGGTGGGAGGGACTGGCACCCGCCCCTGGTGAGTGGAGCTGGGTCTTGTTCCTCTTGGGGGAAAGGGGTGTCAGGGGGTGTGATTTGAGGTGGCTATGAGCTGAGTGCGGCTTTAGGCAGCCTGTCTCCTGATGGGTGACACTATATTCCTATCTACTTTGTTGTTTGGCTTGAGGCTTTCCAGCACTGGAGGCTGTAGGTTGCTGGGTTGGGCTGGGTCTTGGTGCCAAAATTGGGACCTCCTAGAGAGCTCACACTGATCAGTATTCCCTGGGGTCTCCAGTACCAGTCTCCCTGCCCCCACAGTGAGCTACAGCCGACCCTCACCTCCCAGGGTTCCCTCCAGGAACCCTAGGTAGTTCTCACCCAGGTTGCTATGATATATGCACCTCTTTTTGTTGGTCCCAGTTCATGACACCTTGTTTGTGCCCTCTAAGAGTGGACTCCGTTTCCCTCAGCCCTGTGGAGCTCCTGCACTCAACCTCTGCTCGTCTTCAAGGTTAAATGCTCTGGGGGTTGTTCTTTCAAATGACAGACCCTCAGATTGTGTCTTGGAGGGCTGTTTTTATGTAGGGACATTTCTGTGTAGCCTGTGTGGGCTTTTTTCCTGGTGCTAAGGCTGCTTTTAGTATAGATGCCTGCCACCTCTTCTTCAGTGTATGCTGTCCATGATCCCCTTGATAGGAGGAAGGATGGATATGTGGTGACCAGAGCCCGCACTGGATACTGAGCAGGGCCTCCCTTTTGTTCTGTGGTTGTACAGGATCTGCTCCCTAGTTCTTGGAGTAGCAGCTCCCAGATCTGTTTCTTAGCTGTGTTTCTGATCTGTGATGTGAGTTAGGTGAGACTGAAGCACTCCTACTGGGATGGAAGCCACTGAGTGTTCCTCCTCTTGAGCTACTCACGTGTAGGTGTGCTCTGCTGTTTCCTCTTTCATCTGCTGTGCGGGCTCTCAGATTACACTTATTGACAGTGCTCTCATTCCCACCTTAACTATCTGTATGCCAGCAGTTGGCCCTGGTGTTTCTTGCGTGCATGGTAAGTCACTTCAGTCATGTCCAACTCTTTGCAACCCCTTGGACTGTAGCCCACCAGGCTCCTCTGTCCATGGGATTCTCCAGGCAAAAACACTGTAGTGGGTTGCAACTTCCTTTTCCAGGGGATCTTCTCAATCCAGGGATCGAACCCATGTCTCCTGCACTGCAAGTGGATTCTTTACCCACTGAGCCACCTGGATATTCCCTGAGCATTGTTTTCACCAAGCCACCAGCACAGATCCCCTGAAGTCAGGTCCCAGGATTGCAGTAATCATAGATCCGGACCCACTGTGGGTGCTACGGGGGCAGCTCAGACTTTGGCCTGGTCCAACATCCGTGTGTATGTGCCTGTAAAGTCCACAGCTGCTAAAGCTAGACCTGTCTCAGCTACAGGAGCATTCATTGTCCATTCAGACATTCTGCAGGTGCTGAGTGTACAAAGCCAGTTGCTGGGCTGTAAATCCATTGTTTGTGTAGCCGTGAGGAAAGATTTCATCTCTTCTTCCTTAGTTGCATGGCTCCTGGGGCTCAGATGTGTGTATGGGAGCCACCTATAGGCATCTGTTCCTGAGTCCAGCACACAAGCCTGCTTTGTAGGGTGAGGAGGGGGTGCAGAGGAGGTCATGGCTGGGGGCGACTCTGGCAGGGGGCACTGCATAAGAGGAGAGGCTTCAGTGGCCATCACTGATGTATTAATTCAAGGCCTTTTTTTTTTTTTTTACTGAGCACGTGCTATATATCCTGCAGTGTGCCAGACATTATAAGGGATACCAAAAAAACTATGAGCCGTAGTTCCTAGGCTCAAGTCACTTTCAGTCAAGTGGGGAGACCACAGATATACACAAGAGAGCAGGAATTATAAAACAACAATAAAATAGGATAATGAGGATATGATAAGCTGGAGATGCATGCTAAGAGGAAAGCAACAGAGGGAATGAGGCAGACACAGGTTGTCGGCAGGAAGTGTGGGAATGAAGTGGGATGGGAGACGGATAAAGAGCAATGCAGAGGGAACAGAGAATATATGGAAATGAGCAGAAAAGCTAGGAAGAGGTGAGTGATGAGAGGAACTAGCAATCATATGGTTAAATGAAAAGATAAGTTTCGAATGGTCCCAACAGGAGAGTAGAATATGAAAACCATTAAGAGGAGAAGAAATATCATGAATAAAGGGCACAGTGGAGTCAGGATCCTGAGAGGAACATTGGGAGGACAATGACTGAAAAAGTTGGAACCCAGCATAATGTTATGGAGGTCGAGTGAATTTGGGGGACAATTCCAGCCTTTGAGTAAAGGAGTTGGAATTGTTTCTTTTTTTCTGTATACAAGAGAGATCACTGAGGAATTCTCAGCAAGGACTAGTCTGGCTTTCTAACCTTTCCGGTCAGGACCAGAAATGTATCCAATCTAGCAATCCAGTGCATACCTACATAGAGAATGAAATGAAAGTTTCACAATACACACTTACCCTTATTAGATGATATTTGTTCTGATGCTATCTTCTTTTCTATTATTTTTCATCTTCTTTCATGTTTCAACTCACTAAATATATGCTAGGATCCACTAACTTGCCTCAACCCACTAAAATTTGAAAAACACTGTTCTGAAGGAGGCACTTTGGGATTAATCTGTGGGGAGTGTGTAGCACAGATTAGAGAAGCAGAGATCTTCCCAATGGGTCACTCTGTTACTTGGTCATCTCATAAATTACGCACAGTCCAGTCTGAGAGACTGACCATTTCCTTATGAGATTAGTGAGCTCATTAGACTAAAGGCTATCACCCAATGACCATAAGAACCCTCCTACTAAGTTCTTGCAGCTGCCATGAGAAGGTCATAAGCTGATGTCTGGCTGTATGTGGCTACCCTTGGTCTTTTATTTCATTCGTAGGGCTTCTCTCTATTCCATCAACTTAACAATGTTTTCCACTCAAAGGTTTGAAAAACGTGGCAATCTTTTCTTAGTCGTCTTAGCACCTTAGGAAGCTAGGAATAGAGAATAATAGATTCCCTGAGAGAGAAAGAAATCTGGGAGAGATTGGCAGGGTAGCTTCCTGAGACCAATCCTCCCTCCTTGTGTTTTCTTGACAAGTCAAGCATATGCCACATGGGGGAAGAAGCTGCTACATAGATGTAAATTACTTCTATATATAAACCTGAAAACTGATTCAAAGAAACCAAGAATGGGAGCCATTCTTGGAAGCCAAGAATTAAGTGACATTGGTACAAAAGAGGCAGGTAATGGGCTACATTTTTTTTTTTTTACCACTGTAATGTTGATAAATTACCTGGGTGTTGAGAAGGTCATGTTATGGAAGGGAATTAAAATGATGAGAACACATCAAGAAGGCAACTTTCCTTGGAATTCCACCGACTGACACAAACACAAACCCTGTTCATGTGGTACACAGATGTAGGAAATTTCCTGCAATTATGAGGCAGAAATGTTTTATGTACCCATGCAAGTTCTTCCAATGATTTCTGATTGATTTTTTTGCTCTGTATTCAATAAACCCCAGCAGTTGTCTTAGCAACCAGCACTTGGGCATTTGTAGAGAGTTGTTTACCTTCTTTAATGTGGTTTTTTTCCTTCTCATGACTACATACATTTCTATAAATGATCATGAAAGATCATTTATAAGGGAAAAACCTAAGCTTAAAGATTTTGAAGGTCTTAGGTTTATTTTTTTTAATTACTGGTAAAATTACATCGTCCAGAATAACATCACACACAAACAAAGGCTGGGTACTGTTTTTTAAATGTCATTACCACATCTTAGCAGATGGCTCAAAGCAAAACAAAAACAAGAGTTTTTGACCTATTTACAATTAATTCTCCATTGTGGATGGTTACATCCACATAACATTTGTTTCTCCCAATGAAGTTACTTAATGGAAGTGAGCTATAGGTGAGGTCTTTAAAACACTCATATGGCAGCCTCCCTTGATTATTCAGTTTAGTTTACCAAATATTTACAATACATCAGGTGCCCGGAAATACAATGATAACACTACCTTTCAAGAACAACCACTGTAGTGCCTGAGTTAGTCTATGCAGACAATGAACATTTTTTAGGTCTTCCCTTTCCTGGTTTTGTTTCATTTGGCCTGCTGGGCATGCCCTCCTTCTTGAACTCTGCCATCTTCACTTCTATATCATGGTGCACTCTCTCCAGCCATATCTTGGCTGTTCCTTGGGAGACTTCTCTTTCTCCCTCTTGTACTTTGTCTTTCTGTCCTTGAACCACCACTCTCCTCTCTCTGCACCCTCCCTTAGATACTCCCAACCACTTCCAAGGCATGAACTCTGTCTATAAACTAATGACAGCCCATCCTGTCTTAGCCCTCACCTGAGCTTCCATCTCCTCTACCTACCTGCCAGCTTCACATGTTCAGTACTTCCAATTCAGGATGGTCCTCGGTATCGCCTGCAACTGCATCCTGTGGGATTCTTTTTCAAGTACATATTTGTCAACCATAACCCAGGCATGCTGCATCAAAGTTTCTGAAGGCCAGGAATCTTCATGTTTAAAACACACCCTTCTGACTTTTCATGACCCTAAATTTTTAGAACACTGGCTTAAATGGCTGGGAATGTTTGGAGAATTGCAGGGAATTGTCCCAGAACTGAATATTATCCTATAGCTAGTATCATTCTTCCTGTATGTTTTTGACATCCCCTATAGATGCATGTACCTATAACAATATATGGGAATGTTTTAGATTTTTATTTTTATGCAAATACAAATTTATAGTATAGCAATAATCTCTATTAACATATACAATCTTATAATTTGTTTTAAATGTTGAATTAGAAAGGATAGGAGAAATAATTAAAGGTATCAGTATCAGTTCAGTCACTCAATCATGTCCGACTCTTTGTGACCCCATGGACTGCAGCACGCCAGCATTCCCAGCCACAGGCTTCCCTGTCCATCACCAACTCCCAGAGTTTACTCAAACTCATGTCCATCAAGTTGGTGATGCCATCCAACCATCTCATCCTCTGCTGTCCCCTTCTCCTCCCACCTTCAATCTTTCCCAGCATCAGGATCTTTTCCAAGGAGTCAGTTCTTTGCATCAGGTGACCAAAAGTATTGGAGTTTCAGCTTCAGCATCAGTCCTTCCAATGAATATTCAGGGATGATTTCCTTTAGGATGGACTGGTTGGATCTCCTTGCAGTCCAAGGGACTCTCAAGAGTCTTCTTCAACACCACAGTTCCAAAAGCATGGACCTTTGTTGGTAAAGTAATGTCTCTGCTTTTTAATATGCTATCTAGGTTGCTTTTCTTCCAAGGACCAAGCATCTTTTAATTTCATCACTGCGGTAACTATCTGCAGTGATTTTGGAGCCCCCCAAAATAAAGTCTCTCACTGTTTCCATTGTTTCCCCATCTATTTGCCACGAAGTGATGGGACCAGATATAACTGGGAATAAGAACAAAGAAATTTTGGGAGGAGAATGTATTTATATTGCCTTGAAATTTTAGAAGAATACTTGACACGTTTTTATAAGCTCCGAATGGGCAGAAAGTGCAGAAACTCTGAGGTCTCCTAAAAAATGTAGTCAGAGAAACAAAAATGGAAAACAAACTAACTGCTTTTGGAGAGAAGTGATTTTTTAAATAACTAATTTGTAAGGATACAATTTTGTGTTTTTAATTTGCATTCATACTTCTTCCCAAAGCAAATAGTATATATATATCCTATTATTCTCCATTCAAACAATTGTCATGATATCATGTGCCTATATTACTAAATTCCAACCCCATCTTCTCCATTCTTCCCCCTTGTCCAGCACAGGGACCCTATGAGGATCTCTGACAACTATAAAATATACTTTGCCATCTTTCCAGCCTGTAACATGTGCTTCCCCTTCTTTTCACCTCTAATTATTTTTTGTTTTGATTATTCATCTTCAAATGTTTATTAAACACCTATAATGATATCAAAGAGTCATGAATATCATCCTCCTTGTGGAGCTTAATATGTGGTCTGCATATCAAAAATATAATAAAGTATCATGAATATACAAATTAAAACAGGGCTGGAAAACATTAAAACAAGTATAACTTGAAGGATGAAGAAGGGACATGCAGATCTATAATACAAGTAAATAGTTCCTTCTGTTTTAGAAATATGAAGACTCCCAAAAAGGCACATTCTTATGTCTATAAACTGAAACACTGATTCAATAAAGATTGGCTTAGTTAAGCAATTCTCCAAGGGAATAATCTCTTGAAGTAGAAAAAGGTAAATTAAAGACAAATCGGAAAGGATTCCTTAACTTAACAAGGAATATACTAAAAGAACTGATTGTATCTGGAGGAGAGGGAGGTGGTACAGACAGGATACACAGCTGCTTTCCTGAAGGTCTAGATATATCAAGTGAGGCAGATGCACCACAGCTAATAGAGTCTGAATTCTTTTGGGGACATTTATGTCCTGTCAAGAATAAGAGTTTGGACATGTTGGCTATGAGGCTCCATATGACTTGATATCACTTTTAGAGATATGTTAAAAATAGGGTGGATGCAAACCAGATCTTCAATAAATGCTAAAGGATCTTCTCTAGATAGGAAATACAGAAAAGGTTTATAAACTTGAAACCAAAACAACAAAGTAAATGGCAATGGGATCATGATTATCAATAATTACCTTAAATGTAAATGGGTTGAATGCCCCAACCAAAAGACAAAGACTGGCTGAATGGATACAAAAACAAGACCCCTATATATGCTGTCTACAAGAGACCCACCTCAAACCAAGGAACACATATAGACTGAAAGTGAAGGGCTGGAAAAAGATATTTCATGCAAATGGAGACCAAAAGAGTAGCAATACTCATATCAGATAAAATAGACTTTGAAATAAAGGCTGTGAAAAGAGACAAAGAAGGACACTATTTAGTGATCAAAGATCAATCCAAGAAGAAGATATAACAATTATAAATATATATGTACCCAACATAGGAGCACCGCAATATGTAAGGCAAATGCTAACAAGTATGAAAGGGGAAATTAACAGTAACACAATAATGGTGGGAGACTTTAATACCCGACTCACACCTATGGATAGCTCAGCCAAACAGAAAATTAGCAAGGAAACACAAACTTTAAATGATCCAATGGACCACTTAGACCTAATTGATATCTATCAGATATTTCACCCAAAAACAATGAATTTCACCTTTTCTTCAAGTGTACACGGAACCTTCTCCAGGATAGATCACATCCTGGGCCATAAATCTAGCCTTGGTTAATTCAAAAAACCTGAAATCATTTCAAGCATCTTTTCTGATCACAATGTGGTAAGATTAAATGTAAACTACAGGAAAAAGACTATTAAAAATACAAGCATATGGAGGCTAAACAAGACACTTCTGAATAACCAACAAATCATAGAAGAAATCAAAAAAATCAAAATATGCATAGAAACAAATGAAAATGAAAACACAATAACCCAAAACCTATGGGATTCAGTAAAAGCAGTGCTAAGGGGACAGTTCATGGCAATACAAGCCTACCTCAAGAAACAAGAGAAAAATAGATAACCTAACTTTACACCGAAAGCAACTAGAAAAAGAAGAAATGAACACCAGGTTTGTAGAAGGAAAGAAATCATAAAAATTAGGGCAGAAATAAATGAAAAAGAAAGGAGACTATAGCAAATGTCAACAAAACTAAAAGCTTGTTCTTTTAGAAGATAAATAAAATAGGCAAGCCATTAGCCAGACTCATCAAGAAAAGGAGAAGAGTCAAGTCAATAAAATTAGAAATGAAAGTGGAGAAATCACAAAAGACAACACAGAAATACAAAGGATCATAAGACTACTATTAGCAACTATATGCCAATAAAATGGACAACTTGGAAGAAATGGACAAGTTCTCAGAAAAGTATAACCTTCCAAAACTGAATCAGGTAGAAATAGAAAATCTTAACAGACCCATCATAAGCATGGAAATCAAAACCATAATCAAACATCTTCCAACAAACAAAAGCCCAGGACCAGATGGCTTCACAGGTAAATTCTACCAAAAATTTAGAGAAGAGCTAACACCTATCCTACTCAAACTCTTCCAGTAAATTGCAGAGGAAGGTGAACTTCCAAACTCATTCTATGAGGCCACCATCACCTTACTACCAAAACCTGAAAAAGATGCCACAAAAAAAGAAAACTATAGGCCAATATCACTGATGAACATAGATGCAGAAATCCTCAACAAAATTCTAGCAGACAGAATCCAACAATATATTAAAAAGATCATACATCATGACCAAGTGGGCTTTATCCCAGGGATGCAAGGGTTCTTCATATTTGCAAATCAATCAATGTGATACACCACAGTAACAAACTGAAAGATAAAAACCATATGATTATCTCAATAGATGCAGAGAAAGCCTTTGACAAAATTCAACATCCATTTATGATAAAACCTTCCAGAAAGCAAGCACAGAAGAAACATACCTCAACATAATAAAAGCCATATATGATAAACCCACAGCAAACATTATCCTCAATGGAGAAAATCTGAAAGTATTCCCTAAAGTCAGGAACAAGACAAGAGTGCCCACTTTCACCACTACTATTCAACATAGTTTTGGAAGTTTTGGCTATAGCAGAGAAGAAAAATAAAAGGAATCCAGATTGGAAAAAAGTAAAACTTTCACTGTTTGCAGATGACATCATCCTCTACATAGAAAACCCTAAAGACACCACCAGAAAATTACTAGAGCTAATCAATGAATATAGTAAAGTTGCAGGATATAAAATTAACACACCAATATGCCTTGCATTCCTATACACTAACAATGAGAAAACAGAGATATTAAGGAAACAATTCCATTCACCATTGTGACGAAAAAAATAAAATAGGAATAAATCTACCTAAAGAAACTAAAGACCTATATATAGAAAACTATAAAACTGATGAAAGAAATCAAAGAGGACATAAATAGATGGAGGAATATACCATGTTCGTGTATTGGAAGAATCAATATAGTGAAAATGAGTATACTACCCAAAGCAATCTATAGATTCAATGCAGTCCCTATCAAGCAACCAATGGTATTTTTCACAGAACTAGAACAAATAATTTCACAATTTGTATGGAAATACAAAAAAAAAAAATACCTTGAATAGCCGAAGCAATATTGAGAAAAAAGAACAGAACTGGAAGAATCAACCTGACGTTAGACTATACAACACAGCTACATTCAAGTCAGTATGGTGCTGGCACAAAGACAAATATAGATCAATGGAAAAAAATAGAAAGCCCAGAGATAAATACATGCACCTATGGACACCTTGTTCGTTTCCAAGGCAAACCATTCAATATCACAATAATCCAAGCCTATGCCCCAACGAGTAATGCTGAACAAGCTGAAGTTGAGTGGTTCTATGAAGACCTACAAGACCTTTTAGAACTAACACCCTAAAAAGATATCCTTTTCATTATAGGGGACTGGAATGCAAAAGCAGGAAGTCAAACACCTGGAGTAACAGGAAAATTTGGCCTTGGAATACAGACTGAGGCAGGGCAAAGGCTAATAGAGTTCTGCCAAGAGAACACACTGGTCATAGCAAACACCCTCTTCCAACAACACAAGAGAAGACTCTACACATGGACATCACCAGATGGTCAACACCAAAATCAGATTGATTATATTCTTTGCAGCCAAAGATGGAGAAGCTCTATACAGTCAGCAAAAACAAGACTGAGCTCACTGTGGCTCAGATCATGAACTCCTTATTGCCCAATTCAGACTTCAATTGAAGAAAGTGGGGAAAACCATTAGGCTATTCAGGTATGACCTAAATCAAATTCCTTATGATTATACAGTGGAAGTGAGAAATAGATTTAAGGAACTAGATCTGATAGATACAGTGCCTGATGAACTATGGATGGAGGTTCATGACACGGTACAAGAGACAGGGATCAAGACCATCCCCATGGAAAAGAAATGCAAAAAAAGCAAAATGGCTGTCTGGGGAGGCCTTAAAAATGGCTGTGAAAAGGAAGTGAAAAGCAAAGGAGAAAAGGAAAGATATAAGCATCTGAATGCAAAGTTCCAAACTATAGCAAGAAGAGATAAGAAAGCCTTCCTCAGTGATCAATGCAAAGAAATAGAGGAAAACAACAGAATGGGAAAGACTAGAGATCTCTTCAAGAAAATCAGAGATACCAGGGGAAAATTTCATGCAAAAATGGGCTCAATAAAGGACAGAAGTGGTATGGACCTAACAGAAGGAGAAGATATTAAGAAGAGGTGGCAAGAATACACAGAAGCACCGTACAAAAAAGATCTTCATGACCCAGATAATCACGATGGTGTGATCACTCACCTAGAGCCAGACTTCCTGGAATGTGAAGTCAAGTGGACCTTAGAAAGCATCACCACGAACAAAGCTAGTAGAGGTGATGGAATTTCACTTGAGCTATTTCAAATTCTGAAAGATGATGCCATGAAAGTGCTGCACTCAGTATGCCAGCAAATTTTGAAAGCTCAGCAGTGGCCACAGGACTGGAAAAGGTCAGTTTTCATTCCATTCCCAAAGAAAGGCAGTGCCAAAGAATTCTCAAACTACCATACAATTGCCCTCATCTCACACACTAGTAAAGTAATGCTCAAAATTCTCCAAGCCAGGCTTCAGCAATATGTGAACCCTGAACTTCCAGATGTTCAAGCTGGTTTTAGAAAAGGCAGAGGAACCAGAGATCAAATTGCCAACTTCTGCTGGATGATCGAAAAAGCAAGAGAGTTCCAGAAAAACATCTATTTCTGCTATATTGACTATGCCAAAGCCTTTGACTGTGTGGATCACAATAAACTGTGGAAAATTCTGAGAGAGATGGGAATACCAGACCACCTGACCTGCCTCTTGAGAAACCTATATGCAGGTCAGGAAGCAACAGTTAGAACTGGACATGGAACAAATACGTTCCAAATAGGAAAAGGAGTATGTCAAGGCTGTATATTGTCACCCTGCTTATTTGACTTATATGCAGAGTACATCATGAGAAATGCTGGGCTGGAAGAAGCACAAGCTGGACTCAAGATTGCCGGGAGAAATCTCAATAACCTCAGATATGCAGATGACACCACCCTTATGGCATAAAGTGAAGAGGAACTAAAGAGCCTCTTGATGAAAGTGAAAGAGGAGAGTGAAAAATTTGGCTTAAAAATCAACATTCAGAAAACTAAGATGATGGCATCTGGTCCCATCACTTCATGGGAAATATATGGGGAAACTGTCAGACTTTATTTTTTGGGGCTCCAAAATCACTGCAGATGGTGATTGCAGCCATGAAATTAAAAGACGCTTACTCCTTGGAAGGAAAGTTATGACCGACCTAGATAGCATATTCAAAAGCAGAGACATTACTTTGCCAACAAAGGTCTGTCTAGTCAAGGCTATGGTTTTTCCAGTGGTCATGTATGGATGTGAGAGTTGGACTGTGAAGAAAGCTGAACACCGAAGAATTGATGGTTTTGAACTATGGTGTTGGAGAAGACTTCTTGAGAGTCCCTTGGACAGCAAGGAGATCCAACCAGTCCATCCTAAAGGAGATCAGTCCTGGGTGTTCACTGGAAGGACAGATGCTAAAGCTGAAACTCCAATACTTTGGCCACCTCATGGGAAGAGTTGACTCATTGGAAAAGACTTTGATGCTGGGAGGGATTGGGGGCAGGAGGAGAAGGGGACGACAGAAGATGAGATGGTTGGATGGCGTCACCAACTCGATGGACATGAGTCTGAGTGAACTCTGGGAATTGGTGATGGCCAGGGAGGCCTGGTGTGCTGCAATTCATCGGGTTGCAAAGAGTCAGACATGACTAAGTGACAAACTGAACTGATGGACACCTTATCTTTGACAAAAGAAGGAAGAATATACAATGGAGAAAAGACAATCTCTTTAACAAGTGGTGCTGGGAAAACTGGTCAACCACCTGCAAGAGAATGAAACTAGAACACTTTCTAACACCATACACTAGAATAAACTCGAAATGGATTAAAGATCTAAATGTAAGACTAGAAACTATAAAACTCCTAGAGGAGAACATAGGCAAAACACTCTCTGACATAAATCACAGCAGATCCTCTATGACCAACCTCCCAGAGTAATGGAAATAAAAGCAAAACTAAATAAATGAGACCTAATTAAACTTAAAAGCTTTTGCACAACAAAGGAAACTAAAAGCAAGGTGAAAAAACAGCCTTCAGAATGGGAGAAAATAATAGCAAACGAAGCAAGTGACAAAGAATTAATCTAAAAAATATACAAGCAAGTCATGCAGCTAAATACCAGAAAAATAAAAAACCCAATCAAAAAATCGGCCAAAGAACTAAACAGACATTTCTCCAAACAAGACATACAAATGGCTAACAAACACATGAAAAGATGCTCAACATCACTGATCAGAGAAATGCAAATCAAAACCACAATGAGGTACCATCTCATGCCAGCCAGAATGGCTGCTATCAAAAAGTACAAACAATAAATGCTGGAGAGGGTGCGGAGAAAAGGGAATCCTCTTACACTGTTGGTGGGAATGCAAACTATTACAGCTACTATGGAGAGCAGTGTGGAGATTCCTTAAAAAATTGGAAATTGAACTGCCATGCGACCCAGCAATCCCACTGCTGGGCATACACACCAAGGAAACCGGAATTGAAAGAGACACGGTGTTCATAGCAGCACTATTTACAACAGCCAGGACATAGAAGCAAGCAACCTAGATGTCCACTGGCAGACGAATGAATAAGAAAGCCGTGGTACACATACATAATGGAATATTACTCAGCTATTAAAAAGAATGCATTTGAATCAGTTCTAATGAGGTGGATGAAACTGGAGTCTATTATACAGAGTGAAGTAAGTCAGAAAGAAAAACACCAATATAGTATATTAACACATATATATGGAATTTAGAAAGATGGTAATGCTGACCCTATATGAGAGACTGCAAGAGACAAAGATATAAATAACAGATTCTGTGGGAGAAGGCGAGGGTGGGATGATTTGAGAGAATAGCAATGAAACATGTACATTACCATATGTGAAATAGATCACCAGTGCAAGTTCGATGCATAAAACAGGGCACTCAAAGCCAGTGCCCTGGGACAAGCCTGAGGGAGAGGATGGGGAGTGAAAAGGGGGAGAGAGGCGTTCAGGATGGGGGACACATGTACACCCATGACTGATTCATTTGTCACTGTTTGGCAAAAACCACTACAATATTATAAAGTAACTAGCCTCTAATTAATTAATTAAAAAAAATACTAAGGTGGATGGGACATCATTGCAACCAAGCCAAAAAGTCTACTTCCTGAGATTTTAATGCACATGCTGCTGATTTCTGCTCAGACTGTAGGGTTACCTAATTTAGGAACTCTGATTTTAGAGTCTTTTGGACTTCCTAGGTGGTGCTAGTGGTAAAGACCCCGCCTGCCAACGCAGGAGACATGAGATTAAGGTTCGATCCCTGGGTCGGGAAGATCCCCTGGAGGAGGGCTCAGAAACCCACTCCAGTGTTCTCGCCTGGAGAATCCCATGGACAGAGGACCTTGGAGAGCTGTATAGTCCACAGGGTCACAAAGAGTTGGACATGACTGAAGCAACTTAGCATACACGCATACACTCTTGGCTTTCCTTGCCAGCCCAGGTAAGAGGGAACAAGGCAGTAACTTCACTGAACTTTGAATGCATGCAGTCTGACCCTAAGCAGCCAGATCTCTTTATGCATTTTCCATTGAAGAGAATTATAATAGCAGCATCACACCTTTCTGACTGCTAAGCTCCACCTGAGTCATATTCTTGGAACAATATGGAGATACAGATAAGGTCTTAACTGAATTTATTTTTCTGTTTTACAATCCAGGAGGAAATCTGGGTCTATTTAACTGGTAATCCTATTTAAACTCTGTTCATGAACCCCATAGTCTTCCAGTGATACAGTGAAAGATGCCAGAAAATGACTAGATCATTGTTACAGGATAAATTCTTTCAAATACAATCTTGCCCAAGTATTGATACATAATATCTCTTTTCAAAAAATGCCCAGCTTTATGGAATGTCCTCCAACCAATAAATTGAAAACTCCTTAACTACTCATTCTGTACTTTATAAGAAACCTCTGGAAATTCTTGATGACTCATTCTATGGGCCTTAAAAATTACCCTGAGACAATTACCACTAAGCCACACATCAACTTCTTAGTATTTTTAGAGTATAATTTTAGGGAATCTGTAAGAAGGACTACTTAAGGTAGTTCCCATCTAAATAATGAGAGATTAAGGTATTAGAGAGCATGCTGTCTTCCTTCTTTGTTGCACTGAGAGAGCCACATTAGACTGCTCTGAGACTAGGAATAACAGATGAATTAACTCAAGTCACAGGCTTCAAAACATTGAAGGGGTCTCACTTCTTTCTCAGAAAATTCAAATCAGGCAGGACCAAGGCAAGGAGAGGAGAAAAAACTAGAAGGAAGATTGGATCTAGAGAAGGGCTTCTCAAAAACACCAGTGCACAAGCTGTACATCAGGTCAATTAAATTGGGATCTCTCTGAGGGGACACAGTCAACAGTATGGTTTAAAAACTTTTATTGAAGTAAACTGACATATAACAAGTATAGAACATAATAAGTCAGTATTTGCCTACTGAAAAATGTTCATTACAGTATGTCTAATATCCATCACCACATATAATGACAATTTTTTTCTTGTGATGAGAACTTAAAGATTTATTTTCTTAGCAACTTTCAAATATACAATAGAGTATTATTAAGTACAGAGCGATAGGGAGGCCGGGTATGCTTCAGTTCATGGGGTTGTGGAGAACCGGACATGACTGGGCAACTGAACAACCACCATGATATACATTACATCTCTGTGATTTATTCTGTAACTGGATGTTAGTACCCTTTGACCCCTATCATCCATTTTGCCTGGCCCCTCCAAGCCCCCACCTCTGATCACCACCAACCTGTTCTCTATGAGCCAAGTTTTATTTGGGGTGGGGCGGGGTGCAGAGGAGGGGTGGTTGTTTGCTATTTTTTGGTTTGGGATTCTACATGTGAGGTCGTATGATATTTATCTTTGTTTGACTTACTTCACTTAGCATAATGCCTTCCAAGTCCATGCATGTTGTTGCAAATGGCAAGATTTCATTCTTTATTATGGTTGAACAGTAGTCCATTGTATAAATATGTACCACATCTTCTTTGTACATTCTTCCAATGTTGTATATTTATGTTTCCATATCTTGGTTATTGTAAATAATGATATTATTAACAAAGAGATTCATATATGTTTTAAAATTAGTGTTTCCATTTTCTTCTTATAAATACCCAGAAGTGGAGATGCTGGATCATGTGGTAATTCTATTTTTAATTTTTTGAGGAACTTCCAAACTGTCTTTTATAGTGGCTGCAAAATTTGCATTCCTACCGATAATGCGTAAGGGTTTCCTTTCCTCTACATTTTTGCCATCACTTGCTATTTCATGATTTTTTTTTTTATGATAGCCATTCTAACAGGTGTGAAACAATGTCACATTATCGTTTTGATTTGCATTTCCCTGATTAGTAATGCTGGGCATTGTTTCATGTGCATGTTGGCCATCTGTATGTCTTCTTTGGAAAACTGTCTGTTCAGAAGTAAAACCGTTGCCTTTTCATTGTGTTGATGGTTTCCTTTGTTGTACAGAAGCTTTTGTTTGATGTAGTCTCATTTGTTTCATTTTGCTTTCATTGCCTTAGCTTTTGGAGTTAGATCCAAAAAATCATCACCAAGACCAATGTCAAGGAGCTTACTGCCTGTTTTCTTCTAGAAGTTTTATGGTTTCAGGTCTTTAATCCATGTAAAAAGTGTAAAATAAGTTTCCAGTTTTAGTCTTTTGCATGTGGCTTCCAGTGCTATTTACTGAAAGGACTGTCCCTTCCTCACCATATATTCTTGGCTCCTTTATTGTAAACTAATTAACCAAATATACATAGGTTTATTGCTGGATTTCAGAGCTGAATTAATTTTTTCTATTGTTTTCCTGTTCTCTATTTCTTCTCTAATCTGTTACTTCTTTCCTTCTGCTAACTTTGTAATTGACTTGTTCTTCATTTTCTAGTTTTTTAAGGTATAGAGTTATGGTTTTTTGTTTCTTAATGTTCCTTTCATGTTTCTTAATGTATTTATTTCTATGAACATCCTCTTTAGAACTATTTTTGTTGCCTCCCATAAGTTTTGGTAAGTAGTGTTTCTCTTTAAATTTGTCTCAAGATATTTTAAGTCCCCTTTAATTTTCTTCTTGATTCATTTATTGTTGAAGAAGTATTTAATTTCCATGCATGCATGAATTTTCCATCTTTCCTCTTGCTGATTTCTAGTTTCATATACCATTGTGGTCCAAGGACATACTTATTATGATTTTAATCTTGAATTTTCTAAGATTTGTTTTTTGGCCTATCATATAATTGATCCTATAACATATTCCATGTACACTTGAAAGTATACAGTTGACCCTTGAATGACATAAACTGCATCAGTCCATTTATATGTGAATTTTAAAAATAAATATGTTGAAAAAAATTTTGGAGAATTTCAGTAATGTGAAAAAACTCATGGACGAACCCCATAGCCTAGAAATATTGAAAAATATTTTTTAAAGTCAGTTATGTCATAAATGCATAAAATATATGTAAATACTAGTCTATCATTACATAAGCATATGTGTGTGTGTTAATTGCTCAGTTGTGTCCCACTCTTTGTGACCCCATGGACTGTAGCCCACTAGGCTCCTCTGTCCATGGGATTCTCTAAGCATGAATATGGAGTGGGTTTTCATTTTCTTCTAGGGATCTGCCCAACCCAGGGATCAAGCCCGGGTCTCCTGAATTGTAGGCAGATTCTTTACTGTCTGAGCCACCAGGGAAAACCAACATAGGCATAGGGTGATATTTAATCTAAGATTAACAATGTCTTTGTTTTCTTCCTGTTTATAACTTTGCTTTCAAAGTATTACATAATGACACAGTATGCCACTCGCTCTCGTAACTGGAGAAACTAAGTAGGATTTTAAAAATGGAACAATACTTCCAGTACTGTATCATGAGTATGACTATAATATCATATGCCATAAACATTTTGTGAGTGTGGAATTCTCGGTGGACAGTTTTTTTTCTTTCAATATTTTGAATATATCATCTAATTGACTCGTGGACTGAAACGTTTCTATTGAGAAATCCACCAGTAGTTTTATGGGTGTTCCCTTGTCACTTCTTTCTTTTCCCTTGCTGCTTTCAGAATTCTTTATCTGTGACATTTGACAATTTAATTAAATGTGTCTGATATAGCCCTTTTGGGGCTTATCTACTAAGGGTACTGTAGGATTCATGGATCTGGATGTCCATTTCTCTCCCCAGATTTGGGAAGTTTTCTGTCATTATTGCTTTAAAAGTATTTTCTTCTCCTTTCTCTTTCCATAATGTGGATATTGTTTCTTCTGTATCCTGTTAAGTCCCACAGACTTCCTTTGCTCTTTTTCATTCTTCTTCCCTTTCGCTCCTCCGTCTGGATGATTGTGAACGTTCTGAGTTCTGCACTACTGATTCCTCCTTTTGTGTGGTTGAGTCTGCTTTTGAGTCTTTATTGAATTCTTTAGTTCATGATATTGTTCTGCTCTAGGATATGTTTTCTGAGGTTTATAATTTTTGTTGAACTTCACATATCGTTCATGCATTGTTTTCCGAATTCTGTTCAGCTGTTTGTTCCTGTAGTTCACCAAACTTCTTTGACTGTTCTAATTTGTCTGACAGCTGATAGATTTACGTTTCTTTAGTGTCAGTTATTTGAGGCTTACTAATTTCCTTTGGTGGTATTGTGTGTACGTGATTTTTCATGATTCTTAATTCTTTACGTCACTATCTGCACATTTGAGTGAACAGTTTCCTCATGCAAAATCTATAGGTTCTCTTTGGCAGAAGAGTTCGCCAGCCAGCTCAGCTTGGGTTTCTGGGCGTCTCTTGGCAGCACGTTGGTGTGATGCCTCCGCCTGCGCTCTGAGGTTGGGGGTGGGTGTGTGCCGCAGGCTGAGAATAGTCGGACTGGACTGCTGGCTTGTTTCCCTACCCGAGCAGGACTGCAGCATGCGCTCTGTATTTCCCTGGGTTCTCTGACCGTGCTTATTACACAGTTGTCTTGGGTACTATGCTCAGCAGTAGATGGTGCTATGAATTGACTTCCCTGCCATGGTGGGGCAGCAGGACATACCCCAGGGGTGGTACAGCTTATTGTTTAGAAACCTGAGTCTGTCCAGACTGTACACTGAATTCCCAGGCCAAATGGGGCCACTTGATTTTACTCTCCGACGTCAGGAAAAGCCTGTCTATGGGCTATGTGCTCTGTTCAAGTGCCACTGTAAGCAGGACTTTTAGACAGGCTACACAGCTCCCCTATGCTCTGGTTGGGTACCCTGGTCAGGTGGGCTGAAGGCAATATTCAGCAATGGGTGGGGCTATGAATTAGTTTCCCTCCCCTAATGAAAAAGAATTGGATCCAAGTCTGGTCTTCTCTCAAGCCAACCCACATCCCAGTTTCCCAAGCTATACAGGACCATGACTGGCTTTGCTCTGGGGAAAATCAGTTCTGCTCTCATACTCTCTACTCAGGTGGTGTTGGGCTATACAGCTTCTGGGTATCCTGGCCAGCCTTTTTGACTTGGCAGTACTGGGAGCTACATTCAGGAGAGAGCCAGGCTGTAACTCAGCTCTCATGCCTGGGTAGGGGAAGGCTCTTTGAAGACCTGCCTCAGGCAGAACCATTCCCTGGTCAGACTGCACAGCCATCTTGGCTCCACAGATGAGCAAAGCCACTGGTTGGGACTGCTACTTGGGTGCTTCACGTAGGAACTCAGTCTGTCAAGATCCAAGTGCATGTTGCTCTTAGCCTCTCCTTGCTTCTCCATCACCATCAGATTCCCGGCGGTCAAGCCTTACAGATTGCCTCACCGTCCCTTGTGGGATGAGTCTGGAATGGGGGCTCCTAAGAAGCAATCCGCGGGTGGGGGAAGCTGTATGTTTACCCCAGGCTCTCTCTTCCCACTGGAGGCAGTGCCCGCTCTCGGCGTGGCGCCGCGCCAGCCTGGAGAGGAGCAGCACAGTCGGTGTGGCGCTGCTCTCCTCGCCCTGCTAATGCAGTCTGTGTTGGCTCTCTAGAGTGCAGGGGTGCTTCAGAATTTTTCTCAGAGGTGTTTTGTCACATGGCTAGTTGCCAGTTGCTCTCCTTGTGAAGGAATGAAGTCAGGAATGACCTATGTCATCATCTTGGTGATACCACTCCAGAAATCTTGATTTTTTAAAGGTCAGCTCAAAATAAAATGTTAAAAGTCTGCACACCAGATATCACATACAGAAGTCTCTGTCTTGAAGAGTAGGTTGGATTGGGAATGGGGAAAGGATGAGGGACAGTGACTCAAGGAGATAACTCACATGGGCAAAACTGCAGAGGGCTTACGTTGAGTCTCTTCAGCAGATGGGGAATGGACAAGCTGGGCTGAGTGCAGGGTGCTGGGGGTGTTTTGACTGAGAATGATGAACCACAGCATGGGCAGCTGCTACATCAGCAAACTCAGATACTTCTTTCCCTCTCTGTTGTTGTGCTGAGCCTTTCCCACATATGAAATGTGTTAAGCTAATGTCTGGAGAGAGAAGGACCAGGAGGGAACCTCTACATTGAGCGGGATTTGTCAAAGGCACAGAATGATCCTTGCATAGTTTCAGCATACTAATAAAATAGGAGAAAAGCTAACATCCAGTTAGGCCTGGCTAAGGGCAAGGAGTCAAAGACTAGCATACTTGACCTTTTATTTTAGCAAAACAAACCTTTGGCTGAACTCCTATTCTCCAGCTTTGGTCTGCTTTCTGTGGAGCCTTCTTCAGGTAAGTGGGTCCAAATCCTTATCAATTCCTCTGAAGTCTGTCTCCAGGCTGGGGCCCAGCAGGGAACGAGCTAATACGGTAGCTTGGCCTGCTGCTCAGCAGCCTCACGTTCTGGCCCAAATGTCACCCACCTGGCAACAGAATGACCTTTCTGTGCTGCTCTTGTTCATTCAATTCCACAGGAAGGGGAAGACACTGAAACTGCAACTAGAATCTGGAAACAGAAAGTCTTCTCATTTAGGAGTTTGGAAAGAGAAACCTACAGACAGATCACAGATTTTTAACAATGAGAGATGAAAAGGATTTACTGCACTATGATTTTTATGGAATGAAAGAACAGTTGCAATTTTTTTTTTTCTCTCAAACTGAAGTTGGAAATAGTCATAGTGCCCCACATGGTGTTGAGGATTTTCCTAAGGGTGAAAAAAGAAAACAATTCCCCAGAATATCTTATGGAAACAAATGGTATTTCACACCATGGCATAGCCACTGATGCATGGGAATAAGACATTGCCTATAAGAGTATTTTAAATGCATTAAAGAAAAGGCTGATCAGGTGGTAGTTAAGTAAGTGCTCAATATTTTAATATTTGAATTGTGATTATTACCACTAATAATTACAAGGGGAACAAGTCTCTTGGGGGTGCTGGGACATTTCAGTACTCTTCAGGTGCCAATGGGGAGCCGGCCGGGAAGCCACTACTTTGATGAGCAGTACGCTTCTGGCCTAAAGCTGCCTTGTGTGGGTATCAGTACCAGACTTCCCTGGAACCTGGCACCCACGTGACCTTCAGGGAGCCAGGTAGAGCAGTGCCAGCAGCCAAGCTGAGTGTGCTCTGTGTTCCTCATGTTCACCAGAATGTATTCAGACGTCCTTTACCATAGGCTCTGTCACCTCCACTGAGGCTAGAGCAAAAACAATGACAAATACCTGTTTGAAAGGTTTGTGTTGAACATGAGGTGATATTTTCTGATCGACAGAATCCTCCTCTATGAGTGGAATGGTTTCCCCAGTAGGGCCTGGAGATTCCTTCTGGAGCGATCTCTTATGGAAAACATTCTCATTCATTTAAAACAGTGATTCTTCATCCATATGTATACACATACACTCTTTTTGGGTTTCCTCCCCATTTAGGTCACTACTTCCCTAGTGGCTCAGACAGTTAAAGAATCTGCCTATAGTGCGGGAGACGTGGGTTCGATCCTGGGTTGGGAAGATCCCTTGGAGAAGGAAATAGCTACCCACTCCAGTGTTCTTGCCTGGAGAATCCCATGGACAGAGGAGCCTGGTGGGCTACAGTCCACATGGTTGCAAAGAGTCAGACAGGACTGAGCGACTAACACTTTCACGCTTCTCACTTTCACTTGGAGCACTAAGCAGAGTTCCCTGAGCTATTCCGTAGATTCTTATTAGTATCTATTTCACACATAGTGTCAATAGTGTACACATGTCAATCCTAATCTCCCAGTTCATCCCACCATCTTCCCACCTTGGTGTCTATACATTTGTTCTCTATGTCTGTGTCTGTTTTGTAATAAGATCATCTGTACCAAATGGATGAAACAGTGATAAATGTATCATACAGCTCATCGATGCAATGCACATACAGTGCACTTCACCCATTTACAGTGTTCAGTTCAGTGCTTCTTGGTATATTCACAGAGCTGTGCAACCTTTAACACAATCAATTTTCATCACCCCAGGAAGAAACCCCGTGCTCGTTAGTATTCACTCCCTATTTCTCCTGACTCTATAGTTTTGCCTCTTGTGGACATTACATATAAATGGAATCATATAATATGTAGTCCTTTTGTCTGACTTATTTCACTTAGCATGTTTTCAAGGTTTATCTACATTTTAGCCTGTATCAGGACGTTTTATGGCTGAAAGGTATTCCATTATATGCATTTTCCACATTTTATTTATCCACTCATCAGTTGATGGACACTCAGGCTGTTTTCACTTTTTTATTATAACTATTGCTATTCTAAATACTTCTGTGCAAAATTTTTGTGGACATGTTTTCACTTCTCTTGCTAATGTACCTAGAAGTAGGATTGTAGGTTATACAGTAAGTATGTTGAACCATTTGAGAAATTGTCAGACTGTTTTCCAAAGAGGCTGCACCATTTTACACTCCCATCAACAGCATATAAGGATAGTGAATCTTTTATAACAAATTTGTACACTATGACCCCCATTTTGCCTATCCCCCAACCCTGCCTCTGGCAACCACTAATCTATTCTCTGTATCTTTGAGCTTAACCTTTTTTTATTCTATATATACATTAGATCATACAGTATTTGTCTTTCCCTGTTTGACTTAATTCACTTAGCATAATGCCTTCAAGGTCTATCCATGTTGTTGCAAATTCCAAGATTTCTGTGTTTGCATATATATATACACATATACACACATATATCAGATTTTTAAAATTCAAATTCATTTATTGGAGGCTAATTACAATATTGCATTGGTTTTGCCATACATCAACATGAATCCGCCATGGGTGTACACGTGTTCCCCATTCTGAACCCCCCTCCTACTTCCCTCCCTGTACCATCCCTCTGGGTCATCCCAGTGCACCAGCCCCAAGCATCCTGTATCCTGCATCGAACCTGGACTGGCGATTCATTTCTTAGATGATATTATACATGTTTCAATGCCATTCTCCCAAATCATCCCATCCTCTCCCTCTCCCACAGAGTCCAAAAGACTGTTCTATACATCTGTGTCTCTTTTGTTGTCTCGCATACAGGGTTATCGTTACCATCTTTCTAAATTCCATATATATGCATTAGTATACTGTATTGGTGTTTTTCTTTCTGGCTTACTTCACTCTGTATAATAGGTTCTGGAGCCTATATATCACATTTTAAAAATTTACCCAATCTGTGTACTCTTAGGCTGTTTCCGTGTCTTCAGTTCAGTCACTCAGTCATGTCCAGCTCTTTGAGACCCCATGGACTGCAGCACGCCAGGCCTCTCTGTCCATCACCAACTCCTGGAGTTTATTCAAACTCATGTCCATCAAGCCAGTGATGCCATCTTATCCTCTGTCATCCCCGTCTCCTCCTGCCCTCAATCTTTTCTCAGCATCAGGGTCTTTTCCAATGAGTCAGTTCTTCACATCACTTGGCCAAAGTATTGGGGTTTCAGTTTCAACATCAGTCCTTCCAATGAATATTCAGGACTAATTTCCTTTAGGATGGACTGGTTGAATCTCCTTGCAGTCCAAGGGACTCTCAAGAGTCTTCTCCCAACACCACAGTTCAAAAGCATCAATTCTTCAGCACTCAGCCTTCTTTATGGTCCAACTCTCACATCCACACATGACTACTGGAAAAACCATAGCCTTAACTAGATGGACCTTTGTTTTCAAAGTAATATCTCTGCTTTTTAATATGCTGTCTAGTTTGGTCATAACTTTTCTTCCAAGGACTAAGCATCTTTTAATTTCATGGCTGCAGTCACCATCTGCAGTGATTTTGGAGCCCAAAAAAATAAAGTCTGACACTGTTTCCACTGTTTTCCCATCTATTTGGCATGAAACAATGGGAACGGATGCCATGATCTTTGTTTTCTGAATGTTGAGCTTTAAGCCAACCTTTTCACTCTCCTCTTTCACTTTCATCAAGAGGCTCTTTAGTTCTTCTTCGCTTCCTGCCATAAGGGTGGTGTCATCTGCATATCTGAGGTTATTGATATTTCTCCTGGCAATCTTCCATGTCTTAGCTATTATAAATAATGCTGCGATAAACATGAGGATGCACATGTGTTTTCCAGTTATTGTTTGTTTTCTTCAGATAAACAACCTGAAGTGGAATTGCTGGATCATACAGAACTTCTATTTTCAATTTTTTGAAGAACTCCATTCTGTTTTCCACAGTGGCTATAGCAACTTATTCCCATCAACAGTATACTAGCCTTCCCTTTTCTCCACATTCTCACTAACATGTATTATTTCTTGTGTTTTTGACAACCACCATCCTGACAGGTGTGAGGTGATGTCTCACTGTGGTTTTGATTTTCACTTCCCTGATATTTAGTTTGATGCAATCCCACTTGTTTATTTTTCCTTTTGCTGCCTCTGCTCTTAGAGTCAGATGTAAAATATCATCACAAAGATTAATATCAAGGAGTTTACAGCTCATATTTTCTTCTAGAAGTTTTAGTTTTAGGTCTTACATTCAAATCTTTTATCCAGTTTGAGTTAATTGTTGTGTATGGGGTAAGCTAGTGGTCTGGTCTTATTCTCTTCCATGTGATTGTCCAGCTTTTTCAGAACCACTTATTAAACAGACTGTCCTTTCCTCATTATATATTTTTGGCTTCTTTGTTGTAAATTATTCAACCACACATACATGGCTTTATTCCTGAGCTTTCTTTTCCACTGATCTGTGTGTCTATTTTTATCTCACAAAATAGCGTTTTGATTACCATATGTGCTTAGTTGCTCAGTCATGTCTAACTCTTTGTGACCCTAAAGGGCTGTAGCTCCTCTGCTCATGGAATTTTTCAGGCAAGAATACTTGAATGGGTTGCCATTTACTTCTCTAGGGTATCTTCCCAACCTAGGGACTGAACTGGATCTCCTGCATTGCAGGCAGATTCTTTACCACTGAGCTGTCAGGAAAGCTCCCTTTGATTACTATAGTTTTGTAATATATTGCTAGTTTGAAATCAGGTAGTATGTTGTCTTTAGCTTTGTTCTTGCTTAAGACTGCTTTGGCTATTTCGGGGAATGTTTTGTAATTTTATATAAAATTTAGGATTGCTTTTTCTATTTCTGTGAAAAATGCCATTGGAATTTTAATAAGGATTTTCACCAGCTCTGTAGATTCCTTTGGGTAGTATGGACATTTTAACAATATTCTTCCAATCTATGAAGATCTTTCCATTTATTTGTATCTTCAGCTTTTTTCCCATTGGTGTCTTACAGTTTTTTCCATTGGTGTCTTGCAGCTAAGTATACTTATCTTTCACCATCTTGGTTGAATTTATTCCTAGATATTTTATTCTTTTTTAATGTAATTGTAACGGATTTTAAATTTTTTCTGATAATGTTATTAATGAATAGAAAACAAAACAGATTTTTATAAACTGATTTTGTATCCTGCAACTTTACTGCACTTGTTTATTCTACAGTTTTGTGATAGAGTCTTTAAGGTTTTCTGTATTTAGTATGTCATCTGCAAGTAGTTACAATTTTACTCCTTCCTTTCTCAATTTGGATTTTTTTATTTCCTTTTCTTTCCTGATTTCTCTGGCTAAAACCCACTACCATGCTGAATCAAAGTGGCAAGAGATGGCATTTCTGTCTTGTTCCTGATCTTCAGGGAGAACTTTCAGCTTTTCACCACTGAGTATGATGTTAGCTATGGGGTGGGCATATATGGCCTTTATTATGTTGAAGTACAGTCCTTCTATACACTTTGTGAGTTTTATCATAAATGGATGTTGAATTATGTTAAATGCTTTTTCTGTACTTACCAAGATGATCATGATTTTTATCCTTCATTTTGTTCAAACGTATATTCTGTTGACTGATAGCAGATGCTGAATCATCCTCGCATCCCTGGAATATATCCCACTTGATCACGGTATATAATTCTTTCAATGTATTGAACTTGGTTTGCTAATATTTTGTTGAGGATGTTTTACATCTATGTTCTTTAGAGATATTGGCCTGTAATTTTCTTGTTGTATCCTTGTCTCATTTTGTTATGTGGGTAATCCTGACCTCATAAAATGACGCATTAGAAATGTTAGTATTAATTCTTCTTTAAGCATTTGATAGAATTCACCAGTGAAGCCATCTGATTGGGAGCTTTTGTTTGTTGAGAGGTTTTTGATGACTTATTCAATTTCCTTACTAGTATTTGTTCTGTTCAGACTGTTTCTTCATGATTGAGTCCCGGGAAATTGTATGTTTCTAGGAATGTATTCATTTCCTCTACGTTGTCCAATTTGTTGGCACTGTTGATGGCGGTCTCTTACAATCCTTTGGGTTTCTCTGCTAATGTCCTCTCTTTTTTTCTTGGAGAGTCTAGCTATAGGTTGTCATTTTTGCTTATGTTTTCCAATAATCAGCTCTTACTTTTTTGTTTCTATTTGATTTATTTCCACTCTGATCTTTGTCAATTCCTTCCTTCTGCTAACTTTGGGATTTGTTTGTTCTTTTCTAGTTTCCTGAGCTATTAAGACTATGATTCTTCTTGTATTCTTCGATTCTCAGACATGTATTGCTATGATTTTTTTTAAATTTTGGTAAAACACGGTAAGCTTTATGTTAAAGCAGACAGTTTAGCATGTATCCAATTCATTGTGCCACAAATTGCCAGAGCTCAGTTCATTTTGCAAAAGTGAAACGCTACACCTGTTATGTGACATCTGTTTTTCCCTCCCCCAGCCTCTGGTCCTTCACTTTCAGTCCCTCTGAATCTGACTACTTTGTACTTTTTTGTCACTAGGTTATTATACATGGCATAATTTCAAGATTCACACATGTTGTAGCATGTGTCAGAATTCAAGACTTAACATTAGTCCAGTGCATGTATATACCACATTTTGTTTACTCATTCATCAGCTGATAAATTCTTGGATTAGCTACCACCTTTTGGCTACTGAAAATGATGCTGTAATGAACACGAGCGTAGAGAGGCTAGTGAATCTTAACCTTTCACGTGCATAAGAAACGACCTAAAGAGCCTTTTAAAAATGTGTGTTTTAAGGTCCTTCTCCTTACAACTCCAGTTTAGTATGTCTGAGGTGAAGTTTAAAAGTTTTTAAGTACTGGTGATTCTATTGTAGGTAGACCTCTAGTGGTATGACATCAGGATAACATCCTTCGGACAGTAGAGTGAACGCTGGTTTGTACCACCTCTCTCTGCTTTCTTACCCCGGGAAAACATTAAATGCACCCAACATTTGCATTATAGAGGTCCCAGAAGAAGGAGAGAGAGAAAAGGGCCTGAGAAAATATTCAAAGAGATTATGGCTGAAAGCTTCCCTAATGAGGGAAAGGAAACCAGGAAAAGGAAAGTCACCCAAGTCCAGAAAGTACAGAGTCCCATACAAGATAAACCCAAGGAGGAACACGGTGAGACACATATTAATCAAACTTACAAAAATTAAATACAAAGAGAAAATATACAAGCAACACGGGAAAAGCAACAAATGACGCACAAGGAAATCCCCAGAAGGTTATCTGCTGATTTTATACAGCTCAATATATGTACTGAACCATAGTGCAAGGCTCATCCAACTTGAGAAGAGTGCTGTCTGTACCAGAGAGGAATCAGAGTGGATGATTAGTATCTGTGGTTAACTGAAAGTGTTCACTGATTTGCTGATGAAAACATATGTGCTGTAATTATTAATACTGAATGATGTAGTCTGAGGGACACATGTCCAAAGCTGTAGGCTTAACCAGTAACCTATTTACTGGGAGATCTCTGTCACCCTTCACAATCAGCTTGCAGTGTGACCTTGGGCTACTTATCTGATCTACTGAACCACTGTCCTACTTAATAAATTGGAAATGATCTTCAAAGTTTTATGAAAAAGACTATTTCCTAAGGATCATCGGCTGAAGTGCTGGCTCTCCAATGATTGTGCGTATGGATGTGGGGTTAAGTATTTCTAAGAACAAGGGCATGTTGCTATTGCTGAAGTTGAAAAGTAAAAGTGTTAGTTGCTCAGTTGTGTCTGACTCTTTGCAACCCCATGGACTGTAGCCACTAGGCTCCTCTGTCCATGGAATTCTACAGGTAAGATTACTGGAGTGAATAGCCATTCCCTTCTCCAGGGGATCTTCCTGACCCAGGGATCAAACCCGAGTGTCCCGCATTGCAGGCAGGTTCCTTACCGTCTGAAACACCATAGTTGAAATTAATATGATACATTGAGAGGTAATGACCAGAAAATCTAACACGGATTCAGTGGAAAAGTAAAGGCTGAAATGTTAAGGATTTAGTCCACAAGCTTTCAACACCATGGACACATGTAGGTGTGGGGTGTAGTCTAACACAAAATTGCCTGGATGAAGATACTGATTCCCCTGGAGGGAAAATTATTTATTGCACAGTAAACTTGCTTTGTTCCCAGGTGGCACAGGATCTGCCTGCCAATGCAGAAGATGCAAGAACAGTGGGTTCAGTCCCTGCGTGAGGAAGATCCCCTGGAGAAGGAAACGGCAGCCCACTCCAATATTCTTGCCAAAAAACTCCCATGAACAGAGGAGCCTGACAGGTTACATCCATGGAGGCGCAAGAGTCAGACATGACCTAGCAACTAAATAACAAAACTGCTTTGCCCTGAATCCAAATAACTATATGTTAAAATAATGATGTTGATTTTTATCCTGAATATCTCATTTTATGACAAACAGCTCATGTGGTCAGCCTAATTTCCAGAACCTTTCACATATTTCTCTCTAGCATATAGCTGTCCTGATGGCTACCTCGATGAACCTTAGGCAGCATAAAATACCAGAGTATCTTTGGGATCATTAAGAAAAGATGTTTCACTTGGTTCACTGGGAGTGTTAAATCTATTTAAATTGATGAAAGTCTGTTATATCAGCACAGAACTTCCGATTCTACTGGAACCAAATGGTAGCCTCTGCAGAGTAACTGAAGGTGCTGGCAAATGTTCATGTTTAGTTTAAATGCCCACTGTGGGGAATCCTGGGAAGATGGTGGAGGATTAGGACGAGGAGATTACTTTCTCCCTCACAAATTCCTCAAAAAAACATTTCAACGCCGAGCAAACTCCACAAAACAACTTCTGAAAGCTGGCAGAGGACATCAAGCACCCAGAAAAGCAGATCATTGCCTTCAAAAACAGGTAGGGAAAAAATATAAAAGACGAAAAAAGAGACAAAGGAGGTGGGGAGGGAGCTCCGTCCCGGGTAGGGAAGCCCGACCCGGGAAAGGAACTTTAAGAAGAGAGGTTTCCAAACACCAGGAAACACTCTCCCTGCCGAGTCTGTGGCGAGCCCTGGAAGCACAGAGGGCATCAAACAGGAACGATACATAAATGAATAATTAAAACCGACAGATTACAAGCCCAACAGTGACTTCCCCAGCAGAAAAGCAGCACATAAACCTGCACCCGCCACTAGCAAGCGGGGGCGGGGCAGGGACACGCGCGCGAGGCCCAGGCTGCACAGCTTTGCAAGAATCAGGTAGGAAAGCCCGGCAAGTAACCAGAACGAACTAACTTGGGCTAGTAAACCAGACTGGGGGATAGCTAACCACACAAAAAGCTCGAACATAGGACACTGCCAGGACTGCACACAGAACAAAGGACAGAACGGAAGTAGCTGGCTGCAGACCATCCCCCGCCAGGGA
>SJYQ01004663.1:387866-463835 GCA_006410935.1 Redunca redunca
AAGAAAGCAGTGGTACATATACACAATGGAGTATTACTCAGCCATTAAAAAGAATACATTTGAATCAGTTCTAAGGAGATGGATGGAACTGGAGCCGATTATACAGAGTGAAGCCAGCCAGAAAGAAAAACACCAATATAGTATACTAACGCATATATATGGAATTTAGAAAGATGGGGATGATGACCCTGTATGCGAGAAAACAAAAGAGACTCAGATCTATAGAGTGAACTTTTGGACTCTGGGGGAGAGAGAGAGGGAGAGGGTGGGATGAGATGGGAGAATGGCATTGAAACATGTATACTATCAAGTAAGAAATGAATCGCCAGTCGATATCCGATGCAGGATGCAGGATGCAGGATGCTTGGGACTGGTGCAAGGAGAGGACCCAGAGAGATGGTATGGGGTGGGAGGTGGGAAGGGATTCATGTTTGGGAATGCTTGTACACTCGTGGTGAATTCATGTTAATGTTTGGCAAAAGCAATACAGTAATGTAAAGTAAACTAAAGTTAAAAATTAAAAAAAATAAATAAATAAATAAATAAATGCCCACTGTGCCATTACTAGCTGGCCAAGTAAACGTCTGAGCAAAGTATTCAGCCATTTTGTGCCTCCATTTCCTTACTGATAATTTGGAGAAAATACTGGCACCTACCTCATAGATAAAATGTATAAAGTGCTTTAAATACTACCTGTTCTACAGTAACTATCCAAATGTTAGTTTGTTACTCTTACTGTTGTTTTAATGAGAGTATTCTTTAATTACATAATTATTATATAGTTATAGCATTTTCTGGTTTTCTTGGCACTTTTACATATATTTTCTCATTTGAGCTCAATGAGAGACAAATGTCATAAATAAGGATCATAAGAATAAAAACATGACTTTTTCATGATCAGAAAGCTAGTAAATATTGCTCCTGTGGCCAAATCATCCCTCTCACCACAGGATGGTACCTCCTCCTCCAGCCACGCTGGATAAATGGAGGGCTATTATAACGTGGTGGTCTGTTCCTGGGGTTCCAGGTGGCAGTCAAGACACTGAGAGCACTCTGGCTGCTGGGACTGAGGATCATTTTACTCACCGCAAGCTGTACACCAGCAGTAGTATGCGACTCAGAGCCCAGATCAAGAGAGTCACAGCTGGCAAAGGCTTTCATGGACTACTGTTTGTTTTACAATGGCCACATCTTTTATGAAACCCTTCAATTTCAGTGCTTTCTCCCAATCGTGCTAATAAATAAAAGACATGTCACAGAAGAGAGAAAATTAAAACCTTTTGAGAAAAGAAATTCTGTACTTTGGTACAAATTACCCTCCTGTTAAAACTGAGAAAATCCCCACAAGGATGCAAATAGTTCTGACGTCTAGGCAAGTGAGGATCTAAGCAATCACTTTTTCCAAAATCTGGATCACATTGTTGAAAGGTGAATGAGCTAGCCCAATAGACTGCAAATGTTAGAGAATTCTTGTTAAGCCAGATAGCATTTTCTGTAAAGAAACGCAGAATTTAAGAGAGCTACATAAACACTATCTGGAGAAACAAATGAAAGGGAAATAAAGCCAAAGAGGGCTTGAAATATTCACTTCTATTTTATAAAACCTGTCTTCACTCATCCTGTTCCTTCCCCTCAAATCCTGTGGTTACTCACATTTTGACAACAGACTACACAGTAACTAGAGAAATTCAAGTTCAGACATAGTCATCGATAATTCAGAAATTTTCACAAAAATTGCTTGTTGTTGTGTATCTTCAATAGTGCTTAAGAAAATAAGTATTTCCAGGTTATAAGAGCAGTTTTGACACAGATGCAAAATATTAATCTGTTTTTTTTCTCATTTGGCCTCAGGAGCTGGGATGAAATCACATGATTTAATCACTCTGAATGCATGTGGTTCCTCGGAGATAGGGCCAGATGTAACCAGAAGGATTTATAGGGTGTAAAATTCAGAATGGATTAGAAAAGCATTTCTGTGTTCAGCCCAATACATCCTAAATCAACATCCCCTGAATGGACCAGAGCAATCTCTGGCTGACCTAGTGGGGAAGTTGTCATGGCAACTGACTGGCAAGCTCAGCCAGTGGAATGTGACTGCTAACAATGGAGTGATAAGATTGCATACAGAGCCGAGTACTGAGGCTGCTTCTGCCCAGGTAGTGATCCATCAGTAGAAGCGTGAAACTCTCACTGCATTTTTGTACCATCTTGCACTTCTGGCAGCTCATTTGAATGTATCGTGTCCTTTCTCAGATGTTGATAAAAACACTGCTGCTGACAGATAACAGAAGCTCTGGAAAATCAGCACAGTAGCTAGATGCAGTGGTATACAAAGCCCCGGAGTGCTGTTAGGGTAACACCACTCAAATTTCCTAAAGGAGGCTGAAGCACACTTTAGGTAAATCCAGTGATTCTTTAGCGCCACCTTGTGTCCAGTGAAATACTGGACATTTACTAAAGGCCTACCCTCAAATGCTTCACCAGGACAGACATGGGAAAAGTTAGGGCTACACTGTGTTGGAGTTTGGGAGTCCCTTTCACAGCAGAATATGAACATAAAGTCTTCTAAGCCTCAAATTAATGAAAAAATGAAAATAACTTTGGTAGAATCCGAAATGAGGAAAGGAAAAAAAAAAGCCAAATAACTCCAGTCTTAGGAAAGATTAGAAGCTACATGGTGATCTGGGGGTGGGCAGAAGAGACGACATGGACTCAATGCTGAGGATTTGTCATGTTACTATTACCAGCTCTTGCCAAGGTATTTTTTTTTTGTCTAGAGAAGAATAAGATGCAACTATCACTAATTCCACTTTGTACTGTTGTTCCTGGTTCGTGGATAGCAATATGTTCACATGACACCTCACACCTCTCTCTCACCTAAACCACATCCAACAGTCACTGCCAGCCTCCCATGACCACGTCCCATTTAATTTCAGCACACATAGGAAATGATCAAGCTGTGTTTCTCTGTGTTTCTTCCAGGCTTTGAATTTTTTGAAACAAGTGCCAAGGATAACATTAATGTCAAGCAGACATTTGAGCGTCTCGTGGATATCATCTGTGACAAGATGTCTGAGAGCCTGGAGACAGATCCAGCCATCACTGCCGCAAAGCAGAACACAAGACTCAAGGAAACTCCTCCTCCACCGCAGCCCAACTGTGGCTGCTAGTGTCCCCCGTACAGGCAGCTCCAGAGGGGTTGGTTGCTAAAAACAGCATTTATAAATGATTGATTAGCCTTCATTTATACTGCCTAATAACTATTTGAGGGAAATCTTTGATGTCAGTGGCTCGAACATGCATTCAATTCTGGGGAGAGTCCCTGTGTTAATATGTGGCAAATATGTGATCTTAACTTTGTAAGGACTATCCATCTATAAACATCTGGTATTTGCATGTGATTTGTTATTGTCTTCTAGGCTCTTTTTCAGATTTTTTAGATTAAGCTACTGCTGGGACTTCTGATTATAATTTCATACAACTGACTTTTGTGCCATGGGTTCAAATTATGCGATTCACTTGTAGGTATGATAACCAAGAATCTGGGTGTGTGTGTGGTATGGGCAGGGGATGATCGTAGGAGACCTTATTTGCTTTACTCTCACTTGAAAAATCAAGCAGAAATATTACTCATGATTAGGGAGACTGTTGTGAGTCTGGATGGTTTATAAATCAAGTTTCTATCTTTCAATGTTATTAATAACTGAGAAGATCACTGACTATAAAGAAACAAAAATATTCCTTAAGGCCCTTGCAAATTTCCTGAGAGATGAATACTGACCTGACTGGAACTAGATTTCAACAATAGCTTTAGTTTGGATGTTTAAAAAAGGAATTCCTAACCCAGGACTGCTCCACCCAACATTCTAAATATTTGAGGGCACTGACACTCTGAAGTATCTGCTGAATGTGTTATATACCAAGCATCTTAATCCAGAATGGTAAGTGTAGGATTCCAAGGCCTGAATTTCCCCCATGGCATATACCACCACAGCTTTCTGGAACCATCATCAACCCTTGGAACAGAGGTTAAGTGGAAGCTTGTTAGAGTCTCTCTTCCCATAGGATGTAGATTTGCTTCCCAAACCATTGCCTTCTGCTCACACCACCCCAGGTTTTTTACCTGGTTAGAAGTCATTTAAGTAGTATCTCCATGGTTCTCAGGTTGAAGAAAAGCAACTATCATCTCTAATCTTTTTAACTCCAAGTATTTATACTTTTAAGGTGTATCCCATTCTGTAAGCCTTTATCCACGCTTACGGGGGACTCAGAGGCCACTCTTTGGAGCTGAGGATTACAGAAATATCTTAGGATGCCATAAGCAAATTCAAAAGAGAAAGGAAATCATTTGAATACCCAGATTCTTTCTCCTAAATTTCTCAAGGACCTTATACAGTGAACAAGCAAACCACTCCCACCGGCGAGTCTAAATGAGCAAAAAAAGAGAGTATCTGTATCACTACCCAGCATTGTTCACAGCTAGGACTTTAAGAAGGCACACCATGGCATATTTGTAAGGACAGTTCCATTAGGTGAACGTTCCTCTCTTGTGGTGATCATGTTAAACATTGTTTTCTCTTTTAAAAAATAGAGAAATTTCCCATAAAATGTTGAGTGCAAGATTTTTAAGCCAAGATATTTATAGGGAAAGATGCATATATCTGAAGAGGTCTCTGGAGAATAAATGCCTGCAAGTCAGGAAAGTAGATCATATATATTACTAGTAAGTTAGAAGACGAAAATTCAGGAGAAAGCATTTGGGCTCTCTTAATCATATCCACATTTTTATTATGTCTCATCTTCTTAGCTTAAAGTCTACTAATTGGCAGAGTAAGTTTTCACTTTGGCACTCTGCAGGGTAGGCCTTAGTGAAGACAGGAAGACATTAATGCTTTATTAGATTTTAATTGGTCAAACCAGCTTCAAAAACCACAGAAATTAAACTGAAGGGAAGCGAGGGAAGATGGGGGCCATCTAAGCAAATTTGCAACAGAAGCCTGTTTGCATGATATTGTAATATTTCTATAACCTAGACTAGAAAATGGCCATGTTAAATAGTTGTTAAGCTGACTTTTCCAGTTTAATAGGAAGCAATAGAACCAGGAACACCTTCCCATCCCCTCTTAGCCCTGATCTCACATACATTCATACAGATGTTAAGGACCTAAATATATTAAATAGGATGTCTCAGATGGCTTTTGCAGAAGGCCCTTGATAGGTGTGATATTGTGAAATGGAAAGCAAAATCAGAGGGTAGAAAATTGGAAAGAAAGTTGAGTTTTACCCTCTTGTAAACACGTTTCCCAAAAAGCTAATTCTATTGGAATTAATGGCCCTAGAACCAGAAGACCTAACCCACATACACAGTGTCAAACACACCAAAGTTGTGCTACTTTATGCCAGTCAGGGGAGCTTAACACAACAACTGGTCCAGGTGTCAGTGCCGAGGAACATTCAATAATTTCTATTTTCCAGACTTCAGTGGAAGCAGAGCCTTCCTAATTGATTTGAGAGTCAGTCTGAAGCTCTCACCCTGGTATGAATTTCAGCAAGCCAGAAGCTTCCAGAAAGGATTGAGCACCAATGCTCCTGCTATACAAAGCACACAGAAAGAGAGAAAAATCCTCTATTCCTAATCTCATCACGATATCTTGGCTTTAAAATCAAATTTGGCAAAAAAAAAAGAACCAGTCCAGGATTAACTAAGTAAACTGCTATTGGCATCAAGCTGTATTACTTATAACACTACAATTCCAAGGGTTTTCAGCCTTCTGGCCATCATGCATGTGAATGTATATAAACACACACATGCAGACAGTACCTCCCATATTCTCTCCATCTGCCAACAGCCTGCATAACCACAGATCATTTTTTACTAATTGCCTAACTAAATCTGTATTCAAAAGCACAAAGACATCTTACAGAGTGTTAGTGTGTAAATTGTAGACAACCATCTTTTTGCCTCGATGCAGTTCAATGAGTGTTTCAAGTACGAATTTGTCTTCCTCTGCCACTCATCTCATCACCCCATCTCTCTGACTACTTTTATAATCAAACCTTGATTGTTTTGAGCAGATATTTCCGAGAGCTTTGGTTTGGGGACTTCCTTTCTTTTCTAAATGTAAATGAAAAATCGGACTGGAAATTATTTCCTCTACATAGTCATTCATGGAGTGGATCTGCATTTCACCTTTTGGGGATGTGAGTAGATACAGAAGGCACATGGAACTTGAGTCCTAAGATGGCAGTTTACAAGTCAGCATTGTACGTCTGGGCTCCTAAGAAAAACTGCTTTAAGTCAGTGAATTAATTCATTGTCACTGCCCTCCCTGAACAGCTTCCACTGCCTTGAACTTCTAACCTCCTCCTTAGGTTGACTTAAAATCATTACCCCCTGCTGCCTAATAAATAAGTGCCAAGATTTTTATTTGGAAAGGGAACTATGATGATGCCTTTGGCTACAGAGAAAGCTGCAGCAGTGTTACATTAAATGCGCACTGTAAATTCTATTAAAGTACAACCCCAATTATATAAGACATCTATATTTGCCACAAATAGCTATTTCAGCTACTTAACTCTTATCCAGATTAATTATAGTTCTTTGGTTCAGTACAGTGGTTATCTTTCAGGAACCAACTTAAACTTCCAATTTTAACTACGTCTATGCTGACAATACTTGCAGGGATGCAATGTTTTTTGTTTTTTTAAGTAAAACACACGTCTACTGTTAACTGAACTTCCATGAAACAACATGAATTTCAGAGCATGGTAGTTGGTAATCGGGGCTCACTGGGATGTGTTTTATCTGATGCGTATCTTCGTGCTTGGCGAGGATGCGCTGTGCCATTCTTCAGTCAACCCTGTGGCATTTGTGGGACTATCCTGAAAATGTATCCAGACTCTCCCAAGCTGTACCAAGGCAGAGGTAGCAGCTGCATATGAAAAACTAATCTAAGTCTTAAAGTCACAACTAAAACCCTTCCAAGCCAAAAAGTGTGTAATCATTTTCATATGCTATTGAACGCTCCATCAGGAAGTTTCGGTGGGGTATACTTGGGAGGTAGTCTGTCTTTCTGTCTGAAGAAGCCTGTCTTTCTAAATGACAGTGCGCATGACTGGTAGCTAGAACTCTTTGATCTTTATGTATGTACTTACTCAGTGTGGTGTGTCGGGGTGCCGTGTGAGCAACCAGACCCATGTGGCCTTTCTAATCACCCCCTGGACGTGCAGCCTCTCCAACTCTGCTTGGCTTTGTCCATTTGAGTAAACTACCTGGGCTTTAGGGGTCTGCCAGTAAAGTGGTGAAGTCTTTCTGATGAGCTGAACCATTAGGGTCAGCTTTTTAGAGTCCTTTATATTTTAGGTAGCTTTTGATCAAAGCCAATCAAACATAAACCTGTTTTATATTCTGAAACAAACTGGGAAAATGTGGATAAAAGATGAAGCTTATAACCAGGGGGAAAAAAAGGCTTGATTATCTCTACAGTGCACTTACACAGTTCCAGATTCCAAAAACACAGTGTCCCCTAGGGGGGCAAAAACACATCTGGAGAATTTACTCAAAATATATCCACCTATTGTTACTTCATAAATAAATATTTTTGGTTTCCTAAAAACCTTTATAGGAATGCTTGACACGCTAATCAAGTATTTCCCTTAAATGGATTAAGCTATTTACATTTGGGCCACAAGAGTGTTGCCCCTCCCAGAACATACACACTCAAACACACTTTTCTATGAAGAAGTTCCATCCATGGTGCTTTCTCAGTGCCAGGGAAAAGGAAGCTTTACTATGCTCCAGCTGGAACTGGCATTTTCTTTAAAAAGGTCTACAAAATAGATTCTTCACACTGACTAGATTTGTATGTCTCTGCATAGAACTAATTTCATTAAAAGAAGAAGATAGAGAGGATATAGTTTGCAAACGTTCTAGGGAAAAGAAATTATTGCAATGTCTTTGTCAGAGTTTGAGTATTGAAATCAGACCATTGAGACAGTGGACAGATTGAGCTTTCTATTTACAGTTCTCTGTTCTAGTTCTGATTTTTTATCGTTTTAATTTTTTCAAGCACTACTCCCACAGAATGACAGGACCAAGAACGGGAAATGAGACTTAAGTTTCACCATTTACCTCCCATTGATATGTTTACTGTACTGTAACTGTAACCAGTCATTACTTGCTGAGATGAGGTTGGGGCATGGGACGGGGTTACCTGTGTATTTTGTTCACCTGTGTTCATACTTTCCTTCATTGTGGACAACTGAGAGTTGGCTGTGGCTTTATTTCTTAATGGAAATATTTCCATGTTTATGTTGTTTGGCACTAAAGGTTGCTTAGGTTCATGAACGCTGTTCTTAAGACGCAGATGGTCCGTGAGCCACAGACACCTGGCCTTTCAGGGACGTGAGTAAGCTTACATCTGTCTAGTGGTTCCATACTCCTCATCAAAGTGAAGTCTGGGGGTTGTTTGCTGTCTTGGTATGATGGTTTTCCATACATTTTCTCATCATCCCTAGGATATGTGCTGAATGAAAACTTCCTGTTAATTCCTGTTAATATATTGTTAATGTCAGACGTGATGTGATACCGTTGACCTGTCCAAATGTACAACTATTTAATGGTGTTTGTGGAACTGAAATGTCTTAAATGTTGCATGAAATATGTTGTAAAAAATAGATTTGTTTTCTATTTTTCAACACCTCAGAATTGAGGGTTCATGGGCCAATAAGTGCAATATTTAATGACTTACTCAGTGTATATAAACTAGTATGAAAGAGTGAATTATAATGAATGTGTGAGATGCTTTGATGGCTGTTTGACTTGCTCAAATTATTTCTTGTAGCTGTATTTGTCTAGTGGTGCAATTTATACAGTAAATACCTTATTGGTGTCATGTGAAACTCTTCTGTGCCTACTTCAAAGTATGTTTTATTCCTAATTAAGACCAAACATTTAGTATCTGCGAATATATGTCAATCTTGCCTTTTAGAATTGTGGGTTTTATTTTCAAGACAGAATGGCTGTTAGTTTATTTTAAATAGGTGTTCCCTTCTTTAGTTACAAATTCTCCTGAAGCTTTTTTCTCCTGAAGCCTTTTATAAGAGGTTAATTTAGAAACCTCAGAAAAAATATGCACATAAGTCATTTTTATTTTTCTCTGAAATGTTGATCCCATGTTCTGTCTACTAGGAATTTTCACTCATATTTATGTGTATATTTTATTGCTAACCCTGTATTTTGTTTGCAAATTTCACACTGTCAGTTCTGGGAACTCTAAGATATTGATTTCTTTTTATGTTGTTATTATATTCACTTTCAATTCTCAATTGTCCACACTGATAATATAAGAGAAACAAGTCAAAACCCTTAAATCATTTTGATATATCATCATAAACTCATATATTCATCCTCAAACCCCCTTGATTAGTCTCATAATTTGTGGTCTACAACTTAATTGAGATGGAAAATCAAGAAGTTAGGCCTGGTTGCTGGATTACCAAAAACTGTGTTTATAAATATGAAGTTTCAAGCAGGATAACTATCTTAAACTCCTATTTGCCATTTCGATTTTTAAGGCAAAGCACTCATTTTAATATTGTGGTTTGCTTTGTCATTTAGTTAGAGTAAATCATAATACCCTTAGGAAGAAAAGTTACATTTTTCACTAAAAATGATGAAGGGCAGTTGGTTTTAGATGACCGTGACCCTCAGTACATCATAGAAAGCCTTCAGTTCTCTCCATGGCAGTTGCCTGAAACTGACATGTGAAGACGTGCCAATCACATAAAATGGCTTTGGGCCACCACAAGTGATATGTGGCCCTATTTTACATGTGATAGATAAAATTCTGTATTCATCTTTCACATCCACTGACGAAATAAAGGTGGGTGGAACAGGGAGATTAGAGATGACTTTGTGCCAAATTAAAAAAAAGAAAATGTAAGCAGGTAGCCAACATGAGAAATATAATTTAAGGGTGTGTTTAAATCTTTACTTATCAACAGTTACCAAATAGCACTAGCTCAGTGCTGGGGGAATCAAACATGGAAGAGGTGTGGCTCTGGCCCCTAATAAGCTTACTGACTGAAGCACAAGGAACAAAATGCCAGGATATAATCTAAATGCTACATTATGTCAGGATACAGGGACACAGAGAAGGGGAGACCTATAAAAACAGGAGTCGAGAATGGCTCCACTGAAGAGGTGAGACATGACAAGAGAGAGAATTAAAGGAGACTGTGCCAGGCAAATGCATGGGAAAGGTTACAGTTTGCTCCCCTGAATGGAAGGGTGACAGAGCCAGCAGCTAGAGATCATTGTTTTTCTCCAGAGAACCAGACTGGCCCTCAGAAACCCCACAGACTGCCCCAGTTTGGCTCTGTGTTTTTGTCCCCATCAGGAAGACGAACCGTTGCATCATCATATTCCTCGGTGCTGCTGAGCAGCCCTAGACTTGTTCCAAAACACAGACTGATTTGAAGCTCATTAGAGCCACTGATTTAGACATTTTGCCCATGCACCAAACCACAAGACACTGTTGAGGCCGACATCAACCAGGCAGATGTGTGCCCAGAGGTTTTTCTGTGGTTCCATGTTTCCCGTAAAGAGTGCTGGGGAAGTGCATAGATGAAGACCTTCCTTTGTAACCAGGCACTTTCGGCTCCTCTTCAGTGACTGCACTGTGGAGCTCTTCTTGAGAAAAAACTGAGTAACAGCTTAATGCTTTCATATAGTGATCGTGATTTTATCTGAAAACTACTGCTGCACAGCAATTATTGTGACTCTTCATGTGTCCACAGGAGCTTTTGTCTGGGTTTAAAGCTATAAAGTGTATTCACATTGTGAAGTTTTAATTCTCTTTATTGAAATTGTGTAAGAACTGTATGTGCTCTATTAGGTATTAAGTTTGTATGTGAATTCTGTATAGAAAGTGGTTTTTGTTCTTTGAGTTAATCTTGTTTTATTTTTTGGAGATTACAATAAATATCTAAGAGACTATATTCCTGAATTTCTCAGTCTTGGTCTGAGAACTTTTTTTCATCTCCCTTCAATGTGTATTATTTTTGATCCTAGGATGCCTATTTCCAATTTGGTCCCCTTGTCTTCTACAATCCTAGGTGCAGTACTGAGCTTGAATTAGAGACAGAGTGAGTGTATTTTTATCAGGACGAGAGTTCGATCCCTGGTTGGGAAACTAAGATCCCACTTGCTGAGAGACAATTAAACCCACACACCCTGGAGCCCACACTCTACAACTAGAGAAGCCTGTGCACCACAACATAGAGCCCCACAAAGACTCAGCACAGGTTACACAAAAGGGGCTCAGTAGTGGTGACAACTACAGGATACACAATTCAGAAGGCAGGTAATGGTGACCAATAAGATTTGATGAGTGAGAGCTAGAAACTGTTGACTAAGTACATATTAATCAGCTGATTAAGTACATAGTAGTTCCATTAACTAAAAGACAAAGTATAGGTTCTGGTTCAGATGGTGGCATAGAAGCGCCTGACCTCACCTCATCCCATGAATATACTGAATCTGCAGCTACATATCGAAAACCTTCCTCTGGAAAAAACATAAAAATTACCTGAGCAACCCTTACACACTGAGCAAATTAAAAGACAAAAAAGCAAAGCAGGTAAGAGAAGCTGAGACACAATCTCACCATAAACTCCATCCTGGATGTGATGTCCACAATCAGGAGGGAACTCAAAACCCAGGGCTTCTCCCTGTGGAGCAAAGTGTTTGAGCCCCACATCAGGTACCCCAACTCATGAAATGTGCATCTGAGATAAACCCCCAAACACCTAGCTTTTAAAGTCAATGGGGATCACATCCATAAGACCCAAAGTGCATAGCAAACGAGAAAGAAAGTGAAGTCCCTCAGTCGTGTCCAACTCTTTGTGACCCCAAGGACTGTAGCTTACCAGGCTTTTGTCTTTCCAGGCAAGAATACTGGAGTGGGTTGCCATTTCCTTCTCCAGGGGATCTTCCCGACCCAGGGATCAAATCTAGGCCTCCCGCATTATAGGCAGACACTTCACTGTCTGAGCCACCAGGGAAGGCCTTTAAAGTCAATGCGGATTACATCCATAAGACCCAAAGTGCATAGCAAATGAGAAACAACCCATAAAGAGTTTCTGGGCTCTGACTCACTTGCCTCAGAGAGCAGCACGGAGGCAATCAACTGAGAGGAACGCATTCTCTTATCTGCTGAGAAACAGATAAGCCTCTTCACATAAAGTGTTAGCTTGAGGGGCAGGCATCTAGTTTAACACACATCAGGAGGCCTGACAAGGTACTCCCTGGGGACAGGCTGGCGGGCACCATCTCTGTGCTGGCTCTCTCCCATTCTCCAGCTCACCTCTATCTCTTAGAAAGGAGCTTTTACTCTTCTCTGGCACCCTGCTTTGTGCCACTGCTGCCCAGGTAACACCTCCAAAGCACCTGGCTCTGGTGGCCCCTGGAGCTCAAGTTTGAGGGTCCCAAAATATAATGGAGAAAGAGTTCTTACATGGCTGCCACTCCCAGCGCACAGCAAGAGGCAACAGACTGAGGAACCCAGCATTTCTGTGAAAGCGGTCAACTAGCTTATCCTGGAGAAGGAAATGGCGACCCACTCCAGTGTTCTTGCCTGGAGAATCCCAGGGACGGGGGAGCCTGGTGGGCTGCCGTCTCGGGGGTCGCACAGAGTCGGACACGACTGAAGCGACTTAGCAGCAGCAGCAGCAGCAGCAGCTTATCCTCAGGGCTACAGCCTGCGGGGCAGGTTTCTAACTAAAGAAACAGCTAAGAGCTCCATGAAATCTCCAGGAACCTCGGAAGACAGGCTCCATCTTTGTGCTCTCCCTCTGCCACACCCCAAGAGGAGGGCTCTTTCATATGTCTGATGTCCAGGTTTTATGTCTAGGGCCTTTGTGGGTTTTGTGGTTGCCACCAGGGAAAGCCCCTTGATTGCCTAGCAATCAGACCAGCAGGGCTTGCTTCCCCGAGTTCCGTGGGCTGGTGATAAACAGAGCAATGGTTCTTGGCAAGCTTCTACTCCCCAAGGCACTGTGCAGACAGCAGACTGAAACACCCCTCCCATCTTTATGTAACAGAGGTCTTTTTGCTTCTTCTGGAGCTTCAGCCTGGGGAACAGGCTTCTAGTTTGTTGCATGTCTAGGGCCTAACAGAGTAGCTTTCCATGGACAGAAGCCACTGGACTCCATCTCTCGAGTCCAGCTCTCCCTTTGCTTTGCTCTAAGCCACTGATATCTTTTCTAAAGGCCTCAACTAGCACCCCAGGTTCTGCAACTGCCACCCACAAGATGCCTTAATTGCATGGCTCTGCAGCCAGTGAAAGTTATGTGTACAGTAACATAAGACTATATATTTGTGTATTTTAAAAGCTTCTGCCTAAGGATCTGACTTCTAATATGCTTCTGTACAGTCAAAGCTCGGTTTTTCCAGTTGTCATGTATGGATGTGAGATTTGGACCATGAAGAAGGCTGAGTGCCGAAGAACTGATGCTTTTGAAATGTGGTGCTGGAGAAAACTCTTGAGAGTCCCTTGGACTGCAAGGAAATCAAACCAGTCAATCCTAAAAGAGATCAACCCTGAATATTCATTAGAAGAACTGATGCTGAAGCTCCAATACCTTGGCCACCTGATGCAAAGAGCCAATTCACTGGAAAAAAGACCCTGATGCTGGGAAAGATTGAGGGCAGAAGAGGGCAACTGAGGTTGGACAGGATCACTGACTCAATGAACATGAGTTTGAGCAAATTCCAGGAGACAGTGAAGGACAGGGAAGCCTGGCGTGCTGCAGTTCATAGGGTCTCAAAGAGTCGGACACAACAACAACAATAATACATAATGTAAAATATGACATCAAGAACATAAAATGAAATGGGACTGATTAAAACGTAGAGCTTTAGATGCATTTGAACTTCAGTTGTTAAAAAACTTGTTGTGCTGTGCTTAGTCGCTCAGTCATGTCTGACTCTTTGCAACCAGCCAGGATCCTCTGTCCATGCGAATTCTCCAGACAAGAATACTGGAATAGGTTGCCATGCGCTCCTCCAGGGGATCTCCCCAAACCCAGGGATCGAACTGGCATCTCTTAGGTCTCAAGCATTGGCAGGCAGGTTCTTTACCACTAGTACCACCTGGGAAGCCCTAAAGTGAAAGTTGCTCAGTCATGTCCAACTCTTTGAGACCCCATGGACTATACGGTCCATGGAATTCTCCGGGCCAGAATACTGGAGTGGGTAGCCATTCCCTTCTCCAGGGGATCTTCCCGATTCAGGAATTAAGCCAGGTCTCCTGCATTGCACGCGGATTCTTTACCAACTGAGCTACAAGGGAAGCCCGTGTCCATAAGTAAGCCTCTCTGGCCTTCAAAGCCAAATGCTCTAGGAACTGTCTTCCTAGTGCAGGACCTCCAGACTGGAGAGTCTGATATGGGGTTCAGACCTCTCTCTACTTTGGGAAAACCTCTGTGTTTTTTTTTTTTTTTCTCCAAGTTTCTTGCTGTTAAACCTCTGTAATTGTAATTATTCTCCTGTTTGTGAAACCTTCTACCCTGGGGATGTGGGATTTGACTATACCACAATTCTGTCCCTCCTCATCTTATTTGTAGAAGATCTTTTCTTATAGGCTCTGGTATTCTTCATCAATGGTTGTTCTGCAATAGTTGTGATTTGGGGGTGCCTGTGAGAGAAGGGAAGCTCAGGGTCTTTCTACTCTATCATCTTGCACAGTCTCCCCAACTCTTGTAATTTCTTAAGTGATATTACCCTAATGCTCTTATTTGTTGTACTGAGATGAGCCTGAGTGGGCTTCTGGGTGGATGTTGGTCATCAGAAAGACCAAGCCAGGATTAGAAGTTTGGCATTTTCAGCCCCGCTCCTCATCCTCCAGAGAGGGGAGGTGTAGTAGAAATGGAGTTAACAATTGCTTGGGCCTATGTGGGGAAGCCTGCATAAAATCCCACGAGTACAGAGTTTGGCAGTCTTCCAAACTGGTGAACACATGGAGGTGCTAGGAGAGTGACATCCCCAGAGAGGGCAGGAAGCTCTGTATTCCTTCCCACAGACATTGTTCGACTCATGTCTTCCATCTGGATGCTCAACCACATCCTTCAGCATATCCTGGTAAAAAGTAAAACATTTCCAAGTTCTGTAAGCCTCTCCAGCAAACTAATTAAACACAAGGAAGGGGTCATTGCAACTTCCAATCGACAGCCACTTAGTCTATAGCCCAGGTGACAACCTGAGTTTGCAACTAGTGTCTAAAGTAGGGGGGAGGGGGGAGTCTTGTGGGACTGAGCCTTTAACCTATGGGACTTGATACTATCCAGGTAGTTATCTAGACACTAGTTGCAAATCTGGGCTTCCCTGGTAGCTCAGCTGGTAAAGAATCCACCTGCAATGTGGAAAACTAGGTTCGATCCCTGGGTTGGGAAGATCCCCTGGAGAAGAGCATGACAACCCACTCTAGTATTCTTACCCAGAGAATCCCATGGACAGAGGAATCTGGCAGGCTACAATCCATGAGGTCACAAAGAGTTGGACACAACTGAGCGACTAAGCACAGAGGACACCTAGCTGCTGTCAGAAAATTACTTGGTGTGGGGGAAAAACTTCCACACATCTGGGGACCAGACGTGAAGTGTCTTTTATGAGAAGTGACAGATATCCACAGGGAAGAACTCATAGTAGGGAAGAACTGAGATTTTTCCTACAGTGGGAGGAGGAAAATTGAGCTTTTCTATAACATGGCCAACGGAAATAAAAACAGGACTTTGAAGAGCTATATGCACTCCCATGCTTACTGCAGTATTAAAGCCAAGACATAGAAACTAGCTAAATATTCATGAATGGATAAAAAATATATGGAATATTATTCACCCATGAGAAAGAAGGACATCCTGCCATTTGCAACAACATGGATAGACCTTGAGTACATTATGCTAAGTGAGATAAGACAAATGGAGAAAGTCAAGTACTGTATAATAACACCTGTGTGAAGTATAAAAAAGTCAAACTCATAAAAGACAGTAAAATGAGGGTTCCTGGGGAATAGGATAGGGGATATGACTGATGCTGTTTAAGGGTGCAAATATGCAATGAGCAACTGAGCAAGGCATGCATGTTAAGTACTGAAGTAACATGCTATACACAAATTTATACAAGGTTGCATGTCAAATATACTCAAACAATACAGATAATAATTAAAACTCTAGGGAGTAGAGAAAACAAAGTTCAGGAGGATATATCAAATCAGAAGAGTGGGGGTTTCCCTGGTGGCTCAGATGGTAAAGCATCTGCCCGCAATGTGGGAGACCTGGGTTTGATCCCAGGGTTGGGAAGATCCCCTGGAGAAGGAAATGGCAACCCACCCCAGTATTCTTGCCTAGAAAATCCCATGGATGGAGGAGCTTGGTGGGCTATAGTTCATGGGGTCACAAAGAGCCAGACATGACTGAGCGGCTTCACTTTCACTTTCAGAAGAGTAGACGGGGATGTAGGGTACACTACATTTAAAGGCAACCAAGGAAGACAAGCTTACAAAGATGATTTAAAAAGGGAGCTGCTAAAGTGATGGATGGACATTTAAAAGTCTACAAACAACAAACACCTGAGAGGACGTAGAGAAAAAGGAACCCATCTGCATCGTTGGTGGGAATGTAACTTGGTATAGCCACCGTGGAAAACAGTATGGAGGCTCCTCAAAAAATTAAAAATAGAATCAACATATGATCCAGCAATTCTATTCCTGGGCATACATCCAGACAAAACTATAATTCAAAGAGATACATGCATCCCTATGTTCATAGCAGCACTGTTCACAATAGCCAAGACATGGAAAAGCCTAAACATCTATCAACAGATGAATGGATAAAGAAGATGTGGTACATGTATACAATGGAATACTACTTGGCCATTAAAAAGAACAAAATGCCATTTGCAGCAACATGGTTGCAACTAGAGATTATCATATTAAATGAAGTCAGAAAGACAAATACCGTATGATAGCACTTATAAATAAAGTCTAAAATATGATGCAAACGGACCTCTCTGTGAAACAGAGACACATCAGGGACACAGAGAATAGACTGGCAGGTGCCAAATGGGTGGCAAGTGAGAGACAGTTGGATCTGGAGTTCAGGATTAGCACATGCAAACTGGTATATATAGAATGAATAAATAACAAGGTCCTACGGTATAGCACAGCATATTCAGTATTCTGTGATAAGTCACACTGGAAAAAATATGAAAAAAGAATGTGTATGAATAACTGAGTCACTTTTCTGTACAGCAGCAATTAACAGCATTGTAGATCAACTATTCTTCAGTTTTTTAAAAAAAGAGATAAATGGAGAATGGGACGAGGGTGGGAGACAAGCTATGAGAGGAGCGAGGTTTGACACAGGAGTGGTCCACATTTTCAGATAATGTGGAGACAACTCAGGATTGCCAGTCACCTTGACAGGGACAGGTTTACAAGAGCAATGGAGGAGAAAGTTTGCACTGGGCAGAGGATTAAATGGCAATGGTGAAGATACTATTCCTTCAGGCACTTTGTAAATACAAGAAAAGGCTATTAAGAACAGTCTAAAATGGGTTTTATTTTGCCTCATTTCAAGAGGCTTACATATCATTCTATGTTAAAGAGAGCTGAATTAGAAAATATAAGCAGAAAATTAATACTCCTTCCATCCAAGACTTATTCTCCCATTTGTACTCCTGTTTCTATCTCTTCCGCTCCATCTCTATGTGCTTTATTTTCTGCACAGCCATCTCAAACGAGTTGCTCTTGTCCTTTCCTGATATTTTTACTAATCTGTAGGGCACAGAGCTTCCAACAACTACTTATGATGAAATGAACAACAGCTATCTTTTTAAGGTCCATACTGAAATAGACGTTTAAAGTTCTTTTTCTTTTTTTTTTTAATAATTTTCAAACTAACCAAGAAAAGCACAACCTCATCTTAGCAGCGATGACTACATTGTTCATGTCAAAGCAGCCAGCAGTCTTTAGTTTAAGTGGGTGACAGCCCAGTGGAGCTAAGGTTTTAAATTGCTGTGCTTCCACCAAATCATGAAACCATTTGCAAGGGAAGAGCAGGCGATTGTATTTCTGAAAAGCTGGCAGCTGCTCCTCTGCACTTTCTCACTGGGATACACCAGGTGTGATGCACTCCCTGTAGCTGGCACCACTTCAGGTCAAGTATAAATTAACATATCCGTTGGCATCTTTTTGCCCTTGCCTCTATTCATAGACTAGAAAAGGCAAAAGACAGGGGTAGGCTAATGGAGAACAAACAAGTCAAAAGTGAAAGGACATTTAAAAATAGAACTTTGGAAGGAGTGGTGTTGGTAATGGAAATTCTAGAAACTGACACAGTAACATGGGCTTAGCAAGGGAAAAGATGGCATTCACAAAAGACCATTTGAGCTGAAGGGCAGTCAGGTGTTGCAATGGGAAGCAGAAGGGAAGGGATAATTTCTTAAGGAGATTTGATAGTATGAGCAAGAAATCAAAAGCTGGTTAAAGAGAAAGGGGTCTTGAAAAATATATTAGATTCCTGGGTGCCACATCCACAGATGAAAACAGAGCTTTCACAAAAACATTCAAGATTTTTATATATTATCAAAAACTCAATGAGACCTTAAGATGACATGCAGAAAAATCTCTCCTTTCCTTTCTGTAGCTTAAAATACAGTTACTATTAACACATACTACATAATTGCTGGTGCTCTCCTTTCACAAAAATACTCAAGATTTTTATATATTATCAAAAAGTCAATGAGACCTTGAGATGCAGAAAAATCTCTCTTTCCCCTTCTGTAGCTTAAAATACAGTTACTATTAACACATACTACACAATTACTGGTGCTCTCCTTAACAATCCCCTGAGGTTACTGTGACTCTATAAAAGACATTTCAATATATCTCTTACTATCTGCTCTTAAATGGTAAAGACCTAGAAGATTTTCCTTGGATTGTCAGTAAAGAAAAAAAAATTCTTCCAAAGGCATTATGATATTGAAGAGTATAATAGCCTTTTAGAATTTTTTTTAAAAATCATTTTCATTTGACCCCCAGGCCAGCCTCATAAATACAATGATTTAATCTGAAAGAACACTTAAGAGTTTAATTATTTAATGTTAAGACCACCCTCAAGTCACTTCATGATCTGATCATTAAAACTGATGGCATTTTCAATCTTTATGGTATTTTCAATATTCTGAGGCACTGCGTATTATTTTATTCATCTATGCCTGCAACAACTGTTATTTTTTTAAAAAGTCTTTATGCGTCAGTCACATGAGTTGAATTTCTTATTATCCTGAGATTCTTTAGCATGGGAACAGCAAGTTGGCTGGTAGACAGCTTGGTCCCTGTTGTGACAAGAACAATCCAACCAGAATCAATTCTGAGGAGCCCAGAGAAGGGCTTTTAAACTTGGTTCATTAGCTCCATACTGACTAATTTAATCAGATTTTTATGATGCTGAGACCCAAGGTCAAGTATTTTTTTAAAGGCTCTCAGATGATTTTCATGTGGTCCAGTTTTATGAAGCACACATACACACACACACAAAAAAACCCTCAACAGTTTAACAGATAACAACAACAGATAACACAGTTATCAGATATCGCACATATAACTGTTGAGTTATCACAACTCAACACAGTTTCATACAGCTTTATCCAATTTGGACAGCTTCCCCCAATATAGAGCAAAATAGCGCTTTCTTCGCCATCACAGGTTATCCAGCTATTCAAAAGCCATTAAGGTTGCCCATTCACCTGTTCCTGTTCTTCATTCAACCACAAATTATTACGTCCAGGAGTAGCAGCTGTTTTATTAAGATTGGTGTCAAAATGTGAGCATGCAAATGGAGCCCTGGGCAGTGCTACTGAAGTCATGGCAACATCATGACAAGCAGCCCAGCAAACCCCCTAACAATGGCCCCTGTAGAAGTAATTCCCCCTTTATCTCCTTTTCTTTCCAAGCCATTTCTAGTGGCAGCCCATGAAAATGAGTTTGCCCATTCCTCTTGCAATAGCACAGGGGCGAATACAGCTCTTTATTCCCAGGTAAACCCCAGTGCTGCAGAACGTGCTCTCGATCTTCTGTAAGAAACTCATTCATTCTAACTGTGCACAGGTGTGACAGGATCCCAACTCCTGGTTGTGTATCATGCTTTGTTACAAGGCCATAACAACTTACAACAAACTTTGCAGCTTAAAACAAACAACCCAGATATTATTAATATTTCACAGTTCTGTAGGCAGAAGTCCTACTGGTCTCAGTAGCCTAAAAATTAATGTGTCAACAGAGACACATTGCTTACTGGAGGCTCTGGGGATGATCTGCGTCCATGCTCTTTTAGGCCGGCTGAATTCAGTTCCTCGTAGTTGTAGGGTTGAGGTTCTTGGTTCCTAGCTAGCTGTCATCCGAGACCACTCTTTGCTCCTAGAGCCTCTTCCATGCTTTGAATAAGCTCCTAGAAGTCTGTCTCCAGTCACTGCACATGACTTTTATGTCTTAGAGCCTGCACCTCAAACACGGCTCACTCTTGAAATCTCTCTGACTTCCCTTTCTGTCACAGCCCTTCACCCTACACTTATGCTTTTAGGGATCACGTGATTACATTGGTCTCACCTGAACAAACTAGGATAATCTCCACTTTAGGATCGATGAGCTTAATTACACATGCAAACTCCCCTTTGCCCTGTAACGTAACCAGAGATCAAATTGCCAACATTTGCTGGATCACGGAGAAGGCAAGAGAGTCCCAGAAAAACATCTACTTCTGCATCACTAATCGATTATGCTAAAGCCTTTGACTGTGTGGATCACAAGAAACTGTGGAAAAATTTTAAACAGATGGAATACACACCACCTTACCTGCCTCCTAAAAAACCTGTATGTAGGTTAAGAAGCAACAGTTAGAACCGATGATGGAACAACGGACTGGTTCCAAATCGAAAAAGGAGTATGACAAGGCTGTAAATTATTGTCGCCCTGCTTACTTAACTTATATGCAGAGTACATCATGCAGAATGCTGGGCTGGATGAATCACAAGCTGGCATCAAGACTGCCAAGAGAAATATCAACAGCCTCAGAAATGCAGATGAAATCCAATCTAATGGCCAAAAGCAAAGAGGAACTAAAGAGCCTTTCAATGAGGGTGAAAGAGGTGAGTGAAAAAGCTGGCTTAAAACTCAGCATTCAAAAAACTAAGATCATGGCATCCAGTCCCATCACTTCAAGGCAAGTAGAAGGGAAAAAGTGGAAACGATGACATATTTATTTTTTTGGGCTCCAAAATCACTGTGGATGGTGACTGCAGCCATGAAATTAAAAGACAATTACTCCTTGGAAGAAACGCTATGACAAAGCTAGACAGCATATTAAAAAGCAGAGATGTTACCTTGCCAACAAAGGTGCCTATAGTCAAAGCCATGGTTTTTCCAGTAGTCAGTATGGATGTGATTTGGACCATAAAGAAGGCTGCTGTTGTTGTTCAGTCACTCAATTGTGTCAACTCTTTGTGACCCCATGAACTGCAGCACACCGGGCTTTCCCGTGTTTCTCTCTCTCTTTGCTCAAACTCATGTCCCTTGAATTGCTGACGCCATCCGACCATCTCATCCTCTGTCATCCCCTTCTCCTCCTGCCTTTCCCAGCATCGGGGTCTTTTCCAATGAGTTGGCTCTTTGCATAAAGTGGCCAAAGAAGGCTGAGCGCCAAAGAATTGATGCTCTCAAACTGTGGTGCTGGAGAAGACTCTTGAGAGTCCCTTGGACAGCAAGGAGATGACACCAGTCACTCCTAAAGAAAACCAACCCTGAATATTCATTGAAAGGAGTGATGCTTAAGGTGAAGCTCCAATACTCTGGCCACCTGATGTATTATTACAAAGCTTCTCAGGTGATGTTTACTCCCATAAAAGTTTGAGAACCACTGATATGGTCGTTAGGAATCCAGACTTTGAACAGTCTGTTTAAATGTCACTTCCTTCACGTAATTCTGAAGGTGGGGACTTTTAGCGGTTTTGTTCTTTCAAAACCCCCAGCACCTAAACAGCACCAGGCATGGACCTAGAGCTCAAAAAACAGTTGTTGAATGAAGGGTGCACAAATGATTGAAGGAATGACCATGGGTTGTCTTAATTTCACCAACATTCTTAACAGAAAAAAAGAAATTAAAATGAGGATAGTATTCCTCTCTTACAGGGATTTGTAAGAAAGAAAATGAGCTAATGTGTGCTCAAGCGACCGCATAGCGCCAGATATATATACAAAGTGCACACTACCCGGAGGGCGGCAATGTCATTTGTGACGCTGTGGTCATCACACAGGTGCTGCGAGAGCAGCAGTGACAGAGGAAACCCTTTGCTCTCAGAAAAACTCAGGAGACAGAAAACGTGCTCTCTGGGTGCTTGCTGTAGAGATGCTGGCACGTTTTCAGTATCAGAGGAGCATCTTTCTTTAGACGTTTCAAATAATGTTTTCTGATAAGGTCACGAGGGAGTCAGAGGCCTGCCATTAAAGAAACATAATTTATGTACATATTCTTATTTATCCTCTGCTGCATCCTTTCCCCTTTCTTTATCTTCCAAATAAGGAATCTGTATATTTCTGGCCCGAATTTGCTGGATGTTTACCAGCTTCATGCATAAAAGATGTGCTGACTGCTCAAAGAACAATTTTGAAAACACTCTGAAAATAATTCAATCTGAAAGGTCCTCTGTCCACTGTTACACAAGATAAACAGTGGTATTTGGGAAAATACTTTGTGTAATTTAGAAACTTACCATCAAAGTTGAAATATTATTAAGCACATTAACATTTCATTTGGCTCAGAATCTGAATTAACATGGTATATGTTCATTGTCTTGACTGTGCTGCTAACTTCATCCATGTGTGGGTTTTAAAATACACTCACATATTCTCTGATATTCCTCCCTTCCAGGAGCAGAGACTAATCTTCCCTCCTCGAGTGTGGGCGGCAGTTAGTGACTTACTTCTAACAAGTAGTATAAAGAGGGGGCGATGATAGTCTTGGAGCCCAGGTCATGAGACACTGCAGTTTTCTCTTGTTTGCTGTCTCTTGGTTCACTCACTCTGTGAGGAGTAACCAGCCACTGTGGAGATATTCCCCCCACATGTAATCTAAGGCAAAAAAACCGAGGACTCCTGCCAACAGCCACGAGAGTGTGCCATCTTGGAAGCAGATTATCTGGCCTCAGTCAAATCCTCAGATGTCTGTGTGTGTGTGTGTGTGTGTGTGTGTGTGTGTGTGTGTGTACACACGTGCATCACTTAGTCGTGTCTGACTCTTTTCGACCATGTGGACTGTAGCCCACCAGCATCCTCTGTCCATAGAATTCTTTAGGCAAGAATACTGGAGTGGGTTGCCATTTCCTTTTCCAAGGGATCTTCCCGACCCAGGGATCGAACCCACGCCTCTGTGTCCCCTGCACTGGCAGGCAGGCTCTTTACCATCTGCAGCCCTTCAAACATCTTGACTGGAGCTACATGAGATATTCTGAGCCTGAGCCACCCAGCTACGCCACTCCCAAGTTCCTGATCCACAGAAATATTTGTAGGGTAACAAATGCATATTGTTTTAAGCCCTTAATTTGGGAGGTAATCTGTAACACAACAATAGATAGCTAATGCCACAGATGTGCACACATACGTCAAAGTTTATCAAATTACATACTTAAGAAGGTGCACTTTATTACTTCTCAGTTATAACTCACTGAAGCTGAAAATGTGAAAGATAAATAACAGAATTAAAATACTGCCTTAATTAAGGTCCAGTATAGAACTGCCTTTTTTGATAAAGCAGGCTAAAAAGAAGAATCTAGAAAATGATGATGTTACTATATCAACTACATGCTAGAAATAAACAGCCAACCATAATTTCTGAATCCATACCCCTGTTTGTTGTATAGGTTTTTTTCCCCATATTTAGACCAATACCCCGTGAAAGGATAAAATGAAAATGTGAACATGACAAATTCTAACAGTAGTGGAGATGCTTTGGTGAAGTGCAATCCATTCTTGATTATATGACCTACTGGAGGCAAGAAATAGCTCAGGAGTGTTGCAGAAAATTCTGTTAGAATATGAAGCCAGAATGTGAAATAGGGAGGAAATAGTGTATTTATATGTGTATATAATTTGCAGATAAATAGACAGATTATAGTATGGATAGTTCGGTATTTTGGTTTTCTTTTTCCACTATCATTGTATTATATTATCACAAGTCATCTCCTAAACCAATGTTTTTAATGGATACACTGTAGTTAATCTTACTGTAAGTATAATCATTTATATAAACAATCCTCTACTATTCACACATTGGTCATTTCTAACTTTCTGGTCATCAATAATGCTATAATGAGCATCTGTTTAGCTAAAGCTTTGCTTGTTTTTTTCTTTAGGGCAGATTTCTGAAAGTGAAATGAACATCTTTAAAGCTATTACTACAAAATATCAAATTATTGTTCAAAAACACCATGCCAATTTATATACTCACTAACATAATCTAAAAATTCCTGCTCACCACAATCTTGCAAGAAGTGTGGATTTTTAAAAAAGTGTACCATTTATTTTTCATGAGTTTCTGAGGCATTTAAAAAGAACTTTACCATCCTTACACCAGCACACCATCTGTTTCCTTCACTAAAAACATTTTCACTGGGTGATTACTTCTTTTTCAAGCATGGTGAGTCCCTTTAGTCAGCAAGATTTGGACCCAGACAGAAATTAGTGGGACCACCCTGGTGGTCCAGTAGTTAAGAATACACCTGCCAATGCAGGGGATAGGGGGTTTGGTTCCTGGTCCAGGAATATTTCACATGCTCTAGGGCAACTAAGCCCCTGTGTCACAACTACTGAGCCTGCAAGCCACGACTACAGAAGTTCGCATGCTCTTGAGTCCTCCCACTCAACTACTGAAGCCTGTGTGCCCTGGAGCCCATGCTCCGCAATTAACAGCAGTCACTGTAATGAGAAGCCCGCATACCGCAGTAAAAGGGTAGCCCCACTAGCCACAGCTAGAGAGAGCCACGCACAGCAACAAAGATCCGGAGCAGCCAAAGACAAATAAGCAAATTTAAATTTAAAAAAAAGATTTTAAATTTGTAACCAAACCATACGTAAATCATTAATAAATTCATACAGTTTTCTTATTAAGAGATGAATTCCCAAATGGCTTTGAATAGAATAATATACAAGAAACAAAGCTCCAGGGACCGTATCATATTCTCATTTGCTGCTTCCTAGGAAAACAGGGCTTCCCTAGTGGCTCAGATGGTAAAGAATCTGCCTGCAGTGTGGAAGACTTGGGTTCAATCCCTGGGTTGGGAAGAAGCCCTGGAGGAGGGCATGGCAACCCACTCCAGTATTCTTGCCTGGAGAATCCCCATGGACAGAGGAGCCTGGCGGGCTGCAGTCCATGGGGTGGCCCAGAGGCGGACACGACTGCGCGACTAAGCACACAAGCGCACACAAGCACACACAGGAAAACAAAGGCAACTAACTATCATAAACCAGACTCACAGAGGGGAAAAATTCCGTTTGCAGGGTAGCTCCATGACATGACAAAAAAACTGAAGGTCTCTTTTTACCAGGAAAATTGCATTTAAAATTTATGGGGAAGCCATATAAAAGACAAGAACTGAGGGACTTCCCTGGTGATCCAGTGGTTAAGACTCTGCCTGCCAATACTGGCGACACCGACCAGTTCCCTCCCTGGTCTGGGAAGATTCCACATGTGGTGGGGTGGCTGAGCCCTGTGCAGCTTTCTGAGTCCGCTTTCTAGAGCCCGCACAATGCAACTACTGAGCCCACATGCAGCGACTACTGAAGCCCGTGCACCCTAGCGCCTGTACTTTGCAGCAAAAGAAGCCATTACAGTGAGAAGCCTGCCCACCACAACTCACAGGTAGCCCCCTCTCACCACAACTGGAGAAAGCCCATACAGCAACAAAAACCCAGTGCAGCCCAACATAAATAAATAAATAAATAAAATTTTTAAAAAGGACAAGAACCAAGAGAAAATGTGTCCAACAAACTTGAGTTTGGGGCAAACACAATATTTTTCAACAAGATTATGGTCATCAGGCCAACAATGTTTTGGTACTTACTTTGTGTGTTTATGGATTTTGTTTAATTCTCACCAAAGACCTCTGAAATGTGCCCACAACGGTTCTCATTGAGAGTCAAAGATGAGAGTACAGAGGTTTACCTATGTTACATAATGTGACCAAGGTAAAACAGACAGAAATGTGTAGGGATGGATCTCAAAGACAGGTCTAACAGAGAAGGCAATGGCACCCCGCTCCAGTACTCTTGCCTGGAAAATCCCATGGACGGAGGAGCCTGGTGGGCTGCAGTCCATGGGGTCGCTGAGAGTTGGATGCGACTCAGTGACTTCACTTTTCACTTTCATGCATTGGAGAAGGAAATGGCAACCCACTCCAGTGTTCTTGCCTGGAGAATCCCAGGGACGGCGGAGCCTGGTGGGCTGCCGTCTATGGGGTCGCACAGAGTCAGACACGACTGAAGTGACTTAGCAGCAGCAACCTGCATGAAGCTCTCAGAGACCCAAAGCCTAGTTTTGTTAGGCTATCTTCTTCTCTGAAGATACTGGATAGGAGGCAGCATGCCATAACAACATGAGTTTAGGCTTAGGATTTGGACATTCTTGGATTCAAATCTTTCCTCCATATGCTAGTTTCTGACTTCTGTGATCAACTTCCTTATTCCTTAAACTGTTGTAAATGATGCATGCAATGCCTGCCACAATGCTCAATGTAATGCTTAATATGTATTCTGTGTGTGCACGCAAAGTCACGTCAGACTCTTTGTGACCGCCTGCCAGGCTCTGTCCATGGAATTTTCCAGGCAAAAATACTAGAGTGGGTTGCCATTTCCTATTCCAGGGGATCTTCTAGATCCAGGGATCAAACCTGTATCTCTTGCGTCAGCAGACAGATTCTTTACCTCTGAGCCACCTGGGAAACCCCTAATATGTGTTAGGTATGATTATGTATATGCTAGACAAGGCTAGAAAGAAGATGCGTACTCAGTTGCCGCCACCAGAGGGCAGAGTAAGAACTGTATTGTGTCCTTTTCTATGTCGATTCTGGTAAGGGAAACTAGAGTGCATAATTTAAATATCACTTACTAATCCTCAAATCCTGACAGGAGGCTATCGCAGACTCAAAAAGACACAAAAATATTTTCAAATACATTAAGAATAATAAACTGAATATTCTCTTACATTCCATAAATTCAGTATATATTCAATATTCAATACATTTCATACGTATTCAATTACATGAATACTATTGAAGCAAAAAATGTTGGTAGTGAGGACAAATATAAAGTAATTATGAGGATTTTTTTGAAGTTGTAAATGTAATCAGCAACTTCCTTAAAATTATTCTAGATATGATGTATGGGTAAAAGGAAGAAATGGGGATATGAAAAGTTATTTAACTGATGCAGTTTCTTCTGTTAAACAGAGAAGGGGAAAATGTTTTACCAAAAAACGTTAACATTTTAAAAATCACAGAAGAGTATGCTGGAGGGATGCAGGCAGGCAAAACTGTGTTACAGATTGAAAATGATTCCTTCAATACAGCCATTCCCGAGTTCTTCAAAACTGCCTTGGAATACGCTTCCCAAAGAAAGTAAGATAGATCACTTCTGACTTCTCGTCAGTGTCGCGCTCAGCGGCAACTCCTTGACTTTGGTGCCTCCACTTCCTCTAGAAAGGCAGAGTGGACTACGTGTCAGAGGTACTGACAGCCAGCTTACTGCTGCAGGTCTCTTTCAGAAATATCACATCAATTGTTGAGCAAAAGAAATAGCAGCCAATTGTACAGGAATCAGCCGTTTTTTAAAAAAAATATTCATTTTTAATTGAAAGATAATTGGTTTACAAAATTGGTTTGATTTCTGCCATATACCAACATGAATTAACCACAGGTGTATATATGTCTCCTCCCTCTTGAACTTCCCTGCCAAGTCCCACCCTTTCTCACCCCTATAGGTTGCTACAGAGCCCTGGTTTGCGTTCCCTGAGTCATACCATTAGCTGTCTTCCCTTTTGGCTTTGCTGGATCTTCGATGATGCACATGGGCTTGCCCTAGTTTCAGCAAAAGCGGACGATTCTTACTTGTGGCGTTTGGGCTTCTTACTGAGGTGGCTTCTCTTGTTCCAGAGCAGAGGCTCTGGGCACACAGGCTCCAGAACGAGAGGCGCAGTAACTGTGGCACATGTGCTTAGTTGCACACCTCCCCCCGATATGTGAAATCTTCCCAGACCAGGGATCAAATCCACATCCCCTGCATTGGCAGGTGGATTCTTATTAACCACGAGACCACCAGGGAAGTCCAGCAGCTTATTTTAATGATTCTTGACATGTAAATTGGTCAAAGTGTGTTTTGCTCCTTAATCATTTGATCTTTCAAACAGAAATTAAATCCTGGATAATTTTCCTACTTTATTAGCTAAAAACTTCTTTCCCTAGTCAATAGACAAATCCTCACAGCCACAAAACCCAAGACAATGATGACACTAATAGATTCCCATGGAGACAGACCTTCCCTTGGGTGGTCTCAGCACTCTCCTCCCAGTTCCCCTCTCAGGTGTGTAAACATTCTGACACTGTCTGATGTCTGCAGACTTTGCAGTGGGAGCTCCCCCAACAGCCTGCTATGAAGCAGAACTCCACTCTCTGGACTTTACTGTCCAAGGGCTCAGGTCTCCTAGGGACCTTCTTAGCAGTTCCCAAAGGGCCACCTTGAATGCATCTGATGCACCAGCATCGCCTGGGGCGAGTATTGTTGTCAGACACAACTCCTTTGCAACCCCATGGACTGCAGCCCGCCAGGCTCCTCCATCCATGGAACTCTCCAGGCAAGAATACTGGAGTGGGTTGCCATTCCCTTCTCCAGGGGATCTTCCCAACCCAGGGATCAAACGTGCATCTCCTGCATTGGAGATGAGCCGGGGCAGGTGTACTATAAGTTTCTCCAATTCAACTTCAGACCCAGTGAGTAAAATCTCCCAAACCAGTTATCAAAAATCCATCTTTTAAATTGTTTTGTTGGATAAATCTCATCAGCACCAGATTTCAGAACTTCTCAGCTAGGGGAAAGTTAGAAAATTGAGTATAATAACAATAATACCAAATTCGCCACAGGGTTTTACAGTATGCAAAATGACTTAACCTGCATTTTGCCACTGAACTTCATCACAGCTGGCCCCACGAGATAACCATAACATTAGAAGCCTACTTGTATTACAGGCATTCTCTTGTATCCTCCAGGAGGTAGGTTCTATTAGTGTCCTTATTCCAGACTCTAGATGGGGAACAAAGGCTTTAAGAAATAATTGGCTGGACTTCTCTGGTGGCTCAGTGGATAAGAATCCGCCTGCCACTGCGGGGAAAGCGGGTTCATCCCTGGTCTGGGAAGACCCCACATACTGAGGAGCAACTAAGCCTGTGCGCCACAAGTACTGACTCCACGTGCCACACTGACCCCGCGCTTCAGAGCCTGCAGCGCGAGAGCTGCAGCTGCTGGGCCCACGTGCTCTAGAAGCTGTGCTCTGCAACAAGAAGCCACCACAGTAAGAAGTCCGTGCACCTGCACTGTGATGAAGAGTAGTCCCCGCTCACCACAACTAAAGGAAAGCCCTCGAAGCAGTGAAGACCCAGCACAGCCAAAGATTAAAAAAAAATTAGCCGTTCAAGACCAGATCTGGGCAGTGATTGAAGCTTTGACTCCAAACCCTCTTAGTCCCAATCCTTCCACAATACAGCACTGTCTTACAGATTTCTAAAGTGGACAGAGCCAGACCTTACCTTTCAGAGGCGGTAAATTTGAAAACAGAAGGTCTAAGACAACATCAAGATCCAGCTCATTTCTGAGTACCTGCTGCTTAATTACCTTGACAACAATATTCTTTACAGGAAGATTTAATGTACTTTTCCTTTTCTGTAGAGATGTTTCTGAAGGACATACCTACATCTGGAATTACTTTTCAAGTACTGCAGACAGGTTTAGACTGATCCACTCATACTCTTCACAGATTTTTAATAAAACAACTTTTCAGCTGAATGAGATACAGACAAAGTGAGAGGTTTCTCTACAGCCATAGAAGACAGATACAAAAGAAGATGAAGTCCCCGTGACCTTAGTAAGCCGACTGCTGTTGCTGTTCAGTTGCTCAGTCGTGTTCAACTCTTTGCGACCCCCATGGACTGCAGCACGCCAGGCTTCCCTGTCCTTCATCATCTCCTGGAATTTGCTTAAATTCACGTCCATTGAGTTGGTGATGACATCCAACCATCTCATCCTCTGTCATCCCCTTCTCCTTCTGCCTTCAATCTTTCCCAGCATCAGGGTCTTGTCAAATGAGTCGGCTCTTAGAATCAGGTGGCCAAAGTATTACAGCTGCAGCATCAGTCCTTCCAGTGAATATTTCGGACTGAATATTTCCTTTGGGATTGACTGGTTTGATCTCCTTGTTGTCCAAGGGACTCTCAAGAGTCTTCCCCAATGCCACAGTTCAAAAGCATCAATTCTTCAGCACTCAGCTTTCTGTATGGTCCAACTCTCAGATCCATACATGACTACTGGAAAAAATATAGCTTTGACTAAATGTACCTCTGTCAGCAAAGTGATGTCTCTGCTTTTTAATACACTGTCTAGGTTTATCATAGCTTTACTGCCAAGGAGCAAGCATCTTTTAATTTCATGGCTGCAGTCACCATCTGCAATGATTTTGGAGCCCAAGAAAATAAAATCTGTCACTGTTTTCATTGTTTCCCCATCTATTTGCCATGAAGTGATGGAACCAAATGCCATGATCTTAGTTTTTTGCATGTTGAGCTTTAAGCCAGCATTTTCACTCTCCTCTTTCACCTTCATCAAGAGATTCTTTAGTTACTCTTCACTTTCTGCTATAAGGGTGGTATCATCTGCATATCTGAGGTTATTGGTATTTCTGCTGGCAATGTTGATCCCAGTTTGTGCTCATCCAGCCCGGCATTACTCATGATATACTCTGCATATAAGTTAAAGAAGCAGGTGACAATATACAGACTTGATGCACTCCTTCCCCAGTTTTGAACCAGTCCATTGTTCCATGTCTGGTTCTAACTTTTTATTTTCTCAAAAAGCCCCAGAAGTGTTTGCAGTCCCACTTGCTTTCCAAGGACCTTGTTACTCACCCAAGATATCTCTGTGTGCCCTCCCCTTTTCCTGGGCAACATTTTGATCAACAGAATAAGGCATAAGTGATGCTAAGTGGCTTCCAAGGTTGGGTCAACAAAAACTTCTGGACTTCCCTGGTGGCACAGTAGATAGAAATCTACCTGCCAATGCAGGGGACACGGGTTTGATCCCTAGTCCAGGAGATCCCACAAGCCTGTGTGCTACAACTACTGAGTCCACGTGCCACAGGTGTTGAGGCCTGTCTGCTTTAGGGTCCAAGAGCCACAGCTACTGAGTCCTATTGCTGCAACTGCTGAAGCCCACGTGCCCAGAGTCTGTGCTCCCCAACAAGAGAAACCACCACAATGAGAAGTCCATGCACCACAAGAGAGAGTAGCCCCTGCTTGCTACAACTAGACAAAGCCCATGTGTAGCAACAAAGACCAAATACAGCCTAAATTAAATAAATATTAAAAAAAAACAAAAAAAAAAAAGGATACAGCTTCTGCCTGGCTCTGTCTTTTAGGACACCTGTGTGGACATGTGAAGAAGCCCAAGTTAGTCCATGTAGAGAGGACTGATGCTACAGCCAGCAGCCAGCTTTCACCTCCACAATGTAAGGGAACAAAGCTTCCAGTCTTCAGGATTGATAGAAAGCTTTCCAGATAAGACCCTGGATTTGCTGTACTCTGTCTGAATCCCTGTCCCACAGAATTCATTCTAACAGTTTGCTGTTTGGCACCACTAAGTTTTGATACATTGTGCTATACACAATCATGGTGAGTGGAACTCTGACCACAGCCCACTCCCTTTTTAGGCTTAGTTACATTCAGGGAATGTTCCAGAGGGGAAAAAAATCACCTAAAACTTCATTCACTGCTTTGAGACAAAGCAACTTATCAGTACTTATAAACTGTTCCACCCAAAGATCCCCAGGCAGAAATAAGTGAATAGATATCCCCTGAAACTGGATCTCTCCCGTACCCTTTTCTTTTTACCATCAGGTTAGGTCTGTTTTCCAAGAAGGTATGCATCGTTTCCCCCAGGGAGCCTGCACAGGGATCCTCTTACTTTTACATAAGAAGCATGGATTTGAGTATTACCCCTCCCAGCACTATTTCCATTTTAATATCATATAGCACTGTAGGCAGACGGAAGGAATCTCTGAGTTCAGAGTGTAATGTCTGTGCCGGGAAAGCATGGAAGGGAAAGTGAATTGTTCACATTTCTGACAAGCCATGTGAAGGAAGCCGACATCCACTTTGCTCCAGGGTAAAGCAAAGGTTCAACCAGGTCTGGTGGCTTATGATACAGAACTAAAGGAATCTGGTCAATTACCTAATTTCTCTTGACCGGCAAATCTGTACTGTTCAGAATGAAACCTTTTTGATGCAGCAAGACCCCATACTAATTTGAAAGCTTGAACACCATGTTTTACACTTTCTAAGTTTGGTGAGAAACATTCTTGGCATCACCGTAAACATGGGAGGTATCAATATAAAAGAGCTAGCTGTATATTAGAAAGATGGCCTTTCCAACTGAGTCTAGTAAGACAATATCTGCTGGGTTTCTAGACATAACCACATAACAAATTTACTATGTGACCTTAGAAAGGTCATATTACTTCTCTGGTTCTTGTCTACTCAGCAAAAATAAAGAGTTCAAATAATGTAACTCTCTATATCTATCACTCTATGAGATTCCAGGACCCAGACTTGACCTTAACCAAAGCCTCAACAAAGACTGGTACAGTTCAAGAGAGGGCCACATCAGAAAATTCTTTGTTTTTATGTCAGGAATGAACTATCTTTCACTATAACATTTAGAGTGTGGTTGCCTACACAATAAAATCTTAATCAAGGTGGCTGTCAATATCTAGTTTATAACATCTCAAAGGTAGGGTGGGCTCCTGGGCAGCTTGATAAGGTGGCTTACAAGTCATGAAGACCCAAGGCTGGGACTTCCCTGGTGGTCCAGCAGTGAAGAAGCCACCTGCCAATGCAGGGGACACAGGTTCAACCCCCAGTCAGGGAAGATCCCCATGCCATAAGACAACTAAGTCCATGCTCTGCAACAAGAGAACCCCTGCTCACTACAACTACAGAAAGTCCACATACAATACTGAAGACCCAGCGCAGCTGAAAATTGACTAATTATTATTTTTTTTAAAAGACCTAGGGTCTTCTGAGCTTTGATGTTTACTCCCCTCCATAAGTGGGTAACCAGATAGCTCCAGTGGAACCAAGCATCACATCCAGACAAAATGTCATGAGGAAGAAGAGAGAATATCTCCTTCTGGGACTTTCTCCCAGGTGAGAGACCTTTCCCAGAATGGCACCCCTGACCCCCGACCAGCAGCAGCAGACTGCTTATGTCTCATCAACCAGACTGGGTCATGTTCTCCACCTTGAATCCATCACCGGCCAAGAGAAGGAGGTCCCGTAGGTGGCTCAGGCTAAGCATTTGAATGAGATGGATACTGAGAGTCAGTCAAATGTCCACTATGTTCCCCTCCAACTCTGCTTTAATTTCTCCTAAAATAAGCTCTGACTGTCCCACCTCTCCTCTCCAAAGAGCAGTGGACAATACCAAACTATTGCTGTAGACAATGGTTCTCATCCCTGGGTACACAGTAGAGTGCACCAAGCTTAGACTTCACCCCAGAACAATGATAATGGGATCTCTGAGCATGGGAGCAGATGATACTGGTTTGTCCAGGATGACAGCAACTTAGGGATGGCACCAAGTCTCCTGACTCCTGCTTTAACATTCATCCCACTCCTGGCTTTCACTCTTGCTTATTCCATGCAGTTCTGTATAGTATATGTAAGTGATTTGACTACTAAAGAGCATTCTACAAATCTTCCTACGAGAACAACAAAGGTCAAATTTATATAAACACTTGCCTCCCCCAACTCTTTTTAGATTTCTTTAGAAATGCCTGAAGGGAAAAGACTCCTACCTGATTCTGACTTGTATTAATATTTCACAGCTGCCTAAAGAAGCTTTGCAATAAATGCATATTTTAACAACATGCTTCAGCAGGCAGCTCATGTCTTACAATACTGTGATGTTTTTATGACATCATAGATTTACCAATTTGCAGTCAAACATTTTAAAGGTATTCATTCCTTTGTGCATGCATGCTCAGTCACTCAGTCATGTCTGACTCTTTGTGACCCCGTGGATTGTACCCTGCCTGGCTCCTCTGTCCATGGAATTTTCCAGGCAAGAACACTGGAGTGGGCTGCCATTTCCTACTCCAGGGGATCTTCCTGACTCAGGGTGTGAACCCATGTCTCCTGCCCTGACAGGTGGATTCTTTACCACTGTGCCACCTGGGAAGCTTTTAAGTGTGTTTCAAATTGTGTCTCAGCAGCACTCAACTCTGAAGCACTGCAGGATAAAGAAGATGCTGCCAAATCTCTGCCCCTCTACCTCCTCGTGGCGACAGAAGAAAAAAAAGCACACAAAATCTTAATTTCATTGTGACATCAAAGATGGATTTTTAAAAAGTCAACAATGTTCTGCCCACAATGCTCTACATCTTTTAAGTTGTTTATTTCAACTCCTATTTGTTATCTTTCCTTGAAAGAGGTATAATGTGCATAAACTAAGAATGTTGAAAGGAAAAGGAATATTATTCTCTTTAAATGAAAGTGAAAAGTGCTAGGCCAAACTGGAAAGAATAATATAAATAATATGAAAGTAAACTGGGGCAAAGGGATGCTAATTCATCCTTCTAGAAACCACACCAAGCCAAGAACCCATTCCATGAGCGGAAGAAGTTGTAAAAAAGAAAGGAAGGACAAACTACCACTCACTCACGCTTGCGCAAAACTGAGGTGGACAGAAATAGCATACTTAAGTGAAAAGTCCACTAAATATTTAATGAACCAAGTTTACAAAACCGTGTCTATCTTTGCAGTTTTGATTGCTTCCTGCCTCTCATTTTTCCCTCTTCCTCTCTCCTTTACAGAAAGTGCTCTGCTCCCTCCCACAGCTTCCCTCTCATTCCCCAGAACAACTGGCTCCCTTTCCACAGCTGCCCACTCCACCTTCCTTCTGCTCCCAAACACAACTTTTCTTCGATCAAATCCTAGTCCGGCTCCTCCTCCCGATGTTTAAAGCATCTCTCTGGGGTAACGCTATCACGCTATCTTCTGGCTGCCCAGGCGTGTACGCCCGCTTCCTCCTCATCCCTAATGCCGGGCCCTCACTTCCCCCAGTGCCGCCAGCATAGGGTGGAGGCAGCCGGGACCTGGGGTGCCCGTCCGCTGGAGCCAGCCTGGCCGCATCAGTGCCCCACCAGTGCCCCTGGTCCCCAGATTTCCAACCTCAGGGAAGTCTTTTAACTTCTCTGTGGCTGTTTCCTCATCTGCAAAAAGACTACTTACCTCAGTGGGTTGTTGTGAGAATGAAATCTGGTAACACACAGAGCACTAGCAGAGTGAACGATTAGCATTTGCTGCCTTGCAAATGCAGGCTTCATCACTGCATACCTGTGCCTCTGTACCATCCTCCGAGCTGACTTGACTCCCTTCTCCAATGCCCCTTCCACACACTTCAAAGAGGAACCCTGCTCATCCCACTCCACTGCTCCACAGTTTTCAGTGGCCCTCAGATGATGAAGCGGTTTGATTCATCCTCCATCAGCAGCATCCACAACAGGCCCAGAGCCTGCATTTCCAGCCACACGACCTTGAAACAGCATTTGCAGACCCTGCGTTCCACCCCCATCTAACCACAGCCGATTCCTCCGATTCCTCCATAGATTACGGGCCCCTTCTCTCCACCTGGTACTTTTCTTCTCAACCGCTCAAATCCTTCGAGTCTGATATATTTCAAACAAACGAAAAATAGACTAATACACTTATCCTCCACCCAATGCTATCAAGTATAAATATTTTGTCACAACCACTCCACATCTCTTTAAAGAGATCAAACATTATGGATGTATCTGAAGGACCATGTACCCAGTCCTGATCCTACGGCCTTCACAATCTCCCCAGAAGTAACATATATCATATCCTGGATCTGGTACTTCTGATTTTCTTGCACTTTTAAAACACTATTATTGATCAAGAATAAGAAAAGTCTGAGATACTGTCACCAACAAAGAAGAGGCTAAGGCGACATGACTAAATATAATATGATATCTGAGATAATTCTGAAGCAGGAAAAGTACAGTAGGGAGTAACAAAGATAGCTCAACAAACCATGGGCTTTAGTTAAGAATAAAGTGTACACAGACATTCATTAGAGGCCAGTGGCTCAGACGGTAAAGTCGCCTGCAATGCAGGAGATGAGGTTCAATCTTTGAGTCAGGAAGATCTCGTGGGGAAGGGAATGGCAGCCTACTCCAGTATTCTTGCCTGGGATCATGGACAGAGGAACCTGGTGGGCTACAATCCATGTGGTTGCAAAGAGCTGGACAGGACTAAGCGACTAACACTTTCGCTTCAGCCATTCACTATTTGTGACAATGCACCACATTAATTACAGAGGAAACTGGGCATAGGTGTATGGGAACTAGCTGTATTGTTCTTATAATTTTTTTTGCAAATCAAAATTTATTCTACCATTAAAAGATCACCTTAAAAAATATTATTACCACTCATGTATAACTACTGATGAGCTTCCCTGGTGGCTTAGCAGCAGAGAATCTGGCTGCCAAAGCAGAAGACATGGATTTGATCCCTGGGTGGGGAAGATTCCCCTGGAGAAGAAAATGGCAACCCGTTCCAGTATTCTTGCCTGGGAAATCCCATGGACAGAGGAGCCTGGGGGCTATAATCCACGGGGATGCAAGAGAGTCAGACACGACTGAGCAACTGAACAACAAGGCATAACCGATGACAACATGCAGCAATGTCTAAATATTCTACATGTTTTCCCTTTGTATAAATGACACCATACTGTATATTTCACTACATGAACTTTTTAAAGTGGTTAGTCACCAATGTGCCACCCCAATTCCATTCTCTCTCCTTCTCTGCAGCTGTGCCCCAGAAAGTGACCTCCATGGATAGCATCTCCAGGCTCCCTTGCTCTCTGCCACTGGTTGAATTTGTCCATTGCAAAGCAACAAGAGGGGACTGTAGGGTAGCAAAACAGAAAGAATGAACTGACGGCTAGAATAATGATCCCCCAAGGCATCCATGTGCTCTTCCTCAGGGCCTGAGAAAATATCACTTTATATAGCAAAAGGGACGGATTGATTAGTTAAGGATCTTGATAAGGGAAGGTTATCTTGGATTTTCCAGATGAGGGTAATGTAACTACCAGGGTTTTTATATGAGGAAGGCAGGTGTGTTAGAGAGAGACTGGAAAACAACACTGCTGGCTTTGAGGATGCAAGGATCACAAGTCAAGGAATGCAGGCAGCTTCTAGAAGCTGAGAAAAGGCAAGAGAACACAGTGTCCTCTAGAAAGCATGCAGCCCTGCTGATGTCTTGAGTTTAGCCTCAGTTCAGTTCAGTTCAGTCGCTCAGTCATGTCCGACTCTGTGCGACCCCACAGACGGCAGCCCACCAGGCTCCCTCATCCCTGGGATTCTCCAGGCAAGAACACTGGAGTAGGATGCCATTCCCTTCTCCAGTGCATGAAAGTGAAAAGTGAGTTTAGCCTAGTAAAACCCAATTTGGACTTCTGACCTCCTGAGTCATTAACTTAATAAACTTTAAGTTTTAAGCCATTAAGTTTCCGATACTTTGTTACAGCAGACATAGAAATCTCCTCCATGTAAGACAGTGGTGTTTATCCTCTCTGCTATCTCCCTGTCTGGCTGCTTACCTGTTGGTGGCTTCATTTATGACAATAACTCCCTTCCAGCAGCTTCTCTTCTATGGCTTCATCTCTAACCAGGCTCCATTAATGCCAGTCCCTCCCTTTATGACTTCAAGCCTAGAAGTGGTGAAAACTTCCTTTTGTTACTAGTTCCTTAGTATTATACCAACCCTATGATTCCATTTGCCCATCTACACCTCTGAATAGAATCCCTTTATTGAATTATCCTCAGTTAAAGTCTATCAAACATCAGAGTACCATGTTTTCTAAAGGCATCCTGGCAAATATACTCTTTTTGCTTACTATTAATATTTTTATGATATACCAGGTAGCACTAATTCATTTAACAGGTATATAGAATTCTATTGCATGAAATACCATGTTTTATCAATTCTCTTGAAGATGGACATTTAGAGATTTCAGTTTTAATCATTACATTTTCTTGTGTGTGCATCCCTATATATAAAAGTCACATTTTCTTCAAGGTGCACAATTGTAGGTGGAATCAACAATTGCTTACTACATGTAATTTTTAATTTTACTACATATGACCAACTGGCTCTCCTATATCACCTTTAAACTATGTATCTGTCAACATCCTGCCAATTCTTGGTCCAAGCTGAATTCCACCTTCTCAATGTGGAATTCAACCTGAAGCTCTCCTTGTCTCTTCCAGCTGCAATCTCTTCTAGTTTCCCATAGCACCTTTCTGGGTACCACTCATATGGCACTTATCATCCTAATTTCTGGGGCTGTATTTTCAGTATGATATGAATATGAATAGTCAATGAAGCTATAAGCCATGCCATGCAGGGCCACCCAAGACAGATGGGTCACAGTGAAGAGTGCTGATAAGACATGGTCCACTGGAGGAGGAAATGGCAACACACTCCAGCACTCTGCGGCAAGAATCCCATGAAGGGTATCAAAAGGCAAGAAGATATGACACCAGAAGATGAGCCCCTCTGGTCAGAACGTGTCCAGTGTGTTACTGGGGAAGAGCAGAGGGCAATTACTAATAATTCCAGAAAGAAAGAAGCAACTGGACCAAAGTGGAAACAACACTCAGTTGTGGATGTGTCTGGTGGTGAAAGTGAAGTTAAGTGCTACAAAGAACAATATTGCATAGCAACCTGGAATGTTAGGCCAATGAATCAAAGTAAATTGGACGTGGTCAAGAAGGAGATGGCAGGAACGAACATCAACATTTTAGGAATCAGTGAATTAAAATGGACTGGAATGGATGAATTTAATTCAGATGACCATTATATCTACTACTGTGGGCAACAATCCCTTAGAAGAAATGGAATAGCCCTCACAGTCAACAAAAGAGTCTGAAATACAGTACTTGGGTGCAATCTCAAAAACAACAGAATGATCTTAGTTTGTTTCCAAAGCAACCCGTTCGACATCACAGTAATACAAGTCTATGCCCCAACCCCGAGGTGGTGATAGCGGTAAAGAATCCACTTGCCAATGTAGGAGAAGCAGGATATGCAGGTTCCATCCCAGGGTGGAGAAGATCCCCTGGAGAAGGAAATGAGTGCCCACTCCAGTATTCTTGCCTGGTAAACTCTATGGACAGAGGAGCCTGGCGGGCTACAGTCCACAGAGTTGCAAAGAGTTGGACACAACTGAGCAGGCACACACACACATGCCTCAACTGAGGCCAAAGAAGCTGAAGTTGACCAGTTTTATGAAGAACAACAAGACCTTCTAGAACTTATACCAAAAAAAAGATGTCCTTTTCATCAGAGGGGATTGGAATGCAAAAATAGGAAGTTAAGAGACACTGAAATAAGAGGCAAGTTTGGCCTTGGAATATAAAATGAAGCAGGGCAAAGACTAACAGAGTTTTGTCGAGAGAACACACTGGTCATAGCAAACACCCTCTTCCAACAACACAAGAGAGGATTCTACACATGGACATTACCAGAAGGTCAATACCAAAATAGACTGATTGTGTTCTTTGCAGCCAAAGATGGAGAAACTCTATACAGTCAGCAAAAGCAAGACCTGGAACTGACTGTGGCTCAAATCATTAGCTTAAATTAAGACTTAAGTTGAAGAAAATAGGGAAAACCACTAGGCCATTCAGGTATGACCTAAGTCAAATCCCTTATGCTTATAAGGTGGAGGTGACATATAAATTCAAGGTATTATTAACAGATCTGGTAGACGGATTGCCTGAAGAACTATAGACAGAGGTACAAAACTGTGTACAGGAGGTAGTGACTCAAACCATCCCCAGGAAAAAATGCAAGAAGGCAAAGAAGTTGTCTGAGGAGGCTTTACAAATAGCTAAGGAAAGAAGAGAAGCAAAAAACAAGAGCCAGAGGGAAAGAGATGCTGAACTGAATGCAGATTCCAGAGAACAGAAAGGAGAGAAAAGAAGGCCTTCTTAAATGAACAATGCCAATAAACAGAGGAAAACAAGGCGCCAGTGGTGAAGAATCCGCCTGCTATTGCAGGAGACATCAGAGACACGGGTTCAATCCCAGGTTTGAAGATCCCCTGGAGGAGAGCATGGCAACCCACTCCAGTATTCTTGCCTGGAGAATCCCAAGCACAGAGTCCCCAGGTGGGCTACAGTCCATAGGGTCGCAGAAAGTCAAACACAACTGAAGCGACTTAGCATGCATGAAATAGGATGGAGAAGACTAGCAATCTCTTGAAGAAAATTGGAGATAACAACAGAATATTTCATGCAACGATGGACATGATAAAGGATAGAAATGGTAAGGACCTAACAGAAGCAGAAGAGATTAAGAAGAGGTGGCAAGGAATACACAGAACTATACAGAAAAGATTTTAATGTCCAGATAACCATGATGCTGTGGTCACTACCTAGAGCCAAACATTCTGGAGTGTGATGTCAAGTAGGCCTTAGGAAGCATGAACAAAGCTAGTGAAGGTGATGGAATTCCAACTGACCTATTTCAAATCATAAAAGATGATAATGTTAAAGTGTTACACTCAATATGCCAGCAAATTTGGAAAACACAGAAGTGGCCACAGGACTGGAAAAGGTCAGTTTTCATTTCAGTCCCAAAGGACAATGCCAAAGAATGTTCAAACTGCCATATAATGGTGCTCATTTCACATGCTAGCAAGGTTATTCTCAAAATGCTTCAAGCTAGGTTTCAGCAGTACATGGACCAAGAATTTCCAAGTGTACAAGCTGGACTTAGAAAAGGCAGAGGAACTACAGATCAAATTGCCTACATTTGCTGGAAATAGAGATCAAATTGTCAACATTCCCTGGATCATGGAGAAAGCAAGGGAGTTTCAGGAAAACGTCTATTTCGGCTTCACTGACTATGCTAAAGCCTTTGACTGTGTGGATCACAGCAAACTGTGGATAATTCTTAAAGAGATGATAGTACCAGACCACCTTACCCACCTCATGAGAAACCTGTATGCAGGTCAAGAAGCAACAGTTAGAACTGGATATGAAACAACTGATTGGTTCTAAATTGGGAAAGGAACACAACAAGGCTATATATTGTCATCCTGCTTATTTAACTCATATGCAGAGTACATGTGAAATGCTGGGCTGGATGAACCACAAGCTGGAAGCTGGGAAAAATATCAACAGCCTCAGATATGCAGATGATACCACTCTAAAGGCAGAAAGTAAAGAGGAACTGAAAAACCTCTTGATGAGGGTGAAAGAAGAGAGTGAAAAGGCTGGTTTGAAACTGAACATGAAAAAAACTAAGATCATGGCATCCAGTCCCATCACTTCATGGCATCCAATCCTCATCACTTCACAGCAATAGAAGGGAAAAAATGGAAGCAGTGACAGATTTTATTTTCTTGGGCTCCAAAGTCACTGCAGATGGTGATTGCAGCCATGAAATTAAAAAACAGTTGGTCCTTGGAAGGAAAGCTATGACAAACCTAGACAGCATATTAAAAAACAGAGACATCACTTTGCTGATAAAGGTCTGTACCGTCAAAGCTATGGTTTTCCCAGTAGTCATGTACAGATGTGAGAGCTGGACAATATAGAAGGCAGAGTGCTGAAGAATTTATGCTTTCGAACTGTGGTGCTGGAGAAGACTCTTGAGAATCCCTTGGACTGCAAGGAGATCCAACCAGTCAATCCTAAAGGAAGTCAATCCTAAAGGAAATCAACCCTGAATATTTATTGGAAGGACTGTTGCTGAAGCTCCAATACTTTGGCCACTTGATGCAAACAGTCGACTCACTGGAAAAGACCCTGATCTTGGGAAAGACTGAGGGCAAAAGGAGAAGAGGGTGGCAGAGGATGAGATGATTAATAGCATCACTGACTCAATGGACATGGAAGGGAAGGGAAGGGAAGTTGCTCAGTCATGTCCGACTCTTTGCGACCCCATGGACTGTAGCCTACCAGGCTCCTCTGTCCATGGGATTTTCTAGGCAATAGTACTGGAGTGGACTGCCATTTCCTTCTCCAGCAGATCTTCCCAACCCAGGGATCGAACCCGGGTCCCCCACATTGTAGACAGACGCTTTACCGTCTGAGCCACCAGGGAAGTCCATTGAGCAAATTCTGGGAAATCGTGGAGGACAGAAGAGCTTGGCATGCTACAGTCTACGGATGGCAGAGTCAGGCACCCTTTAGCTACTTCCTGAACAACAACGAAAACTGATGGGACTGGAAATTTAAAGAACCTGCTTTAAATTGGATAGCCACAAGAGGGAGCTCTCCGGTCAGACTGGAATGTTGGAGACTGGGCTGGAATAACGTTCTCACTTGGGACCACCAGAACACGTGACTTAGCGACGACCAAAACCCTAAGGCTGCAGCCCATTGGACTTATAAATCAGAGGGCCTTCTTGAGCTGAGGTTTCTGTGGGAGGGCAGCTGGACTGATCACTGAATTGTCTCTCGTTTACAAGCTGCCGGAAGTTGCAGTTCTTTTCTGTTCACGACTCAGTGGCGAAGTGTTACACTCAGTGGTGATATCCTGAGACAGTTAAATATGAAGGACGTTGTGTAAGTGTATGCGTCTACCTCAGAGAGAGAATACTCGAGGCACAGTTACCACCTTATAGTGTCAGCACAACTCTGCTCTATAAGCACCACAGAAAAGGAGGGCATCTCTGGACGCATGTAGGCTCACAGGAACTTCCCCTGTTGTACTCTGGAAGTTCAAGACCCAGGGCTGGGGCCGTGAGAGCGGTGCCCATCTCCAAATGGCACAGCACCTCAGAAAAGCCAAGACTGTAGCCCGCCCAGGTTCAGTTTAGGTAGAACATGTGTGGTCTTGAGAGTGAGGTGAGCTAGACACCCCAGGTCAAGACTGGAGGTGGTGTTCCCCGTGGTCCTGGCCTGTGTCCTCCACCCGCCTCTGCCACGGTCCATCCCCCAAAACCCCTCTCAGGCACCGCCTCTGGTTTAGTAGTCTGTAGCCTCCCGTTCCCCGATCCCCGCAGTGCTGGGAAAGAGTCAGTCTTTACTCCTCAGCTTGATTTCAGGACATCACTGCTGCTGCTGCTGCTGCTGCTAAGTCACTTCAGTTGTGTCTGACTCTGTGTGACCCGATAGATGGCAGCTCACCAGGCTCCCCTGTCCCTGGGATTCTCCAGGCAAGAACACTGGAGTGGGCTGCCATTTCCTTCTCCAATGCGTGAAAGTGAAGTCGCTCAGTCGTCTCAGACTCTTCGTGACCCCATGGACTGCAGCCTACCCGGCTCTGCTGCCCATGGGATTTTCCAGGCAAGAGTACTGGAGTGGGTTGCCATTGCCTTCTCCTCAGGACATCACTAGTTCCTTCAGAAGCATCTGTGTTTTAACTCAGCTGTAATTTTTGACTTAAAACACCTTCTTTCTCCTATCTTCCTTCTGTTCCAACTCCCAGCATCTTAAAGTAGTCTCAAGTGCTGCCCAAACCCGGAACAGCCCTCTCCATCAGATGAAAGGCTCCTGTTCGTTGCTTCTGTGGGTTTCCCAGGGAAAAACTATGGCGTGTTTCTTCACTGAAGGCCATCCCTCTGATATCCTGTTCTCTGCACATCTGGTCACTGCCTTCCTGTCCTCAGCTGGTTTAACCCTGGTAGCAGGCACTTCTGAATCACGGGGTGGGGGCCGAGAGAGCTCCCAGTCAGGCTCCGAGCACTCAGCAACCTCTGACAGAGCCCACATGCTGCCATCTGCCCGGGCCTTGCTGTGGGGGTGAAGGGTCACCCTCAGGCTGAATGGGGTTTCCGTCCTCTTACCCCAGGGGAGACTTCCGTTTTGTGAAGTGGTTGGATCATTTCCCTGCGGGAGTCATGTCCAGGCTCTTTGACTTGTGGGCGCAGACACTGCCTGGACGGCCACCAGCCTCCTCACCTTGGCCCAGGTCCTCTGGGCGATTCTCCCTGTGCGCCTTCTGTGTCCTTTCCCATTTACCCCTCGCCTCAGACGCTGAGCAGCTCCCAGCTCCTCTTGCTGGACCCACAGGCCTCTCCCAGCCTCTCTCCACCTCAGAAAAATCAGTTTTTAAACAGCCCATTAATGTCCTGACAAGAATTTCCCCCAAGTCCCTGATTAGGGTGCCCATTTCCCAGTCACACAGCCGCCTCCTCATACCCCTCTGTGGGGATTTAGAGTAGAAACGTGTGGAAGAGTGAGGAGGAGAAACATGTGGAGAAGGCAACCATTATCTTCTCCTCAGAGGTCCTGATCATCTGTCCTTAACGTTTCAAAAATACAGAACCTACAACTGCTGCTTGAGGTGGGGATGCTGTTGGTTGTTTTTCAACCAATATCCTCAGAATATCATATTGCTCAGGCCCTGCTGTCTTGGGTATGCCCCCACTGCAGAGATCAGCCAGTCCTGGCTTTTACTTCATTTATCTGAAAACCCTTCCATTACCCACCCTCAAATCTGACCTCATTCCTGCCTCTGCTGGGATATACACATGGACATCAGGAGACCAGCAGGGTTTCACACTGGTTCAACTAACTTTGAAAAACAGAAAAACATAAACACTGAGAAAAGTAAGACTCTGCCGGGGTCCAGCCCCAGTGGATCCAGGGTGATTCGAAGGGGAGATGAAGAAGGCGAGGAAAAAACTTATTTATTTATAAATATAAGATTAGATTAGGAAGAAATAGTGTAGTAGGAAAATTTAGTGGAGGAAAGAGGCTGAATAACTTGGTTTATGTGGAAAGCCAATAAAGTTCCAGACAAGGAGCTTGCACCATCTACGTTAGGCCACTAGCGTCCTCTTGAATAACGCCGGGTGCCCCACATTGGGCTGCCTCTCTCGTGGATCTTAGAAGCTGAGGCTTATAAGTAGACATGGCGAGCCTCCACACCCCAGATGAGAATTCAGCCAGAAAAGGAGTAAAGAGGAGACACAGGGGAAAGCAGTCCTTCCAATGACTGGCCTGGCCTCTATTGTCTAGAAAGGCCTTTTATACCTTTTTGATTGTACATAGAGATCAATGGGTAAAACAAAATTATGCAGCGTTAGCAGCCCAGACTCTTATCAAAACCAGGCTTTTCTCTCTGCATACCTAGTTATATACACAAATCTTAGGTGATTTACATCATCTTCTGGCCAAAAGGGCCAATTAACATTTTACAGCCTTTTTTCTGATAAGGGTTTGTCAACCAGAAGACTTATTTGTGTTGATCTTCCCAAAGTCTGGTGCCACTCTCAGAAAACACTAAATAAAGTTACATTCTTACATAGCAAAGATATAGCAATTTATAACAAGTAAAAGGAGTACAGTGATTTATAACAAAAGAAATTAACTCAAAAGTCTAGTGTTGCTAACATCAAAAACTATTATATATCTTTTTCCATATCCCGTTTACATTGATTAACATCCTCCCAGGTGCCTAAAAGATAAAGAATATGGAGGCCTGGCAGCAATCATTGAGTCAACAGTGAAATCCGTCACCAATATGATTTTTAGCTCTTTAGAAAAGGCTCTGTATCTTTAAGATTTTTTTTAAGCTTTGTGCCTCTCGCAGTTGGGGGGCTGCAAGCAATTCACAAGCTGTAAAAGGTCCAGGGGAACCTGTTAGGCAAGTTAGAGAGCTATCAGAGGGGGTTTTAAGCCGAGACATTCTTTTGCAGGAGACTGAAGCCCTGAATTAACTTTTTCCAGAGAGTGTCAGAAAAGTAGAAAAGCACAATACAGTGAGGCAGGCATATTCTTATTTTGGGGGCGTACATGCTCAGGAAATACCAGGGGGAAAACCTGAGGCCTGATTCGCCTTGCCCATCAGGCCTCTGCCGCATGACCTTGTCACGGGTGGGATTCCTCACACTGGCTCCCAGCAAGACTCTATCATTTTTGCTTCAAATAGTAGTTCATTATCATGAATTTCAGGGCATCCAGAATATATAATTTTGTCAGCCTGTTAAGGACAATTTTAGTAAAAGAGATAAAATCAAGCCTGTTTAAAAAAAAAAAAAACAAAAAAAGGCATGAGATATTCTCCTGCTGCTGCTGCTGCTGCTGCTAGGTCGCTTCAGTTGTGTCCAACTCTGTGTGACCCCGTAGATGGCAGCCCACCAGGCTCCGCCATCCCTGGGATTCTCCAGGCAAGAACACTGGAGTGGGTTGCCATTTCCTTCTCCAATGCATGAAAGTGAAAAGTGAAAGTGAAGTCACTCAGTCATGTCTGACTCTCAGCGACCCCATGGACTGCAGCCCACCAGGCTCCTCTGCCCATGGGATTTTCCAGTCAAGAGTACTGGAGTGGGTTGCCATTGCCTTCTCCGAGATATTCTCCTAAGCAGCCCTAACACCCAGTGTTCCCTCTTTTGTTCTCAGAAAAGCTACGGCGAGTCAAGTCTATGCTCAAATAGATGCCATTTGTGTGGCATGGTCCACTTCTGGCCATGACATAGTAGAAGGGCCAAGAGCCCAGAGGGTCATGGGGAACTGGGAAGGGTGTCTGCTCCCACATTCCATGTGGAATAGGGGTGAATGGGGTAAGCCCAGCTGCAGGCAGTTCATCCTAACCCTGAGATACTACATGACCGACTCCTTAAACCTTGGCCTGGAAGCAACCTTGGAGAGTATATGGTTGAGCTCCTCCACCTTCCAGATGAATCAAGCAACAAGCAGAGGGTGGGGACTTGGCCTCTGGTCCTGGCTGCCTGGGTTCAAATTCAGCAGATCCAATTCCTTGCTGCTGTGCACCCTTGGCACAGTACTTAATCTATGCTCAGCTTCTTTGTTTATACAGTGGAGTTAATGATAGCATTGCCCTCTGAGGGCTTTGGCAGTAATTTGATACAGTTAGGGTAATGAGTTGTTACTTAAGCAGCTAAAAACAGAGCTACCAAATGATCCAGCAATCTCACTACTGAGCACATATCTGGAGAAAACCATAATTCAGAGAGATGCATGCACCCCAATGCTCACTGCAGCACTGTTTACAATAGTCAAGATACAGAAGCAACTTAAGTATCCATCTACAGAGGAATGGATAAAGATGTGGTATATATATGTACAATGGAATATTACTCAGTCATAAAAAAGTATGAAATAATGCCATTTGCAGCAACATGGATGGATGCAGAGATTCTCACACTAAGTGAAGTAAGCCAGACAAACACAAATATTATATGATAGTGCTCTTATATAGAATCTAAAAACAATGATACAAACAAACTTATATACAAAACAAAAATAGACCCACAAACATAGAAAACAAATTTCTGACTACAAAAGGGGAAAGGGGGGAACAGATACATTAGGAGTTTGGGTTTAACAGTCACACACTACTATATTTAAAATAGATACCCAACAAGTATCTACTGTATAGCACAGGATACTCAATACTTTGTAATAACATATAAGGAAAAGGATCTAAAAGGGAATGTGTGTGTGTGTGTGTGCGCACGCGCGCAAGTATGTGTGTTAAGTCACTTCAGTCATGTCTGACTCTTTGTGACCCACCAGGCGCCTCTGCCCATGGGATTCTCCAAGTAAGAATAGTGGAGTGGTTTGCCGAGCCATCCTTCAGGGAATCCTCCTGACTCAGAGATCGAACTGGTGTCTCTTACGTCTCCTGCATTGGCAGGAGGGGTCTTCACCACTAGCACCACCTGGGAAGCCTCGTGTTTATGTATTCACATACATATATATAACTGAATCACTTTTCTGTATACCTGAAACTAACACAACATGATAAATCAACTAAACTTCAACAACAAAAATAAAGATAAAGGCTTCATGTAAAAATAAATAAAGTGCCTGATGCTGGATGAGCATTGGATACAGGAAAGGTTGATTCATTTTTCAGTCCTAGCATGGAGCAGAGTGATAGGCATTTGGCTGCTGCTCAATACATCTCTTCAAAGGAGGCAATGGCACCCCACTCCAGTACTCTTGCCTGAAAAATCCTATGGACGGAGGTGCCTGGTAGGCTACAGTCCCGGGGGTAGCTAGGAATTGGACACGACTAAGCGACTTCACTTTCACTTTTCACTTTCATGCATTGGAGAAGGAAATGGCATCCCACTCCAGTATTCTTGCCTGGAGAATCCCAGGGACGGGGGAACCTGGTGGGCTGCCGCCTACAGGGTCGCACAGAGTCAGACATGACTGAAGAGACTTAGCAACAGCAGCAGCAGCAATACATCAGAAATGAATGAATGATTAAATTAAGAGGAGTATACCCGTTTTGCAGATAAAGAAATAAGACTAGAGAAGACATTAGACAAGACCAGGGTGATGAACCTAATGAGAGGTGAAGTGGTCCCCCAAACCCAGATCCTGGCCATCTGCCCCCACACCACTGTCTCCCACTGATGATGAGCACGGTAAACCTTAGCAAGTGGCCCCCTGAGGTCACCTTGACCCTGTCCTGCCTCCTGTCCACATTCAGCCGAGCCAGTGACCCTTACCCCGCCATGTGGCACACTGGAGACTCTTCTGCAAATCTGACCCAGCTTTAACCCAACTCGGCCAGTGACTCCCATAAGGTGAGTCACTGAAGAATCTTCCCTGTGGCACTCCAGGTAGGAAACCCCCACCATTTGCTCTTGACCAGCTCCTCCTTTTTTAGACCAAACTGCCAGCCCACTGCCTCTGCTCTCCTGCAAATTCCCACAGCGCTGTCGCCGTCACTGTCGCAGAAGCCTGAGTTCCTAAGATCTCTGCTCTTTTATCTGAAGGTGACTGCTTCTGCTAGGCCCTCCTCCCGGCCCTCTCCTCCCGCCCCCACCCCTACTTGCTACTCTGATGAAATTCTCCGCCTGGGAGAGCACGGAACCCCTGCTGTGCGCTTCCCTCCCTCCCCTCCCGCTGCTCAGGCATCACTTCCCTCTTTCCTGTGCTTGCATTCCTTTGCCTCCTCCTCTTGATTTACGTCTCTGTGTATAAAAGGGAGGGGACACTTGTAGTGAGAAGTCATCAGCTCCCTGTTCCCCGGTGCCTCCTTGTCAAAACTGGACCGTCCCGACACATCATCAAGGGACGGTCCAAATGTCGCCTCTGCTGTCTCTCTCCACAGCGGGCAGATTAAGGACGCGGGCATCTGTTGGGAAGCATAATTGTCACTGTTCGGTTCTATTTTCCCAAGGAGCAGCCTCCTCTGACGTTACAGCCATGACCTTGCGATGCCCAAGGAACACGCAGTATCTGTTCTAACGTTCTTGTGACCAGAGCTCCCCCAGGGGGGGCAGTCAGTCAAGGAGAAGGAGGATCCAGAGCAGAAACACGGAGTCATTCATCTGCTAGAGAAGAGGATTTCAGGCTCTGCTGTCTGTGGTTAGATTGCAAGTGTTTGTTTCTGAAAGATAAATTCTTTCTCCGGGAGGTAAAGTTTAGCCCAAAAAGTCTTTGTTCTGGGCTGATACCTGGCCCCTAGGAAAGAGGAGGGCTCAGGCACCCTCCATCCTGATCTTCTGGTTTTTGATGATGAACGTGGATAAGTTGAACCCAGACAGCAGGACCCTCTCTGCAATGTGTTTCTGGCTTAATCACACTGTGTCTTTTAAGTACAGATTTTTATTTTCGTCTCTCTTTGTGCCCACCTGCCTCCCTCCTCTCTCTGTCATCTCTCCTGTGCTTTTCTGCCTCCTCCACCCTTCATTTCCTTTGTGCCAGATGAGTTTCACTCTCTGCTTCCTTGGAACTGTCCCCTCTGCCGGCAGGGAAGGCCTGCAGTGGCGCTAACAGATGGCTTTGCCAGAGGAACAATGGAATTGACACTGCATGTTGAAGGACTCACCGCCAGATGGCACTCTTCTAAACTCTCTGCCCATTTCTTGGCTTTGATGAGAAATCAGATTGGTTAAAAAAAAAAAATCACTGGAAAGCATCTTCAGGGGTCACTCAGCCCGGTGGCCTCCAATATTTTAAAAAATTTCTCACCCATATATGTAATAACTTTTCGATAGTTCACACCGACATTTGTCTGTCGGTATAAATGTACTACTATCTATATTAAATACCAGTAAAACAATAAAAATTATGTTTAGATAAAATTTAGTTTCCATTCTAATATTTTCTTCTTGCACAACAATGGATCATTTATGCATTTCCCAGAGAGATCACTGATGTAGTTTATATTTCTTTCCTCCAAAAGAACCACATTTCAATTTAAAAAACACTTTCTGAGCTTCTGCTATGTACTCAGCATTACAGAAGGAACAAAGAAATGATTCAAAAAAGGAATGAAGATGTCCCTGGCAGTCCAGTGGTAAAGAATCTGTCTATCGATGCAGGCAACACAGGTTCGATCCCTGGTCCAGGAAGATTCCACGTGCCTCAGAGCAACTAAGCCCGTGCACAACTACTGAACCTGTGCTCTAGAGGCTGCGAGCAGCAGCCACTGAAGCCTAGGTGCCCTAGAGCCCTTGCTCCACAAGAGAAGCTGCCGCAATGAGAAACTCAGGCCCCAAAACTAGAGAGTAGCACCCCACCCCTGACTCCCCCAACTAGCAAAAGCCTGCACATAGCAACAAAGAACCCAGCAAAGCCAAAACTGCAATTACCAAAAAAAAAGTGTGTGTGTTGGGGGGCGGGGGGAATTAAACATGTTCTCTGTCTAGAAGTGGCTTACGCTATAGCTGTGGAGGCAAGATAAAGCAATAGATACAAGAGAACTAAAGACAATGTGAAACAGAATGCATGTAGCCACCAGCACACCTGGATTGTAAACTCACTCATAGTATCTTAAACAAAAAAGAATTTATTAGGTGGCTTACAGAGTCTCTTTTAGGACCAGTAAGTAAGACAGGATTAAAGGTGAAGCAGCAACCACAGAAAATAATCAACCACCCCAGGACTGTTCTGGTGGAGATCCATGGTGCACCTGTCTGCTCCTCAGAGCCAACGACCCGAGGGCCCAGAGAGCACAGACCCTCCAGAGAGGCCCGGGGAGCACATCTATGCCACAGGAGCATACCCTCCTTCCCAGCAGCCTGGGGCTGCTTCTGCTCAGCAGAACCAAGGCTGCACCCCTAACCAGGCTTCAAGGACACCTCAACTCTCCTGACTCTAATGTGGAGAAAGGATAAGAGGTTGGAAAGGCTGTTGACTGAGCCAGTCCACAGGGTGCGCCAGGCCACCACAGTGTCCGCTGGATGAGAAAGGCTCCCCCATGCCTTGCACTCTCGTGTGAACAAGGCCGGGATGCCCGTCAGGACCTGTGGGCTGCTACCCCAGGCTCTCAGCGGACCTCAGCCTGAGTCAGCCCTGAGTTTCTGTCACAGCAGGTGAGTTCTAAGAGCCTTTTTATCTGAGGCAAGTTCACCTAACTTCCAAAGCCCCTGCATTTTTTTTTTTTTTTAAGATGTGTCTATTTTTCTTCTCCCAAATGCACATAAGACTTTCATGCACGGCTGCATCCTTCTGCCACTCTGAATTCTTTGTCCTCTGGTCTTACTCACCTGCCTGCCTTCTGAACTCATTTTGTATTGGCCTCCATTCCTTCCTATTCTCTGGCTCCTCCCCACAAGCAGATACTAGACCCACTGCCTCACTTGACAGTTGGCTTTTACCCTATCCCTTGTCTTTCTCTTAGCATGATCCCCAGACTTTGCCGGAATCCCAGCTCACTCTTCATCTCCTAAATACATGTGGCCTCAGTCTCAACATGAGATGTACAGAGAGTGGTGCTCTGAGAAGCAGACAAGATGGAGAACTGGAAGAAGACATTCACCATGGGGACATGGGACATGAGTGCTCCCTGGTGACAAGAGCATGAAAGAGTCCCTGTAAGCAGAAAACAAGAGTTTCATAAGAAAGTGAAGGTAACTGCTGTGATTTACAGAAGCTGAATATATTCTGATGTGGTAGATGAGATGATTTAACAAGAAAACCAAAACAAAAGGGGATTAAATGTTTCACAGTTTTTCTTTCCCATAAAAATCCAAGCTGATAGTAAAGCTCTGCTCCTCAAAGTGTCAGGAGTCCAGGCATCCATGCATGGCTTCCACTCACAGTCATCACCATCTTGTCCGAGAAGAAGGAAATGAGAAGGGAGAGTGTACTCCTGCCTTTAGGAGGTAGCCTAGGTGTTGCGTGCTTCGCTTTCTCTCGTATCCAGTGGGCCAGAAAGTAGTTACCTGGCCACATCAAGCTGCATGGGAGGGACTTCTCTGATGGTTCAGTGGCTAAGACTCCATGCTCCCAGCGCAGGGGGCCCAGGACTGATCCCTGGTCAGAGAACTGGATCCCACATGCCACAGCTAAGAGTTCAAGATCCTGCATGCTGCAATGAAGATTGCAGGTCCCACATGCCGCAACTAGAACTCAGCACAGCAAAATAACTAAATATTTCTTAAAAAGGAAAAAGCTGCAAGGGAAGCTGGAAAGTATGGCCTTCACTGGCTGCTGGCCCAGCTAGAATCTCTGTCTCTATCAAAGAAGGAAAGACAGAATACTGGAGGAGAGCCAGGCATCTGTGGCACACACAGTGTGCCCCTGTGTGATTAGGCTGCAGGGGAAGTTCTCAGGGCAAGCCTGCTACCGTCTCACTGGATGAGGCTGACCAAGGGGGTTTTCCCTGGAGTGTGGGTCAAGTGACTGCCAATGCTGTCTTAGAAGACATCATAGCTACTGGTGTTCATGGACCCATCCTGTGGGATTAGGTAACGGTGGACGGAAGAATGCAAGGTCATCTTACACACCACACTGCACCCACCCAGCCGCCACCCGACCCACAGCCTGGCGTGACAACCTACGGAGCCCTTCACAGCCCAGTGCATCTAGCACCGGTCAGGGTTCAATCCCAGCTCCCCCTTCAGCCAATCTGCACCCAGCTGGGATTTAGCCATTTGCTCTTCCTTCCTCTGCCTCCATTTCCTCCTCTATAAAAAGGCTAATAGCAGTACCTACCTCACATGTTTGTTCTGATGAGTAAATGAACTAACGCATTTTCATTGTACCTGGTATGTAGTAAAGACTCAAGGATCCTTGGGCATTATTACATAACAGACTATAAACACCACAAACTCACCTGCACCCCTACCTCATACATGTACAGAGTTCTTCCTGACTCTAATCCAGCCAAGAAGAGAGTCCGGTTCCTTTCCTCACCTTTCATGTCCTAGGCTCCACTGTGGGAGAGTCATGCCACTGAAGGCCGTGACTTAAAGGGGCCATGACTTAACAGGAAAGCACAAAGGTATAGAAACAACAGTGAGCATGGACTTTGGAAAATAATGAAAATCCCAGACCAAGTACAATGAAGAGTTCACCTTAGGAGACAGTAGAAAATAAATGTGGAGTTTGATTCATGCATTCATCAATAAACACGGATTAAAATGTGAAAAACCATCTAACAATGAAACTCTCTAATTCCTGAAAACTCATCTGGGAAAGAAATTCTCTGCGCCAGAAATGGGAGTTAGAACACTTGCTAAATGGTTGCAATTAACATCATTACTGCCGTCTATGGGGTCACACAGAGTCGGACACGACTGAAGTGACTTAGCAGCAGCAGCAGTAGCAGGAGCGTTAAAATAAATCTATATTCTAACACTTGAGCCTCTCTTAATAACCTGGCTTATATTGCCATCCCCCGACCCAAAGTACCTGGGCGGAATTTGAAAAATCAGCATCCACGTTCCTTATACCCCTCCTCCAAATCCCAGCAGCTTCCTGCATTTATTGATTGCCTACAAATGTAACTCTGGGTGGTAGAAAAGGAGGGTAGAGTTCCCCTTAAAGGAACTTTTCAGAATCTTGTGGGGAGCCTTTCGATTGCATACTATATAGGTTCCCCCACACACATACACCAGAAATACACACTTACCCACTGACCAATGATGTGCTCAAGTCATCACACATCTGACCAGCTCAACCGAGCAGGTTTGCACACACCTCTTGCCGAATCTACACGCAGCAGCATCTCATTGTTAGCTTGAGCTCAGACATGGTGGAAATATTTATAGTATGGAAATTGATCACCACCATAAATCAGGACTCTTCCCGTCTCTGACTCTAGAGAGGTTATTTAAAAATATTTATCAGTACACCCCTGCCTCCACCCACCTTGGAAGATCACTCCAGTAACGGTTCATGTTACTAAGAATGATATATTATATCTGCCTCCTGACATGTGGGAGTGGAAAAAGATAGAGAATTCACTGTTCTATAGTATTTGGGGGAACTGTGCTGGGTTCTACAGAACCAAGCTTCTGTTCTCCAGTAGAGTCAGATGTTTGGTGACTCCAAGCAGAGCGATGAGCTCAGCTGTGTTTCCGTGAAGAAGCAACTGGAAAGTCCTGCTGGGTGAAGGTACAAGGCTTGTCACATTCTTTGCCCTTGTGATACTTCTGACTTGGATGTTAGATGAGGCTAGACCACAAAACAGTGAGTGATACACAACACACACTAATACAAGGAAAGGGCCCAAATGACTCGTGTAGATACTAACTACGCAAAAAAGGCAGACTGAGGGTTGTTTGAGTGACTACTATGTGTCAGACACAGGGCTTGGTTCTGGGGACTCCAGTGAGCAAGACAGACCTGACTGCTGACCTTGGAATGCTCATCATCTAACTCAGTGTCCCTCAAGGTGTGGTCTAATGACCATTTGCATCAGAATCATCACTAGTAACAACAGCTACCATGTATTAAGGGCATGGTACATGCCAGCCACTAAAATAAGTGCTTCACACATGCTGTGATTTAACTCTCATACCAACACTATATTTGACCTATTATTATCCCCATTTTGCAGATTAGAAAACTAAGACAAAAAAAACTGAACTGCCTTGTCCAAGGTCACATCATTAGGGAAAACAGGGCCATGATTTAAATCTTGAAGTCTGGGCTCAGTACTCACATGCTAAAGTGAAAGAAAGTCAAAATCGCCCAGTTGTTTCCAACTCCTTGGGATCCCATGGACTGCAACACACCAGGCTTCCCTGTCCATCACCAATTCCAGGAACTTGCTTAAACTCAAGTCCATCAAGATGGTGATGCCATCTAACCATCTCATCCTCTGTCATCCCCTTCTCCTGCCTTCAATCTTTCCCAGCATCAGGGTCTTTTCCAATGAGTCAGTTCTTTGCATCAGTTCGGTTCAGTCATTCAGTCATGTCTGACTCTTTGTGACCCTATGAACTGCAGCATGTCAGGCCCCCTCTCCATCACCAACTCCCAGAGTCCACACAAACCCATGTCCATTGAGTCAGTGATACCATCCAACCATCTCATCCTCTGTCGTCCTCCTGCCCTCAAACTTTCCCAGCATCAGGGTCTTTTCAAATGAGTCAGCTCTTTGCATCAGGTGGCCAAAGTATTGGAGTTTCAGCTTCAACACAGTCCTACCAATGAACACCCAGGACTGACTTTAGGATGGACTAGTTGGATCTCCTTGCAGTCCAAGGGACTCTCAAGTCTTTTCCAACACCACAATTCAATAGCATAAATTCTTCAGCACTCAGCTTTCTTTATAGTCCAACTCTCATATTCATACATGACCACTGGAAAAACCATAGCCTTGACTGGACGGACCTTTGTTGACAAACTAATGTCTCTGCTTTTTTAATATGCTGTCTAGGTTGGTCATAACTTTCCTTCCAAGGAGTAAGCATCTTTTAATTTCATGGCTGCAATCACCATCTGCAGTGATTTTGGAGCCCCCAAAATAAAGTCAGCCACTGTTTCCCCATCTATTTCCCATGAAGTGATGGGGCAGATGCCATGATCTTCGTTTGCTGAATGTTGAGCTTTAAGCCAACTTTTTCACTCTCCTCTTTCACTTTCATCAAGAGGCCCTTTAGTTCTTCATAAGGGTTCTTCTGCCATAAGGGTGGTGTTATCCGCATATCTGAGGTTTTTGATATCTCTCCCAGCAATCTGGATTCCAGCTTGTGCTTCCTCCAGCCCAGCGTTTCTCATGATGTACTCTGCATATAAGCAGGGTGACAATATACAGCCTTGATGTACTCCTTTTTGCTATTTGGAACCAGTCTGTTTTTCCATGTCCAGTTCTAACTGTTGCTTCCTGATGTGCATACGGGTTTCTCAAGAGCCAGGTCAGGTGGTCTGGTATTCCCATCTCTTTCAGAATGCCCAAGGCTATAGAGCTGCAAAAGTTGAGTTTGACACCAGGTACTTCTTATTCCAAAAGCTTGTGCTCTTATCACTGTGCTCAACCGCCTCCAAGTCCATAGAAACAGGGTACAGTCAGACTCTACTGGGTTCTTACATGATAAAACCCACATGGGAAATTCAGAAGGACTCTCTTTTCTCCTTAGCATTCCATGCCATGGAGAGCTAAGAATGAGTCAAGGCTACTTGTATCAGACTAATTCAGCTCACAGCAACAGAAACACAACCCAGCTACGAAGTTCAATAGCTCATGTAACAAAAATCACTTATTTTGAGACTAGCGGGTCATAAGGCCTTAGTTACCCTCACTCCATCTCAGCTTTGCTTCTCTCTCTATGGCTTCATCCAAAGATAAGCTCTGCTGTGTTGACAAGGACAGACAACAACAGCTCCAGCTTACAGCTTACCTCCTTCACCACCTTAGCTGGGAAAATGCCCTTCACATTGGATCCAGAGAAAGTTCTGGCCAGGGACTTCATTGGCCAGTCTCTAAAGAGGGGATGAGGTCAGCCCCACCTGATCACATGGTCTAAGAGTGGAAGAGGGATACCTGCTAAAGGAAAATGAGATACTGCTGCAAAAGGAAGAATGGGATGGCAAACAGGTTTCTAGAGCCCACAGAATTTTCTAACCCTTTCTACTTCACTCAGTAAGATCACACTGGCTTCATTTTTTCCTAGAGATTTCTAGGCCTCTCCAATAACAGTGATAATCTGAGATCCTTCTTAATGAGAACTCCCAGCAAAAAGTCTGAAATCCTCTTTTCAGTGCCATGTACTTTAACATAAGAAACAAACTGAAAAAAGTCCAAAGGGCAGTGGAGTCACTGATGTCATGGGAACTATTAAATAATGCACTGAAATAGTTGGAAATTTAATAAGAAAGTAACAGGCATGAAAGATGAGAAGATGATTTCATTTAATAAAAACCTTAGGCCAAAGAGAATGAGCAAGGTTGGAGGACAGAAAGGAAAGGAAAATTATTGTGAAAATTGCAATGTCAGAGAAGGAAGAGCTAGTCCATGATGGATGCCTCAGGAAAGCAGAAATCCATCATCTTAATCAAGATTTCTATGTTAAAACTGCTGAACTATCAATATGCTACTTTTCCCAACATGACAGATGACAAAATAATCCAAACAAGGAAGAAAAAGATTTTTCTCTGCTAACTTGTTCCTCCATCACCATGACAATATCACAAGTGGAAAATGGGGATGTTGATGATGTCACAATCTGTTTCTCCTCCTCTGCCTTCATTATTTGTCAGTGTTCAGGATGATAACAAATTCTCTTCATTTACTTTATTCCACATGGATTACTTTAACTAGAAACTACAGGTGCTAATCTGTGTAGGATTTTATTTAAAATGATAAATTATGCAGAGAAATTTTTAAATGGTATGAGAGGAAAATACTACCCAATGACAAATGAGAAGTGTCTCCTATAGACTCTGATCTGTCCACTGCTGTTTGCCATAGAAGACAACACTGAACACTCTAGGTTAGATATCATCTTAGGGTCTGGTGGTCTGTATTTTTTCTTAGAATAATAAAATAAATGGTCATATTAATTTAATCACAATTCTCCTCATTATCTTGGAAACTATCAAAACAGTTTCTGTTTATTAAGGGCTTTCTGAGTGCCAGGCACCATGATAAATGTCGTGTGTCCCATTTAATTATCTGAAAAATTGAAGCTTAGAGAGCTCAAATTGCCTGCTCAAGGGGATAAATCTAGGAAGTCAAAGAACCAAGATTCCCACATTGGGCCTGTCCTGGTAGGCACCCCAGAGCAAAGCTGGCAAGTCACAAATTCAACGCATCTTAGTTTCACTTAGCTTCACAATGTTCTAAGCGAAAGAGTTCAAGCTTATCCTTCGTGAGTGCTCAAAAAGAGAATTGAACAAGTGTATGTTCTTCATCCACTAAAAATCCTCCTCATGATATACACGGTATTATCTTATATGTGAAGCCTAGCACATGGTTATTTTATATTAACCCAATTATATTACCTGGCCATTTAATTTATTGACTGTCCACTATGTACAAGGTACTGAGGCCATGGCTTCAGGAAGGACAGTTATGAGTTAAGATGTGGCCACTGTTTCAAAGAGCTTACAATATGGTGCAGGGTCTGGAGAGGTAGGAAAAGCTCAGATGAGCACTCTGGAGTAAAGCAAATGGTTCACAGAAGAACACCATGAAAGAGCTATATCGCAAGTACCACAGGAATTCAAAGACAGGAATCCTGTCCATTTGTGGAAAGGCTTCACAAAGGATAGGGCATTTGATATGGGCCTTGTAGATGTGACAGGATGTCAGTATGCAGGGAGGAAAGGGAAACCGGGCAGGTCAGAAAGGAAGAACAGCCTTAGAACAGGCAAGTCTCAACACACCTTCATGTGATGAGTGAGGCATCTTAGTTTGATGAGGGGGTGGAGTGGGGATAAGTAGAAGTGAGGCTAGAAACACAGGTTGAAGATACTGTGCCCAGCCGTTATGGCCCACCCCTTGAAAATTTGGGCCCAGTTTGCCAGGTGACAGAAAGACTTACGGACCACTGAGCAAGGAACAGCTGGACTGGATGAAAAATAAAACAATTCAATTGGAATGGAAGTGACCGGGTTGTCATGACAACAACCAACAAAGTATTTAGGCCAGTGCTTCTCCAACTTTAAAGTGCCTAAAAATCACCTGGGGAACTTGTGAAAATGCAGATTCGGGCTCAGCAGTTGTCTGCAGAAACCCCCGAGATTCTGCACTATAAGAAGCTCCCACGTAAGGTGATGACAGTGACTTTTAAACCAGAACTCAAAACCATGAGTCGATATAAAATGATTCATAAGACATCCTCAGGCATTTTGCCATCATCTGTTATTCCCAGTCGACTCTCTGCCCAGATACTTTTTCACTGTTTTGCATTTTAAACTGCAAATCTGAAATTTCCACCTGCATATCATCCTGTCCCATGTTTTTTTTAACTCTTTAAATACAACCTTGAAGAAGAGGAAGAAGAAAGTAGATTAAACGAGGTCATTTACGCAACGTGTGGTTTCACTGTGCATTTTTGTTATCTTAAAGGGAAGCAGAAAACATGTGGATGTATAAATAGAGGTGTAGAACACAAGTTCACAGAAATTCATTCTCTCTCTCACTGTGTAAGGATGAGCTCACATTTAGAACAAGCGTTGCAAGCTGGTCGCCTTAGTAGGAGGTGGGCTACTGGTTACAATGAGAGCAACTTGAGCAATTTAGTGAGCAACTTTAGCAGTTTCAGTCACTTGCTGTGGACCAGATGCTGGGGCTGGCCTCTGGAGCACACTGAAGGCATTTCATAGCAACCTAAATCTTAACAGCTGAAATAGGAAACAGCAGAGAACTTGGAAACTAGGTCAAGGAGGAAACTGGTAAACCTCCTGAAATGGCTGACTTTTCAAACGTTACACTTCCTCATATCAGTCATTTTCAAAAGGAAAGTATGTATTCCCAAGTGGTATCCTTTCCAGACCAAAACAAGACATGTAAGCAGACAGGTATGGAGAAATAGAGAAACAAAACCCAAGCCAGCCACGCACGCCTCACCTCTGCACTGCCCAGCCTTCGGAGTCTGTCTCTCCTGAGCCGCACTGCCTCCTGGACATGTGGAGTCAGGAAAGTGGGATCCACTTGACCTGAGATGAGAAATACCAGTAAAGAAACAAATTCATTCACAGCTTGAGGTCATTATCTTTTAATCCATTTTAGATGGATTGCTTGGCTGATCTGATGGACTGGCTAGATGGTGGCAGTGTCCAGGCAGGCATAAGCTCCAGCCAGTCTCCCATTCAATATCCACTCACATACCAAGGAGCAAAATGCAACCAGAAATCAAAAGAAAGATTAGACGAGGTATCACCTACACTTTCTAAAATGCCATTGACATTCTCTTCCTGTAATGGTGTTCCTTTGTGAGTAAAGAAAAGATCTTACCTAGCCCATCAGTACTCTTGCCTGGAAAATCCCATGGACAGAGGAGCCTGGTAGGCTGTGGTCCATGGGGTTTCGAAGTCGGACACGACTGAGCGACTTCCCTTTCACTTTTCACTTTCATGCATTGAAGAAGGAAATGGCAACCCACTCCAGTGTTCTTCCCTGGAGAATCCCAGGGACGGGGGAGCCTGGTGGACTGCTGTCTGTGGGGTCACACAGAGTCGGACACGACTGAAGTGACTTAGCAGCAACAGCAGCAGCCCACCTTAATGTTCCCTTCATCGGACTATCACAAAATAAATGAACAATCATTCTTATGTCAGATTTGGAAAAGAGTGTTCATGGCAGTCATTGTGTGAGACCTTCCAGTCCCACACAATGTGGGAGAAAAACTGCCCCACTGAGGAAAAGGGGCCCTCGGGCAGTAATTCCAGTAGGGTTGGCAGTGTTCAAGTCTCATGACCTGTTCCAGCACAAAAGGTATCAGTTCGCAGGTGGGCCTGGGACTTGTGATGTGGCCTTGCACAAAGAGCTCTATGCAAAGAGAGATGATGATAATTGGGTGGCCAGCCAGACCTTTCCTCAGGATTGGGAGTGGAAAATGGGGAGTGAATCAGCAGTGTGGAAACGTTGAGAAAGACAAGCAGAAGCTAAGACCAGCAGAGCCGCAGAAAGGCAGAGCCCTGGGAGAAGAGACCTTGGGCCCCCGCTGGGGTGCTTGGAGGTGTGTGTGATGGGGTCACAGCCATCCCGACCTCTCCTGGGCTTTGTGAGGCCAGGCTTTCCAGCCCCTTGCTCTCTCTGTGGAGGCTGATGAGTCAATTCTTCCTGAGTTTCCATAAGACCCAGCTATCAGCTGAGGTTCCCATTGGCAGCACATGAGTCACCACCCCAGTCCATGGTAACCAAAGAGACCAAATGCTTAACCAATTAGAACTTAGAAAGACAGGGAGACTGGAGAGAGAGAAGATAGAAAACAGACAGGAATGTAGGCCTTGAAAGGAAAATTTGAGTAGTTCCAGTAATTTGTTCATGAGTAGAAGTCCTACCAACATCTCTGTCAGGCAAGACCCTTTCATTCCAGAGACCTCTCACTAAAAATGAACAGCAGCTACTAAAAACCAAGCGTAAAAAGATATGGGCATATTATTAGCTTTTTAAATCATTCCAAAATATTTTTATCATATTTTAAATAATTTTCATCATTAGTTTCAAGGTATCCAAAATCATTCTTTGGCCTTCTCAGTTTCCCTTTTTTAAACTCACAGATCAATTTTACTCATTTTGCTACGTTTTAATATTCAGAAAGAAGGAAGAATTTCTCAGATAAAAAACACCACCTTCAACTTTCCTTTCTTATCCTCTCTGGCTTTGAGAAACAGAAAAAGAAAGAAATATTCATTTAGTTTCATGCCTCAACCCTCTTCTCCACTCAAACCACCCCCAAAGAGGCAGATTTTTTTCCAGAACCTCAGAGATATGACTGCAGTGAAGACAGAAAGAAAGGATAGAAAGCTCTCTCAAGCCCCAAGGTTACTGCTAGTTTAGGAAAAAAAGTTCTTTATAAAATTCCTTTTTTGCAGGGGTCACTCCATACTCCTGTCATTCAAAGCCTTTAATGCCATCATCTGAATGCAGCCTACATCATGAGTGATCATTGTCAGTGAAATCTCTCTAGTGGTTTATCACAAGGAAAGGATCTTGGAGGAGATGAGTCTCAACACAACTGTCTCAGGCTGCTGTGAGTGGAGAGATCACCATAGCAACAAGAACAAGGTAAAGAAGAACAGGGTTATTGTTTCCGCCTGGGATGATGCTACAGAAAGGACCTTGAGCTCTCAAACTTATCCTCTTCTACATCCTGCTGGATCTCTCACCTCTTGCTATTGGAAATCACCCTCTTACTGCTAGTGTTTAGACTGCATCCAACAAACCAGAAAATTCTACATATAAAACAGATAGTCATCCCTTAGTCTGTGGGGGAATGATACCAGGACCCCTGTAGATATCAAAATCCACAGATGCTCCAATCACTTATATAAATGGTATAGTATTTGCATATGACCTATGCTTATCCTTCTATATAGTTTAAGTCATCTCTGGCTTAATACATTATAAATGCTGCGTAAATAGTTGTAAATACAAGGTAAATGCTATGTAAAGAGTTCAGCCTCTGGTTGGTTGAATCTGTGAATGCAGATTTCATGGATACAGAGGACCAACTGTCTATTAGTGACTCACTGCTGCTGCTGCTGCTAAGTCGGTTCAGTGCCCACCAGGCTCTGCCGTCCCTGGGATTCTCCAGGCAAGAATACTGGAGTGGGTTGCCATTTCCTCCTCCAATGCATGAAAGTGAAAAGAAGTCGCTCAGTCGTGTCCAACTCTTCACGACCCCATGGACCGCAGCCTACCAGGCTCCTCCGTCCATGGGATTTTCCAGGCAAGAGTACTGGAGTGGGGTGCCACTGCCTTCTCCGAGTGACTCACTGGCTACTCCTAAAACATCATATAGGCCTAAATTGGAGCGCTAGGGGAAAGAAGACTCTAAGAACTTGAATATATCTCCCAATGCCAATATTTTAATTCCTCAAATAAAGGTAGCAAGGCCTTAATTTTGTGTGATATAACATCTTAAGACTCCTCAATATTTTTCTTTAATCATTACCAAATTTCTTAAGACTGCTAGAATTTCTGGTTCTCAGTAACGAACGGACTGTGGTTAAGTGAAAGAAAAGAATGCCTACTTCCTCAGATAACAATCTGGGTTTGCTTCCTCTATAAGAGTTATACTCTCCTCTGCTGCAGAGAAAGTAAAACATCCCTAAACTGGCTAATTTAACACAAAAGAGAGCATCAGTTCCTCTTACTCAACCTGCTAGCCTGGTGTTAAGAGAGTATAGTATTGTGTTAACATCTAACTGTGTAGTCATGGACAAGTTAATAACTTACCAAGTTGAAGAACTGGGAAACCCTGGTCAAGTTACTAATCTTTCTAGCCAGGCGAACTGGCTGGTAATTACACTATTATCAATAATTCACAATATGAGCATGAGCCAATCCTCACAGATCATTTTCTTCAAATGTCAAATTAAGACAATACTCTTGCTTCCTTATTTGCCTGTAAGCTGTTCCTTGAATTTTGTTCCTCAATGTCCTACCTGTAGACAGCAGTCAAACCCTAGGTATAGTATCATGGATCAAGATGGCTCACAACAGATTAAGCAAGTTAGACTTCATGTTATTGTCAACTCCCCCAGGTGCCACTAATGCCTTCTCTTGCTGATACCAGATTTTCCAGTGTGGCAGGCAGCCAATAAGATGATCCTCAGTGATTTCCCATCCATTACATAATTCTCCCCTTAGGTGTGGGTTGGGCCCAGTGACTCTTTTCTAACAAAGAGAATATAGCAAAAGTGGTCCCTGGTGGCCCAGACAGTAAAGAATCTGCCTGCGGTGTGGGAGACCTGGGTTTGATCCCTGGTTTGGGAAGATCCCCTGGAGAAGGGGATGGTTACCCATTCCAGTATTCTTGGCTGGGGAATTCCATGGACAGAGGAGCCTGGCAGGCTATAGTCCATGGGGTCACAAAGAGTTGGACATGTCTGAGCGACTGACTCACTAATCACTTCTGAGACTGCATTACAAAAAGACTGTTACTGTGCCTTGCTCATTCCTCATTGTTCCCGCTCTTATTCTGATAAAGCAGCTATCATGTTGGTAGGTACTCTATGGAGAGGTCCACATGGAAATGAATTGAGGGAGGCCTCCAGCTAACAAATAATCGAGACTCTGAAAGTCCACATGAGCCAGTCAACCCTCACACCTCATTTTCATCAAATGTCAAATTAAGACATTTTAACAAACAAATGAACAAGCATGGAAGTAAATCTTTTTGCTCTCCAGTAAGTCTCCAGATGAGACTACAGCTCTGACCAACACTATGACTGCAGCCTTGTGAGAGAACCTACAAGCAAAAGCAGCGGGCTAAACAATGCCCAGATTCCTGACCCTCAGAAACTCAGAGATATAAATGGGTACTGTTTTAACCCAATAAGTTTGGGGATAATTTGTTATGTGCAGCAATATATCAGAAACCATGATAGAGAGTATTTGTACTGAAGTGGTATTTTTCAAATAACTGTATCTTAACTCCACACTAGTGGTTATGATTTAATTTAGTGAGCTAGAGAGCTTAACCAGCATTTTTTTAATGAAATAGCACGGAATGAAATAGAACAGAATAGGATTTTTAAAAAATCAAAACTGGATGTCTGTTAAAAATAAATATTGTCCTACAAAACTTTTATTCATAAGTTCATTAAATAAACCGTCATGATATCAAATATATTTCTTAGTATGAGTTGGGCCAAAAATATTGAAAAGACATAACCTTAAAGAGTGATTGTAAAAATGAAATGAGGAAATAAACTGAACTCTTGTTATGGTCTGAATGTTTATGTCTTTCCAAAATTCACATGTTAGAGTCCTAATGCCTAATGTAATGGTGAGAAGTTCATGAGGGTGGAGGCCTCATGAACGGGATCCCAGCTTTAACAAGGAGACTTCACAGGGCTCCCTAGCCCCCTCTACCATGTGAGGATATAATGAGAAGTCTGAAAGATAATCTCCACCCAACCATGCCGGTGCCATGACCCTGCACTTCCAAGACTCCAGAACAGTGAGAAGGAAATTTTTGTCTTTATAAGCCACCTAGTCTGTGGTATTTTGTCATACAGCCTGAAAGAATGAAGACAACTCTTTTCTCCTCTGCTTGGCCAAATTCAACAAAATGTCAAGGCCTGGTTCAAGTCTTCCCTCTCTCTACAGTTTCCCTTCACCACTCCACTTCACTGGCTTTTTCTCTTCTTGGTATATTAGGCCTACAAAATTCAGTGTTAGTTGTAGTAAATTACACTATTTTGAGCACAGGATGTGTGCATGTGTGCCCAGTCATTAAGTCGTGTCCCACTCTTTTGCGACTCCATGGACTGTAGCCCACCAGACTCTCTGTCCATGGGATTTCCCAGGCAAGGATACTAGAGTGGGTTGTGATACCCTCCACCAGGGCATCTTTTCGACTCAGGGATCAAAACCACAACTCTTGCATCTCCTGCAGTGGCAAGTGGATTCTTTACCACTGAGCCACCTGGGAAGCCACTTATTATGGGGTACTTCTCCTGAAATAGATGGCAAGATATTTGACACCAAGGCTGTGACTTCACTTCTCTGTACCCTCCACAGTATGTATTAGTTCAGTCAGTTCAGTTGCTAAGTGTGTCTGACTCTTTGCTACCCCATGGACTGCAGCACACTAGGCTTCCCTGTCCATCACCAACTCCCAGAGCATGTTCAAATTCATGTCCATCGAACTGATGATGCCAACCAAACAGCCTTTATTTTCTTGGGCTCCAAAATCACTGCATATATGGTGACTGCAGCTATGGAATTAAAAGGTATTTGCTCCTTTGAAGGAAAGCTATGACAAACTTACGCAGCATATTAAAAAGCAGAGACATCAGTTTGGCATACAAAGGGCTGTATGGTCAAAGCTATGGTTTTTCCAGTAGTCGTGTACAGATGTGAGACTTGGACCATAAAGAAGGCTAAGTGCTAAAGAACTGATGCTTTCGAATTGGGGTGCTGGAGAAGACTCTTGAGACTGCAATGAGATGACACCAGTCAATTTTTAAGTAAATCAACCCTAAACATCTGAAGGTCTGTTGCTGAAGCTCCACTACTCTGGCCTCCTGAAGCAAAGAGTCACCTCACTGGAAAAGACTCAGATGCTAGGAAAGATTGAAGGCAAAAAGAGAAGGAGGTGGTAGAGGATGAGATGGTTAGACAGCATCACCAACTCAATGGATATGAATTTGAGCCAACTTCGGGAGATAGTGGAGGACGGAGGAGCCTAGCATGCTACAATCCATGATGTCACAAAGATTTGGACACAACTTAGCAACTGAAGGACAAAACGTAAAACAAGTAAAGGAAATGCTTTGGGTTCCCCTTTGTTGATAGAAGTTCATCATGAAGGGACACAGGGATGCAGAGCAGCTCTGCAACTGTCTCTGTGCCTCAGGCAGAAAAAAGGCCCCCGCAAAGGTACCATATTCTAACTCCTAGAAGATACCAGATACATTTTTTAAAATTTATTGAAGTCTAGTCAATTCACAATGTTGTGTTAGTTTCAGGTGTAAAGCAAATTGAATCATATATATATATATATATAAACTCTTAAGATTCAATTCCCATATATATAGGCCATTACAGAGCACTGAGTATAACCTGTGCTATACAGCAGGTTCTTATTAGGTATCTATTTTATATAGTAGTATGTATATGTCAGTCCCAATCTCCCAATTTATCATTCCCCCAACCCCCTGTTAACTATAAGACTGTTTTCCACATCTGTGATTCCACTTCTGTTTTGTAATTAAGTTCATTTGTACCCTTTTTCTTAAAAAATTCACTTTGACTGCCAATCTTGTTTTCTAATGATTTATTTGGCTGCTTTGGCTCTTAGCTGCAGCATGCAATATCTTTGCTGCATCATGTGGGACCTTTTCTGGCAGTGCACGGACTCTGGTTATGGCTCCTGCGTGGGCTCAGTAATTTGTGGTACATGCTTTAGTTGGTCCATGGCATGTGGGATCTTAGTTCCCCAATCAGGGATTGAACCAAAGTTTCTTGCATTGCAAGGTGGATTCTTCAACACTGGATCACCAGACAAGTCCTTTTACCCTTCTTTTTAAGATTCCATGTATAAGCGACATCATATGATATTTGTCTTCTTGTGTCTGACTTACTTCACTCAGTATGACAATCCCCATGACAATCCGTGTTGCTGCAGGCATTATTTTGTTCTCTTTTATAGAAGAGTAATATTTCACTGTATATATGGACCACATCTTCTTTATCCATTCCTCTATTAATGGACATTTACTATATTTTAATACTTGGAACCTGTGAATGGTACTTTGTATGGAAATAAGATCATTCTAAATGAGATGAAGGTTGCTGCTGCTGCTGCTACTGCTGCTAAGTCGCTTCAGTCGTGTCTGACTCTGTGCGACCCCAGAGATGGCAGCCCACCAGGCTCCCCTGTCCCTGAGATTCTCCAGGCAAGAACACTGGAGTGGGTTACCATTGCCTTCTCCAATGCATGCAAGTGAAAAGTGAAAGTCGAGTCACTCAGTCGTGTCTGACTCTTAGCAACGTCATGGACTGCAGCCCACGAGGCTCCTCTGTCCATGGGATTTTCCAGGCAAGAGTACCGGAATGGGATGCCATTGAAGGTTAGGATCCTGAAACGAGGAAAGAATCCTGGTCTACAGGGTGGGCCCTAAACGCAGGGTATTCTTATAAACAGGAGGCAGAAGGAGATACAGGACAGATGGAAGAGAAGGCACTGTACCCATAGACGCAGAGATAAGAGTCATGCAGCTAGAGACCAAGACATGCTGGCTGTCACCAGAAGCTGAGAGAACTAAGGAACAGATTCTCCCCGGAGTCTCCAGACGGAGCCTGGCCCTACTGCTGATACACTTGATTTCAACCTACTGATACTGGTTTTGGACACCTGGACTTCAAAACTATGAGAGAATACATTTATTTTATGCTACTAAGTTTGTGGGAGTTTGTTCCAGTAGCCACAAGACATTTATACACCCCTCAATACAATCTGCACCTTTGTGTCCTAGGCTCTCCAACATTATGATGTGTCACGTGCTTTACCGAATACCAACAATGCTTCTCCTGTCTTTCAGGAAAATAACCTGAAATGCAGAGGCTAACTTTCTCCCCCACGAAAAGATGAGGCTGGGTTGGTGTATTGCCACATATTCCAGACTATCCCTAGTGAGAAGTGCTCTTGACAAATTTTCTCAAAGGCAGCCGGACCGTTCCATATCTGTACCGTTTGTGGCAACTTTGAGGTCATGCCAGTCTTGATCGAGTTCCCCAGAAGCAGAGCCTGAGACAGAGATTCTCGTTCAAATAACTGTTTGGGGGATACTGTTAGGATAACAGAGGGAGGTGACAGAAGAAACAGAACATGTGTGAATGCTCAGTTAATTCATTGTCATGTCCAACTCTTTGCGACGCTATGGACTGACTGTAGGCTCCTCTGTCCATGGGATTCTCCAGGCGAGAATACTGGAGTGAGTTGCCATATCCTCCTTCAGGGAATCTTCCTGAACCAGAGATCAAAGCCAAGTCTCCTAAATCTCCTGCATTGGCAGGAGGGTTCTTTACCCACTGAGAAGCCCAAAAGGCAAAATAGTCAGGGGCAAAAAAATAAAGAGTCAAATATGGTTTCAGCCAGAGACTGACTTCAGTCTGACCCCATGCAGATTTTGCAATACAAAGTTAATCCCACCTTAAGGCAAGTAGGTCAGTCTTTTATCTTATACTATCACTCCAAGATTGGGAGACAAGAAGATGGGAGAAGGGAGAGAAATTACAGTCTCCAAGGCAAAGAACAATTGATATTGTAGGCTTGTTTTATGGGCTTGTTAAAAGGAATGATTGACAAAAGTATCTGTAAGGAAAACCGCATATGTATAGAAGGTCTGAACATTCTTTGGCATTGCCCTTCTTTGGGATTGGAATGGAAACTGATCTTTTCCATTCCTGTGGCCACTGCTGAGTTTTCCAGATTTGCTGGTATATTGAGTGCAGCACTTTAACAGCATCATCTTTTAGGTTTTGAAATAGCTCAGCTGGAAGTCCATCACCTCCACTAGCTTTGTTCATAATAACGTTTCCAAAGGCCCACTTGACTTCACACTACAGGATGTCACACCATCCTGGTTATCTGGGTCATAAAGTCCTTTCTTGTACAGTTCTGTGTATTCTTGCCACCTCTTAATCTTTTCCGCTTGTTAGGTCTTTGCCATTTCTGTCCTTGATTGTGCCCACCTTTGCATGAAATGTTCCCCTGGTATCTCCAATTTTTTCAGAAAGATCTCTAGTCTTCTCATTCTATTGTTTTCCTCTATTTTTTTGCACTGTTCACTTAAGAAAGCTTTCTTGTCTCTCCTTGCTATTCTCTGGAACTCTGCATTCAGTTAGGTATCTTTCCCTTTCTCCTTTGCCTTTCACTTCTCTTCTTTTCTCCACTATTTGCATGGCCCCCTGAGACAACAATTTTGCCTTCTTGCTTTTCTTTTTCTTTGAGATGGTTTTGGTTACTGCCTCATGTACAGTGTTAAAAACCTCCATCCATAGTTCTTCAGGCTTTGTCTATCAGATCTAATCCCTTGAATCTGTCACTTCCACTGTATAATTATAAGGGATTTGATTTAGATCATACCTGAATAGCCTACTAGTTTTCCCTAGTTTCTTTAACTCTTAATTGTACAATAAGGAGCTGATGATCTGAGCCGCAGTCAGCTCCAGGTCTTGTTTTTGCTGACTGTATAGAGCTTCTCCATTTTTAGCAGCAAAGAATACAATCAATCTTATTATGGTGTTAACCATCTGGTGATGCCCATGTGTAGTCTTCTCTTGTGTTGTTGGAAGAGGGTGTTTGCTATAACAAGTATGTTCTCTTGGCAAAACTTTGTTAGCCTTTGCCCTGCTTCATTTTGTTTTCCAAGGCCAAACTTTTGCATCTTATTTCAGCTATTTGTTGACTTCATACTTTTACATTCCAATCCCCTATGATGTAAAAGACCTCTGTTTTTGGTGTTAGTTCTAGAAGGTCTTGCAGGTCTTCATAGAATCACTTGATGCAGCTTCTTTAGCATCAGTGGACGGGGCACAGACTTGGATTACTGTGATGTTGAATGGTTTGCCTTGGAAATGAACCAAGATCATTCTGTCGTTTTTGAGATCGCATCCAAGGACTGTATCTCAGACTCTTTTGTTAACTATGAGGGCTACCCCATTTCTTCTAAGGGATTCTTGCCCACAGTAGTACATATAATGGTCATCTAAATTAAATTCACCCATTCCTGTCCATTTTAGTTCACTGATTCCTAAGGTGTCGATGCTGACTCTTGTCATCTCTTGCTTGACCATGTCATTGGGTCATAGAAAAAGCAAGGGAATTCCAGAAAACCATATACTTCTAATTCATTAACTACACTAAAGCCTTTGACTGTGTGGATCACAACAAACTGGAAAATTCTTAAGGAGATGGGAATACCAGACCATCTTACCTACCTCCTGAGAAACCTAAATGCAGGCCAAGAAACAACAGTTAGAACCAAACATGGAACAACAGATTGGTTCCAAATAGGAAAAGGAGTACGTCAAGGCTGTATATTGTCACCCTGCTTATTTAACTAGTATACAGCGTACATCATGCAAAATGTGGGGCTGGATGAATCACAAGCTGGATTCAAGATTGCCAGTAGAAATATCAACAACCTCAGATAGGCAGATGATACCACCCTAATGGCAGAAAGCAAAGAGTAACTAAAGAGCCACTTGATGAACGTGAAAGAAGAGAATGAAAGAGTTGGCTTAAAACTCAGCATTTAAAAAACAAAGATCATGGCATCTGGTACCATCACTTCATGGCAAACAGAAGGGGAAACAATGGAAACAGTGACAGACTTTATTTTCTTGGGCTCCAAGATCACTGCAGATGGGGACTACAGCTATGAAATTAAAAGACACTTGCTCCTTGGAAGAAAAGTTATGGCAAATCTAGAGAGCATATTACAAAACAAACATCACTTTGCAGACAAAAGTCTATACAGTCAAAGCTATGTTTTTTTCAGTAGTCAGGTACGGATGGGAGTTGGACCATATAGAAGGCTGATTGTTTGATGCTTTTGAATTGTGGTGCTAGAGAAGACTCTTGAGAGTCCCTTGGACTGCAAGGAGATCAAACCAGTCAATCCAGAACCCTGAATATTCACTGGATTATTGATGCTGAAGTTGAAGCTCCAATACTTTGGCCACCTGATATGAACAGCCAGCTAACTGAAAAGACCCTGATGCTGGGAAAGATTGATGGCAAGAGAAGGGAGTGACTGTGGGGCCCTAATTGGGAAACCTTAAAATAGAAACGATGAGCTTTGAGGTCGGAAACGGAAACTAAGATGGCGTCCGACGGAAGCGATGGGGGCGTGGTCTATGTTGTCAAAACTTCTGATTGGCTCTCTTGGTTTCCGTGCACGTGGACAGCACCTGATCACTATAGACTCCTGTTATAATGATAGCACATGACGATTTGACCTTTAACGTGATTGGTGCAACTCCCCCCCTGCTTGTCTTTATAAGCAGGGAGCTTGCAGCAATAAAGCGGAACTGCACTAGACGGAACCCCTGTCGCGTCTTATTGTCTCTCGCTTGCCGAGGGGCTGGGTTGGCGGACAGCAGGCTCACTTTTCCTCGGGACCCCTCGGCTCTCTGCTGAGGGAAGTTCCACTGCCTCTCTCTCTTTCTGCGGAGCACTCCCCGCAGAAACTGGCGCCCAACGTGGGGCACGCGAAGCGGACGGACGGAGGTAGTGACACCATGCGGCTCTGAAAGAAGGAGCGATGAGGGACCCTAGGCTGGTCGCAGCACGGAGCTCCCTTGAGGAGTATCGCCTGAGGTAAGCCGGACTTCAAGGTGGGCCCTCCTCCTCTTCGAGGGAAGTAGCAAAAAACTCTGACTTTTCTTCCTTCTGATCTGTCCTTAATTTCCTTTTTTTCAAGAGTTTCAGTGAACGGGTGAACGGTTGCAGAGGTAATTGACGAGTCCTGGCTAGGGCTACACTCTGGCGGACTCTGAAGGCCCTGCAACAAGTGAGCCTCAGTAAGTAGAGCCCGACTGGGTGAAACTCTCTTTCATTCTTAACTGAGGACGTGGCCTAAAATCTTCCCTGTGGGCACAGGTCAGGCACTTAAAAGCCATTAGGGCACCTGCCACTTGAAGACTCCCGTGACAGGATAAGGGGGTCACGGAACGGGCTAGAAACCTCTAGGGTGCCCACCCCCAGCAAGAAAACTTCCGTGCAACAACGCAGGCACATAGTTTCAAAAGCATACCACAAGCCCAACGTTCTGGCCGCCACCACTCCCGGTAGGATTTTTTTGGTGGTTGTCCTCAGTGACTTTTCTTTCTTTTCTTTCTCAGCAGCATGGGAAATAACATTGGTAAATCTGATGAGCCCGCACTCAGGGCACTGAGATATATGCTCATAAGCAGGGGACTTGAGATTTCTGATGCTCAGGCCATTAAGGTCTGGGGGACCATTGTATGGTTGGCCCCCTGGGTTGCTTCAGCCAATCTGTTTTCTTGGGACACTTGGGATACAGTACAAACCCTTGCTAGGCAGCGAGAGGTTCGATACGGTGAAGAGCCCCCCTTAGGGTTCTGTCTGACCATTTCGGCCCTCAAGCTCTGCTTTTCATGGAACAAGGAGCATGTCACTGATATGGGTGCCCCCAATTCAAAGTCAGAAAAACAATGGGAAAAGTTTGATGAGGAACGAGTCATGTTGGACCAAAATATAGCAAAAGAGACTGTAGGGAATAAAGACTCTAGAGCGAATAGTGGGCCATGGGAGCCTTTTGGGGATGATAAAGGGGTGGAAGGGAATAGAGACCTCTCTGATGCCTTGGGACTGGGAGCCCAGGGGAGAGATCTATGCCCCTCCCTGCCTCCCCCATTTGAGTAAGTTTCGGGAGCACCTTGGGTGGGAAAGACAATGAGGTCGCCCTGGAAAGGGAAAACCAACCCCGGGGACCCTTGGGGATTCCAGCTGCCCTTTATCAGCCAGACTCAAGCCTTTCCTGTAAATGTTAATCCAGGGGGGAATAGGCCGGCCGCCTGGTACCCCTGGGAGGCCAATGATTTAAAAGAGCTCGAAAAGGCAGTGGCAGAGGATGGCCCGAACTCCCCATGGGCAGAAACTATTCTCCAGGGACTGGCTCATCAGCCTTGTACAACCCAAGACTGGAAGATGCTATGTAAGGCAGTGCTCCCCAGCAACACCTATATCAAGTGGTGTGCCTTTTTCAAGGAAGAGTGTCATGCTCAGGCAGAAAGAAATCAAGCTGCCAACCCTGCTATCCCGGTGACTTTCGGGATGTTGTCAGGGACAGCAGATCAATGGAGCACGGGACCTCAACAGGCCACCATCCCTGCTCCTTACACAGATCAGGTACGGGCCATGTGCCTGGCCGCCTGGAAAAAGCTTGCGGAGGGCCCCAGTGAGCCCCCTATATCGGGCATCACTCAAAAAAATAGTGAAGACCTCTCCACCTTCATAGATCGGGTGGAAAAGAGTATACAGAGGAAATTCCCTCCGGGGCCCCTGAGAGATCAATTTGTTAAGCTATTAGTCTGGGAAGGGATGAACTCAGACCATAAGTTGGCTTGCGCAGGACAGAAGGACCGCTCCATGGAGTGATGGATTATAGCCACCAAAGACGTGGGGACACAGAGCCATCAGACCCGCTCTATTTCAACTGCCCTTCAGGCCCAGACTGAAGCCCTTACCGAGGCGATGACCAAGGCCCTCTCTGCTATGATGGTCTCTGGGGGGACCACATCTAAGGGACCCCTAGTCCCCCCCAAAACGGGTCGATGCTTTGGCTGCGGACAAGAGGGACACTTTAAGAAGGAGTGCCCTCAAGGCGGGGGAAGACCTACTAGTCGGAGACCCCCCACTACTCCATGCCCTCGACGCAGGAAGGGATATCATTGGAGGGCAGAGTGCAAATCTAAGTCTGATAAAGATGGCAAACCTTTAAACTAGATGAGGGGCAACCCCCAGCCCCGTCACCCCAAGGGGGATCTCATTTCTTACTAGATCATATTGAAAAGTTCCTTCAAAAACCCTTCCCCGTATGTGGCTCACTCCAACCCCCTACAAGGCTAATGGGGATCAATAAGGCCAAAGAGCCCCCCAGAGCCAATTGGACTGTGCCTGATGTGCCTGGATTAAGACCTAAAATGGATATTATCATAGGAGGAAAGAGATTTCGATGTCTGATCGACACGGGAGCTGATCGGACTGTCCTCGGGGCAGAGGAGGTCCCACCTAGCTGGAAATTGGTCCCTGGGCCTCAATTATTGGGCGTTGGGGGGAACACTCGATCTAAGGAGACTGCTGAGTGGCTCCCCTGGAAAGATGTTGATGGTTCTACAGGAGAGGTTCGGCCCCTAATAGCTTCGGATTGAATGCAAATCTGCTTGGCCAGGATATTTTGGGACAAGCAGATGTATATATTACTACTGATTATAAGGGCATTTATGATGACCTCCTCGATGAGGAAAAATATCAACATTATAAACATTCTCCCATATCAAACTATAGGGGAGATCCTGAATTTGACAAATTTCGCAAGGGAGAGCCTCTAACCCAATGGAAGGTGCCCCCCCAATCCTAAGGGCCACTGCCCCCCAGGTCCCTCCTATACAATGGAAACCCGGACCCCCAATATGGGTGGAACAGTGGCCTCTTCCATCCACTAAGCTACAAGCCCTGAGAGAAATCATCTCTGAGCAACTAAATTTGGGACATATCCGCCCTTCTACTAGCCCTTGGAATACCCCGATATTTGTAATTAAAAAATCCTTGGGAAAATGGAGGATGTTACAAGATCTTAAAAAGATCAATGAGAGAATGACCATCCAAGGGACACCCCTAAGGGGGTTACCCTGGATACCAGCTATTCCTAGTAATTTATGTCTTATGGTAATAGATATCAAAGATGTTTCTTTTCTATACCTCTACAATCCCAAGATTGTGAAAAGTTTGCCTTTTCGGTACCCTCCACTAACTTCGAGGGGCCTGATGAGTGTTTTGAATGGACAGTTTTACCACAGGGGATGGCAAACAGCCCTGCCTATTGTCAAAATTATGTAAAAGATCTTCTCTGGCCAGTTAGAGATCTAACATATATTAAATTGTATGTTTATATGGATGATATCATCTTGGGTGCCCCTACTGCTGAACAGCTGACAGAGGCATATAAAATTTTACAAAAGTGTCTATCAAAAGGGAGGCTCCATATATCCTCTGATAAAGTCCAGGTTGTCCCGCCTTTTAAGATTCTGGGATCTCAGCTGTCCCTAGAAGGTGTGAGCCCCCTAAAACCTCAGTTATACATCCAAGACTCCTACTCCCTGACTGGCCTACAACGGGTCTTGGGAGAACTCAATTGGCTACGACCCTGGATCCCTGTTTCGACAGGCCAACTTTTGCCCCTCTTTGATCTATTAAAAGATAGACAGCCCAGTGATGAGATAACCCTTCTACCTTCCCACAAAAAGTATTTCAAAATGTTCAAAGGGCCCTCAATGAAGCCCAGCTTGCCAGGTATACTCCTGAAGAGAATCTACAATTGTGGGTCCTGCCTAGTCCATCCTTACTTATGGCAGCCTTGGTCCAAGAGGGAAAGCCTCTACAATGGGTTCACATCTCCTTGGGGGGAACTCCCCGAGTCTATACCTGTATAGATCAAATGGCTGACTTAATACAGAAA
>SJYQ01004663.1:467142-560684 GCA_006410935.1 Redunca redunca
ATATATATCATGTGGTATTTCCTGTGATTTTAACTTTTTAAAATTGAGATTAAAATTACATAATGAAAATTCACAATTTTAACCAAATTTTAATGTGTACAATTCAGTGGTTTTTAGTATATTCAAAATATGCAACCATCACCACTGTCTGAATCCACAGACAGTGGAATGTATCAGACAATGATGATGATTAATTTTATGTGCCAACTCGATTGGTCCATGGATACTCAGAGAATCAAATATTGTTCAGAGTGTTCCTATGAGGCTGCTTTAAGATGAAAATTCATGGTAAGACAGCTCCTTAAAGATTTGAAAACTCTATTCAATAGTTTATTTCAATAGTTTCTGAAAAAAGTTACACAAAATACTCAAAGCATAACTTAATCGATTAAAAGTTTCCAGTCCTTGGAGCACTGCTAACAGGTCAAGAGAGCATGATCAAGAAGTCTGTAGAATTAAAATTCTAAAAGAAAGCATTTCAAAGATGAAAAGAGAACCAGGAAGGGTAAGTTCACACTGAGACCAGGACTGAGCTACATTCTGTTCTGATGGGAGACTATCTCCCGGGAGGGATTACCTCACTCCAGCAGGAGAAACTGGACAAGATTTTTTCAAAAATAAGGGATGTTTCTGACAGTTTCAGAATGCCCATGCAATGATTCTCTAGATTTCCATATAAATGGAATCATACAGGGTGTCACCTGTAGAGCCTGGTTTAGCACAGAGAATAGCCTTCTGAGTCTCGTTAGGATGAGTCAACAGTTCCTCGGGTGAACAAGGTTTGTTTGAGCCCTCTGAGCATCTCTGGTAAATACGGGGTTTGATTCTAAACGCAATTTCACCCCTTTCTACAGTCTTGCTGGTGCTTCTCTGTCATTGGACATGGGGTATCTCCTCACCATCGCTCCAGCGCCTAACTCAATGAAACTATGAGCCATGCCCCCATGCAGGGCCACCCAAAACGTACAGGTCATGGTGGAGAGTTCTGGCAAAATGTGGTTCCACTGGAGAAGGCAATGGCAAACCACTTCAGCATTTCAGAACCCCATGAACAGTATGAAAAGGCAAAAAGATAGGATACTGAAAGATGAACTCCCCAGGTTGGTAGGTGCCCATATGCTACTGGAGATCAGTGGAGAAACAACTCCAGAAAGAATGAAGAGACAGAGCCAAAGCAAAAACAACACCCAACTGTGGATATGACTGGTGATGGAAGTAAAGTCTGATGCTATAAAGAGCTATATTGCATAGGAACCTGGAATGTTAGGTCCATGAATCAAGGCAAATTAGAAGTGAATCAAGGCAAATTAGAAGTGTTCAAACAGCAGATGACAAGAATAAACATCGACATTTTAGGAATCAGCAAACTAAAATGGACAGGAATGGGTGAATTTAACTCAGAAGACCATTATATCTACTACTGTGGGCAAGAATCCCTTAAAAGAAATGGAGTAGCCATCATAGTCAACAAGAGTACAAAATACAGTTCTTGGATGCAATCTCAAAAATGACAGAATAATCTTTGTTCATTTCCAAGGCAAACCATTCACTATCATGGTAATCCAAGTCTATTTCCAAACCAGTAATGCTGAAGAAGCTGAAGTTGAATAGTTCTATGAAGACCTGCAAGGCCTTCTAGAACTAACACACAAAAAAGATGTCCTTTTCATTATAGGGGACTGGGATGCAAAAGTAGGAAGTCAAGAAATACCTGGAGTAACAGGCAAATTTGGCCTTGAAGTACAGAAGGAAGTGGGGCAAAGGCTAATAAAGTTTTGCCAAGAGAACGCACTTGTCATAGCAAACACCCTCTTCCAAAAACACAACAGAAGACTCTACTCATGGACTTCACCAAATGGTCAATACCGAAATCAGACTGATTTGTTCTTTGCAGCCAAAGATGGAGAAGCTCTATACAGTCAGCAAAAACAAGATGTAAAGCTGACTACTCAGATCATGAACTCCTTATTGCCAAATTCAGATTTAAATTGAAGAAAGTAGGAAAAACCACTAGACCATTCAGGTATGACCTAAATCAAATCCCTTATGATGATACAGTGGAAGTGACAAATAGATTCAAGGGATTAGATCTGATAGACAGACTGTCTGAAGAACTATGGACAGAGGTTCATGACATTGTACAGGAGGCAGTGATCAAGACCATCCCCCAAAAAAAGAAATGCAAAAAGGCAAAATGGTTGTCTGAGGGGCTACAAATAGCTGTGAAAAGAAGAGAAGTGAAATGCAAAGGAGAAAAGGAAAGATATACTCATTTGAATGCAGAGTTCCAAAGAATAGCAAGGGGAGATAAGAAAGCCTTCCTCAGTGATCATAGAGGAAAACAATAGAATGGGAAAGACGAGAGATCTCTTCAAGAAAATTAGAGATACCAAGGGAATATTTCAGACAAAGATGTCCACCATAAAGGATAGAAATGGTATGGACCTAACAGAAGCAGAAGATATTAAGAAGAGGTGGCAAGAATACACAGAACTGTACAAAAAAGATGTTCATGACCAAGATAATCACGATGGTATGATCACTCATCTAGAGCCAGACATCCTGGAATGTGAAGTCAGGTGGGCCTTAGAAAGCATCACTATGAACAAAGCTAGTGGAGGTGATGGAATTCCACCTGAGCTATTTCAAATCCTGAAAGATGACACTGTGAAAGTGCTGCACTCAATATGCCAGCAAATTTGGAAAACTCAGCAGTGGCCACAGGACTGGAAACGGTCAGTTTTCATTCCAATCCCAAAGAAAGGCAATGCCAAAGAATGCTCAAACTACCACACAATTGCACTCATCTCACACACTAACAAAATAATGCTCAAAATTTTCCAAGGCAGGCTTCAATAGTACATTAACCTTGAATTCCAGATGTTCAAGCTGGATTTAGAAAAGGCAGAGGAATCAGAGATCAAATTGCCAATATCCGTTGGATCATAGAAAAAGTGAGTTTCAGAAAAACATCTACTTCTGCTTTATTGACTATACATACACCTTTGATTGTGTGGGTCACAATAAACTGTGGAAAATTCTTCAAGAGACGGGAATTCTAGACCACATTACCTGCTTCCTGAGAAATCTGTATGCAGGTCAAGAAGCAACAGTTAGAACCGGACATGGAACAACAGACTGCTTCCAACTGGGAAAGGAGTACGTCAAGGCTGTATATTGTCACCCTGCTTATTCAACTTCTGTGCAGAGTGAAGTGAAGTTGCTCAGTCATGTCCAACTCTTTGCGACCCTGTGGACTGTAGCCTACCAGGCTCCTCTGTCCACAGAATTCTCCAGGCAAGAATACTGGAGTGGGTTGCCATTTCCTTCTCCAGGGGATCTTCCTGAGCCAGGGATCGAACCCAGGTCTCCTGCATTGCAGGCAGATGGTTTACCCTCTGAGCCACCAGGGGAGAGTACATCCTGCAAAATGCTGGACTGGAAGAAGCACAAGCTGGAATCAAGATTGCTGGGAGAAATATCAATAACCTCAGATATGCAGATGACACAACCGTTATGGCAGAAAGTAAAGAACTAAAGAGCCTCTTGATGAAAGTGAAAGAGGAGAATGAAAAAGTTGGTTTAAAACTCAAGATTCAGAAAACTAAGATCTTAGCATCCAGTCCCATCACTTCATGGCAAATAGATGGGGAAACAATGGAAACAGTGACAAACTTAATTTGGGGGGCAGCAGTGAAGAGGAACTAAAAAGCCTCTTGATGAAAGTGAAAGAGGAGAGTGAAAAAGTTGGCTTAATGCTCAACATTCAGAAAACGAAGATCACGGCACCTGGTCCCATCACTTCATGAGAAATAGATGGGGAAACAGTGGAAACAGTGGCAGACTTTGTTTTTTTGGGCTCCAAAATCACTGCAGATGGTGATTGCAGCCATGAAATTAACAGACACTTACTCCTTGGAAGAAAAGTTATGACCAACCTAGATAGCATATTCAAAAGCAGAGACATTACTTTGCCAACAAAGGTCCGTCTAGTCAAGGCTATGGTTTTTCCAGTGGTCACGTATGGATGTGAGAGTTGGACTATGAAGAAAGCTGAGTGCCGAAGAACTGATGCTTTTGAACTGTGGTGTTGGAGAAGACTCTTGAGAGTCCCTTGGACTGCAAGGAGATCCGACCAGTCCATTCTGAAGGAGATCAGTCCTGGGTGTTCTTTGGAGGGAATGATGCTAAAGCTGAAGTTCCAGTACTTTGGCCACCTCATGGGAAGAGTTGACTCATTGGAAAAGACTCTGATATTGGGAGGGATTGGGGGCAGGAGAAGGGGACAACAGAGGATAAGATGGCTGGATGGCATCACCGACTCAATGGATGTGAGTCTGAGTGAACTCCGGGTGTTGGTGATGGACAAGGAGGCCTGACATGCTGTGATTCATCAGGTCGCAAAGAGTCGGACACGACTGAGCGACTAACTGAACTGAAGATCAATGCAGATGGTGACTGCAGCCATGAAATTAAGCTTGTTCCTTGGAAGGAAAGTTATGACCAACCTAGACAGCATACTAAAAAAGCAGACACATTACTTTGCCCACAAAGTTCCATCTAGTCAGAGCTTTGCTTTTTCCAGTAGTCATGTATGAATGTGAGAGTTGGACTATAAAGAAAGCTGAGGGCCAAAGAATTGATGCTTTTGAGCTGTGATGTTGGAGAAGACTCTTGGGAGTCCCTTGAACTGCAAGGAAATCCAACCAGTCCATCCTAAAGGAGATCAGTGCTGGGTGTTCACTGGAAGAACTGGTACTGAAGCTGAAACTCTAATACCTTGCCACCTGAAGCAAACAACTGACTCATTCGAAAAGACCCTGATGCTGGGAAAGGTTGAAGGTGGGAGGAGAAGGGGACGACAGAGGATGAGATGGTTGGATGGCATCACTGACTCAATAGGCATGAGTTTGAGTAAGCTCCCAGAGTTGGGTGATGGACAGGGAGGCCTGGCGTGCTGCAGTCCATGGGGTTGCAAAGAATCATACACGATTGAGTGACTGAACTGAACTGTTCCTTACTTGTTATTGCCGAGCAGTTAAATGAAGGTTTATCCATTCATCTGTTCATTTGATATTTTCCATCACAGGACATCCCACAACACCAGAGGAGGGCATTTGAGAACAAACGTCTGGGCCAGAAGTCAAAGAAAATGTGAAAGGAAGACAGGCTCTTAATTCCAGCAAACTTGGGAAAGCAGACCAGCTTGAGAAACACAGTGATCTGTTACAAGTCAGTGGAACCTTCCCCAAAAGAGGGGAGCGTCCGGGAAGGGGAAGCTAATGCACTAGAGGCAAAGCCAGAGCCGCAGGAAAAGAAGCCACAAGAGAAAATGCCGCTTAAGGTCTGAATATCCAAAAGCAGAGAAGGACTTCATCTGAAGGTGCCCTCAGCAGAGGCACTGCCGGTCTCTAAGCTCTAGGGACACATGCTTCAGAAGCATCAACAGCAGCTTTGTTCGGGGAATCTGTTTGTCATGTTTCTCCAAAAACAAAAAAATATGAGGAGAAGGGAGTACCTCTGCCAGAAGGCAGGTTTTTGGACCTAAGCAATTTTCCAGTAAGAAGGCATGGACCAAAGATAGTCTTCCCTCCATCTACAGGAGACTGGTTTCAGGAACTCCATGGATACCAAAATTCCTGCATGTTCAAGTCATTTACTGGATCCTGTATCTGTGAGTTCAAACTCTGCAGATTCTGCCAAGTACAGATCTGACCTGTGGATGGTTGAATCTGCAGATGCAGAACCCATGGATAGGGACCACCAACTGCATTGAGCAAAGAATAGAAAATGCCTTTTCTAGAAGAGATAGTAAAGGTCAGAAAACAAGAAAAAGTCCCACTTTCATTCACCACAGTGTGGGAGCTGGAGGATCAGAGTGGAGACAGGAAAATAGGGCTCAAAGAACAAATTAAAGTGAAGAGATTTTGCAGGATAGGGAAGAAGGGCAAGTCAAATGAGAAGTGGTGACTACAGCTGCTGCCACTGCATATTTCTAAACTCTGAAAGAAGACAGCAACATCTCAAAAGCTACTTTCAGAGAGTGGAGTGTGTATACAGACAAATTTTCTAACACAGAACAATGTCTAATGGTAAATATATATCTCCTGTGTGCATTTAAATTTAGAGGTCATGAGTTCTGGACGACTAGCATTGACTGACCAACAGCCTAATGAGACAAATCAAAATATTTTCCTGTTTTTTCTCCATCACTTGGAAATCACTGAGTCCTGACAAAATTGAAAAGGATAAGAAACTTCAAAGTTGGCCTCTGGACATTGGGCTTTAGACTTTCAACTCATTAAAGGGAGGTGTGTATTCAAATTTGGGCTATGTCCACATTGTCAGGGCCTTAGTGTCAGACCTGTTTTATGCTTTTGATATCAACGTTTCCATTTACTTTCTTAGCAGGTCATTTGAGGTCATGATGAAGAAAAGACAGATTCAACAGAGTGGGAGATAGGAGAGCACGTGAGTTCCAGCCTAAGTGGAGAGTGACCTTGGATTTAATGAATGTACTGATCTATTTCAGAGCCTTCTATAGGTAAATACATTACAATACAATCTGTAAATATAGCAGAGCCAGAGGGGAAATGGGATTGGATGGGAGAATGGGAACAAAATGGATAAAGACAACAGAGAAGGTGCTAAATATAGCAACAAAACAAAACCCTGTAGTCTGAGAATTCAAAATAATGTATCTCTTTGTGGGAGTGAAAACTGTTATCCTGTGACACATAATGTAGTGATGGTTGAAGATTTAAATTAAGTAGTCCTTATGGAACAACTATGCTTGCCTGTTACTAATGTCAGCTCTCTGGGGCTTATAGGATTGAACCTCTATGATCAGAGCAACTTGGCCCCAGTGATGAATATAGCCACATGACTAACTAGATAAAGTCTGATAAATGAATTGCTACAAGAAAAAGGATCAGATCAGACACTGTGTGCAAAATACTACCCACATATTCAAAATTAATGAAATAAGATTAAAGAGCAAAATCAAATAAAGATAAGAAGACCAGTTTCTGACTTTAGACTCTATATCAGAGGGCCATTAACCCAGCATAGAAACCCCAAATGTGAAACAACCCATGGATTGGGGCCAGAGGTTCAGTGGCTTTTGCCAAGTGCCGCTTCAGTGTGACCTCTAGAATTTCACCGAGATCTGCTCTTCACATGTCCCTTAACCTTGGAAATCCCCATTGCTCTCATAAACGAGAGAATCCCTTTGCTGCTTTGCTCCTCTTCCCGTAAGAAAGGACTCCAATTAGACAGGGTCATCTAAGCACTTTGACTAGATAATATTCCTCTTAATAGATTATAAACCTGAAACACTTGCCATTCTGTCTACCCAACCAGAATTAGTTACTTCCGTGGGTCACAGTAACAGATTTTAAAATAGGAGTTTGTCAGTGAAAATAAACAGAATAGGGTAATCTTACTCTCTCCTCTTTTATTTATCCATAGCCTGATCCCAGGTGACGTGAGTGGTAAAGAACCTGCCTGCCAATGCAGGACGTAAGAGACAAGGGTTCAATCCCTGAGTCAGAAAGATGCTCTGGAGGAGGGCAGGACAACCCACTCCAGTATTCTCACCTGGAGAATCCCATGGACAGAAGAGCCTAGTGGGCTACAGTCCATGGGATCACAAAGAGCCAGACATGACTTACTGAATGAAACACCACCACAACAGCCTGATTGCTTTGACTGCAAGGAGATCAAACCAGTCAATCCTAAAAGAAGCCAACCCTGAATATTCACCGGAAGGATTGATGCTGAAGCTGAAACTCCCAATCCTTTGGCCACCTGATTCGAAGAGCCGACCTACTGGAAAAGACCCTGATGCTGGGAAGGACTGAGGGCAGGAGGAGAACGGGGCGACAGAGGATGAGATGGTTGGATGGCATCACCAACTCAACAGACGTGAATTTGAGTAAACTCTGGGAGGTAGTCAAGGACAGGGAAGCTTGATGTGCTGCATGCAGTCCATGGGGGCGCAGAGAGTTGGACACAACTTCTCGACTGAACAAAAACAACAACACAGCCTGACGGCTTGGGAGCCAGCTATATCTCATCTTAAACCATGCCCAGGTACATCTACAGTGAAGAGAATCTGAGGCAAAAAATTTCCTCTTCCTTTTATCTGAAGTCTTTCCTCTGTTAAGATAAACTTTGTTCATAAAGACTAGGTTGTCCACTTTCGACCATATAATTTACTGTAAAACTCGGACACTGGACTGAAGGGGGGAAACTGTGTAAACCATAAATTCCAGGAAAACCGAGTCACCACAGGTATTACACTTACTCCATGATCTTGCTATGTTTATGGCTTGTTTTATGAGTACCGTGCATTAAACAATTATCCTTTCAAGTATAAGCTCTGAGTCATGTTTTTTCAGTTAAAAATAATTGAAACACCTTTAACTAACTTAAGCCAAAAACAAAAGGAGAGGGAGATTTATTTTAAAGGGGGAAGGAGATTGATTTTAAGGCTGTAGATGATCCCATGGAATCTAAGAGTGGAAAGTCCAGCAAGTCTTATGAGACACTTGGGTAGCCAGGGACTGGCACAGAGTCCAGAAACAAGGACACGCATCAGCCTCTGGTCTGAACATTTTCTCACCTCCACCTCTCCCCGCTCATCTAATTGAGTTTCTTCTTTCTCTGAGGCCACAAATAAGATCACCTGTGGGAAACTACACAGTACAAGTCTCTTAGGCTCAGAATAATGCTTCCTTAGAAGATGCCTCCATTCAGACTGGCCACGTGGTATCCAAACTCTTCTTCCTCAGCTAGGCAAGAGGTTTGGAATTTTAGTACTCACTTCTGCCTATAGAGTTTCTTAACCATGTTTCTCTTTCTCATGGGGACATTTGAAAATGTGTATTAGGAAACAGATTTTCTGGCACTGACTGTAGGAGAGGGGAGCAGACAGGCTACTCGTTCCTCATTGCAAGAGGCAGCCCTATACTATAAAGTGCCCAAGTCCAACCTCAGTGCGCCTCTCCTCCTCCTTTCTGCTCCCCAAAAATGTCAACAGTGGTCCCACTGAGAGATGCTGAAACACGAAATGCCACCGTAGGAACCTGGACCCCTGAGGGTACACTACATAGGTCACTGGTTTGAGGTGAAGTCCAGTGCTCTGGAGTCCAGATCCTGTCACCAGGGTGTGACATAAGAGAGGAACCTTCAGTGGTCCTGGACAGGAAAATAAAAACTACAGTACAAGAGATTTTTCTTGTTATATGCCTTTATACAGCAGCTAAGTGTCCTTAAGAAACAGTTGTGGTTCTGGCTATGCTAAACATGGGCCAGTAACAAAACCTCATTTAACAGTCTTGATACAGACATCACCCACACACCGTCTGGACACTCTGACCTTCTTCAGAAAGAAAATGTTAAAACTCCCCCATCTCCGATTAAGGTGAGTGTCCTGTGTATGCTGACAAGGTGCCGGGTGTTAAAAATAGCCTATTTTGGTCACTGGGATATTTCAGCTAATCTTATCAAAGAATTTTTAAATGCCAGAGGCTTTTTACCCTCTGCTTTTCACCGACTGCCCAATCTGCAGTTTCCTACACTGACTTTAAGGGACATTTGCTCTATAAATCACAAGGTTTTGAACTCCAGAATCTAGACTAGTTGAACTGATGTGGTAAGGGGGTCTGCAAGGACTTCTGAGATGGGTTTTTTTTTTTTTTTTTTGGTGTTTTGTGTCACAGACCTGTGAGCTGGGGAGCTACTCAGCTTGAGCCCTAATGGGAGGTTGGAGCTTCAGCTCCCAACATGCCCTCCCGGCAGCCGGCACACAGCCCCCTTCCTCTCCTCTGTGCTGTCATGGTCACCACATGGTTATGGCTGGAAACTTGGCTCCCTGCTCTGAGCTGATCCCTTGAAGCCTACTTCAAACTCCCCATATCTTGTGTCAGGAGATAGGGAGGAGGTCTGCGCTGACATCATTCAGTTATCTAACAGATTTCCTGAATGACGAAGGAAAGAGAAATCCTGAGGTGTAAAAATAAAATTCATCAGCATCAACCAGCTTCATGACAGCAGAGCCTCTCTTTTCCTCTTCATTATTAATAAGGCTGAAAGAGAGTCTGAAGTTCTGATCCAGGAATCACCAAGGGTACATGTGGGAAACCACGTTTTTGCCTATCGGGCTCGAGTTGACACCTTCCATGTGGGCAGCTCTGGCCCACGATCCAGATGCAGGCTGGCTGTGGGTTCAGGCAGAGGCCCTGGGCCAGGCCTGATGTGGATGGATGGCAGCTCCCTGGCACATTTTCTTAGACGGAGTTCAGTGAAGAATCATGGACATTTTCCTGAAGATTAGCAATGTTGACCATCTTTTCATATGACTACTGGCCATCTGTTATGTCTTCTTTGGGGGGAAAAAAAAGTCTCCTCAGTTCTTCTGCCCATTTTTTAAAAACTTTTTGATAGTGAAGTATAGCTGATTAACAATGTTGTATTACTTTCAAGCGTACAACAAAGTGATACATATACATGGATCTATTCTTTCTCAAATTCTTTTCCCAGTTAGATTGTTACAGAATACTGAGTAGAGTTTCCTATGTTATACAGTAGGTCCTTGTCAGTTATCCATTTGTTGCAATTAACGCCCGGTAGAGACAAATAAATATTATAAATAAATACAGAGATAAATGTAGCAATGTGTACATGTCATCCCAAACTCCCTAACTATCCCTCCCCACCACCACAGTCCTTCCTGTCTGGTAACCATAAGTTTGTTCTCTAAGTCTGTGAGTTTCTGTTTTGTAAATAAGTTCATTAGTATCCTTTTTTATTTTAGATTCCACAAATAAGGGATATCACATGATATTTTTCATTCTCTGTTATAGTTCGTTCAATATGACAATCTCTAGTTTCATCCATGGCATTACTTTGTTCCTTTTAACGGCTCAGTAATGTTCCATTGTATGTATGTACCACATCTTTACCCATTCTTCTGTCGATGGACATTCATGTTGTTTCCATGTCTTGGCTATTGTAAATAGTGCTGCAATGAACACTGGGGTGCATGTAACCTTTCAGACAGTGTTTTTCTCCAGGTATATGCCCAGAAGTGGGATTGCAGGATCATATGGTAGCTTGATGCTGAGTTGTGTTAAGTTGTTCATATATACTGAATATTAATGCCTTATCAGTCATTTTATTTGCAAATACCTTCTCCCATTCACTCAGTTGTCTTTTCATTTTGTTGATGGTTTCCTTTGCTGTGCAAAAAATTACAAGTTTAATTAGGTCCCTTTATTTTTTGCTTTGCTTTAAGAGATAGATCCCATAAAATATTGCTGGAATTTATGTCAGAGAGTTCTGCCTATGTTTTCCTTTAGGAGTTTTACAGTATCTGGTCTTAATGTGTAGGTCTTTAATCCATTTTGAGTTTATTTTTGTAACGATATTAGAAAATGTTCTAATTTCATTCTTGTACCTGGAGCTGTCCAGTTTTTCCAGCACAACTTACTGATGGGACTCTCTTTTCTCTATTGTATATTCTTGCCTCCTCTGTCACAGATTAACCGACCAAAAGTATGAGTTTGCTTCTGGGCTCTCTATTCTATTCCACTGATCTTTGTATCTGTCTTTGTGCCAGTCCATACTCTTCTGATTACTGTAGCTTTGTAGTATAGTGTGAAGTCAAGGAGAGTGATTCCTCCTGTTCTTCTTTCTCAAAATAGCTTTGGCTCTTCTGAGTCTTGTGTTTTACATACAAATTTTTAAACTTATTTGTTCTACTGCTGTGAAAAATGCCATTAGCATTTTGACAGGAATTACACTGAGTCTGTAGGTTGCCTTGGGCAGCATGGTCATTAACAACAGTGATTCTCTAATCCAAGAACATGGTTTATCTTTTTTGTGTGTTTGTGTCATTTTCAATTTTTTCATCAACATCTTATAGTTTTCCAAGTACAGGGTTTGCCTACTCAGGTAGGTTTATTCCTAAGTATTTTATTCTTTTTGATGTGATGCTAAGTGAGACTGTTCCCTGAATTTCTCTTCCTGATAGTTCCTTGTTAATATACAGAAATGCAACTGATTTCTGTATGTTAATTCGGTATCCAGCAACTTAGAATCCCAGGGACAGAGGAGCCTGGTGGGCTGCCGTCTATGGGGTTGCACAGAGTCAGACACGACTGATGCGACTTAGCAGCAGCAATAGCAACAGCAACTTTACCAAATTAATTCATGAGCTCTAGTAGTTTTCTGGTGGCATCTTAGGATTTTCTATTTACAGTATCATGTCATCTACAAATAGTGACAGCTTTACTTCTTCTTAGATTCCTTTTTCTTCTTTGATTGTCATAGCTAGAAGTTCCAAACTATGTTGAATAAAGTGGTGAGAATGGACATCATTGTCTTCTTTCTGATCTTAGAGGAAATGCTTTCAGCTTTTCACCTTTGAGTATGCTGTTAGCTGTGGGTTTGTTACATATGGCTCTTATTACGTTGAGGCAAGTTCCCTGTAGGCCCACTTTCTGGGTAGTTTTTATCATAAATAAATGTTCAACTTCATCAAAAGGTTTTTCTGCATCTACTGAGATGACCATACAGTTTTACTCTTCAACTTTTCAATGTGGTATATTACACTGATTGATTTGAAGATATTGAAAAATCCTTGTATCCCTGGAATAAATTCCAATTGATCATAGTTTATGATCCTTTTAAAGTATTTTTGGATTTGATTGCTAATATTTTGCTGACTTTTGCATCTATATTTATCAGTGATAATGGCCTGTCATTTTCTTTTTTGTGTGATGTATCTGTTTGGTTTCGGTAACAGGGTGATCCTGATCTCACTGAATGAGTTTGGGAGTGTTTCTTCTTCCTCAATTTTTTGAACAGTTTCAGAGAGCTAGATGCTAACAGTTGCTAGTTCAGTTCACTCGCTCAGTCATGTATGACTCTTTGCAACCCCATGGACTGCAGCATGCCAGGCCTCCCTGTCCATCACCAATTCCAAGGGTCTACTCAAACTCATGTCCATTGAGTCAGTGATGCTATCCTACCATTTCATCCTCTGTTGTCCCCTTCTCCCCCAATCTTCAATCTTTCCCAGCATCAGGGTCTTTTCAAATGAGTCAGATCTTCACATCAGGTGGCAAAGTACTAGAGTTTCAGCTTCAGCATCTGTCCTTCCAATATTCAGGACTGATTTCTTTTAGAATGGACTGGTTGGATCTCCTTGCAGTCCAAGGGACTCTCAAGAGTCTTCTCCAACACCACAGTTCAAAAGCATCAGTTCTTCAGTACTCAGTTTTCTTTATAGTCCAACTCTCACATCCATACATGACTACTGGAAAAACCACAGCTTTGACTAGATGGACCTTTGTTGGCAAAGTAATGTCTCTGCTTTTTAAGAAGCTGTCTAGGTTGGTCATAACTTTTCTTTCAAGGAGTAAGCATCTGTTAATTTCATGGCTACAGTCACCATCTGCAGTGATTTTGGAGCCCCAAAAAAAACAAAGTCTGCCACTGTTTCCCCATCTTTTTGCCATGAAGTGATGGGACCAGATGCCATGATCTTAGTTTTCTGAATGCTGAGTTTTAAGCCAGCTTTTTCACTCTCCTGTTTCACTTTCATCAAGAGGCTGTTTAGTTCTTCACTTTCTGCCGTAAGCATGGTATCATCTGCATATCTCAGGTTATTGATTCTAACTGTTGCTTCCTGACCTGCATACAGATTTCTCAAGAGGCTGGTATTCTCATCTCTTGAAAAATTTTCCACAATTGTTATTATTCACACAGTCAAAGGCTTTGAAATAGTCAATAATGTAGAAGTAGATGTTTTTCTGGAACTCTTTCACTTTTTCGATGATCCAGCGGATGTTGGCAATTTTATCTCTGGTTCCTCTGCCTTTTCTAAATCCAGCTTGAACATCTGGAAGTTCAAGGTTAACGTACCGTTGAAGGTTGGTTTGGAGAATTTTGAGCATTACTTTGCTAGTGTGTGAGATGAGTGCAATTGTGTAGTGGTTTGAACATTCTTTGGGATTGGAATGAAAACGGACCTTTTCCATTCCTGTGGCCACAGTTGAGCTTTCCAAATTTGTTGGCATATTGAGTGCAGCACTTTCACAGCATCATTTTTTAGGATTTGAAATCCTAAAATTTCAAATTTAGGAATTCCTTCACATCCACTAGCTTTGTTGGTAGTGATGCTTCCTAAGGCCCACTTGACTTTGCATTCCAGGATGTCTGGCTCTAGGTGAGGGATCACACCATCATGATTATCTTGGTCATGAAGATCTTTTTTGTATTGTTCTTCTTTATATTCTTTCCACCTCTTCTTAATATCTTCTGCTTCTCTTAGGTCCATACCATTTCTATCCTTTATTGTGGGCATCTTTGCCTGAAATATTCCCTTGGTATCTCTAATTTTCTTGAAGAGCTCTCTAGTCTTTCCCATTCTGTTGTTTTCCTCTATTTCTTTGCATTGATCATTGAGGAAGGCTTTCTTATTTCTCCTTGCTCTTCTTTGGAACTCTGCATTCAAATGGGTGTATCTTTCCTTTTCTCCTTTGCTTTTCACTTCTCTTCTTTTCATAGCTATTTGTAAGGCCTCCTCAGATAGCCATTTTGCTTTTGTGCATTTATTTTCCTTGGGGATGGTCTTGATCCCTGTCTCCTGTACAATATCACAAACTTCCGTCAATAGTTCTTCAGGCAATTTGTCTATCAGAGCTAATCACTTGAATCTATTTGTCACTTCCACTGTTTAATCATAAGGGATTTAATTTAGGTCATACCCGAATGGTCTAGTGGTTTTCCCTACTTTCTTCAATTGAAGTCTGAATCTGGCAATAAGGAGTTCATGATCTGAGCCACAGTCAGCTCCCGGTCTAGTTTTTGCTGTCTTTATAGAGCTTCTCCATCTTGGCTGCAAAGAATATAATCAATCTGATTATGGTATTGACTATCTGGTGATGTCCATGAGTAGAGTCTTCTCTTGTGTTGTTGGAAGAGTTGTGAACTCTCTCTAAATGTTTGGTAGAATTCACCTGTGAAGCCATCTAGTCCTCAACTTTTGTTCACTGGGAGTTCTTAAATTACTGATTAAATTTCATTCTTAGTAATTAGTCTGTTCATATTTTCTATTTCTTCCTGGCTCAGTCTAGGGAGACTGTATCTTTTGAAGAATTTGTCCATTTCTTCTAGGTTGTCATTTATTGGTATATAGTTGTTTGTAGTAGTCCCTTATAATCCTTTGTATTTCTGTGGTGTCAGTTGTAGCTTCTTTTTCATCTCCAGATATCACCTCACACTAGTCAGAATGGCTATCACCAAAAAGAACACAAATAACAGTAGGCAAGGATGTGGAGTAAAGGGAATCCATATATACTGCTGGTGGAAATGTAAATTTGTGCAGCCACTATGGAAAACACTATGTGCTGTGCTGGTCTTAGTCACTTAATCATCTGACAACCACGTGGACTGCAGCCCACCAGGCTCCTCTGTCCATGGGGATTCTCCAGGCAAGAATACTGGAGTGGGTTGCCATGCCCTCCTCCAGGGAATCTTCCCAACCCAGGGATTGAGTCCAGGTCTCCCACATTGCAGGCGGATTCTTTACCATCTGGGCCACCAGAGGAGCAATATGGAGGTTTTTCAAAAAACTAAAAATAGGATTATCATATGACCCAGCAATTCCACTCCTGGGTGTGTATCCAAAAAACCCAAAGATAAATGCTCCCCAATGTTCAGAATTACTTTCTTTATAATTATCAATGTATAGAAGCAATCCAAATGTACATCAACAGGTGAATGGATTAAAAAGATGTCATACATGCACACACACATACACACACCCCCACAAGTATATAGCTAGTACTCAGCCATAAAAAAGAATGAAATTCTGCCAACTGAAGCAACATAGATGAACTTGGGGGCTTTATGCTAAGTGAAATAAATTGAACAGAGAAAGACAAATACAGTGTGATATTACATACATGCGAAATTGAAAAAATACAACAAACCAGTAAATAAAACATAAAAGAAACAAACTCATAGATATAGGGAATAGATATAGGATATAGATATCAATATAGCAGTTATCAGTAGGGAGAGGGAAGGAGGGAGAGACAATGTAACAGTACTGGGGAAAAGGAGGGTTATTATGGTATTATATGAATCATCTGCATGAAACATTTGAAAACTGTAGAAAACACTACAAAATTTTTAAAAATCCTTTACCAAATTAAACAAGTTTTTAAAAAATCACAGACAGATGTTAATGGCCATAGAATTTTCTAGAATGTAACTGTCAGTGTCTTCCCCTCTCAACCAAATGAGCACTTTTATTTTCCTGGAACATTAAATTAAATGTTTTTATCTTTATCCTGTGAACGCATGTCATCTGGACAGCAACTGCAGTCTTTGGTATTACTCGGTTCACTGAACAATTGAGAGCTTTCAGCCTGTTTTAAGACATGAGGATTGAGAATGAAGAACATGGTGAGTATTCAAATTTATTTCAGTTGGAATCATGTCTTATTGTTAACTTTCCATTATTTTTCTCTGAGTCAGACATCAGCAAAGTTTGTTTCTTCTTCTTTAAGTGTCTTATATTAAATGAATGTGCCACGCCCATGAGAGAAAATCAGGTGATGGCTCTTCAATCGGCTCATAATGTACTAGTTAAAGCTGAAACTGACTTAACTATGTATGTGAAACATAAACACATATTTTATATGCCAAAATGCACTGTTGCAGACATGCCACTGCCATTCAGAGATGACTCTGCCAGTCCTTCGTCAGCTGATCCTGGCTAAACAGTCATGAGGATGTGCTGGTTGAACTTCCCACATTCTGTTGTTTGCACCCTTTCTGACCAGCAGTTAGTGGGATAACTTGCTTACACTGGGGTACAATCTAGCTACAGAATAGAGTGAAGCTGGAAAGTCTAAGGGAGATTTTGCTTGCAAGCCTGACATAATTAGACAGTGATCTAACTGATGCAGAGATTTTCTCCTATCTGGCCATCTCGTCTTACTTTTAGAGCTGACCACGCAAACGCCATGCTTCAGTTTCTCTTCTTTGATAGCATATGATATTGACCAGCTAGATTATTTTGAACCAAGGAAGCGCAATTTTATGGGATCATGTTGTCTTCATTCCTTTAAATCTTTTTAGAAGATTTTAGATATGCTGCAAAAGGAACCATATGAGCAGTCTTACCAGTTACAAAAAGTACAGTATAAGAAATGTACATTTGGAGCAGAAGGTTTTTGTTTTCAATCATACTCTTTGTTCTCTGTCTTCAAAGTTACTGGTATTCCAAGTGTGGGTCAAGAGTATATCCAATGAGGATTAGATCTACACTGATCAGCCTGAAGACTAGCAGACCCACCACAGCACTCTTAGAAAGCAATGATGTGGGTGGACACATTGTATGAGTCACTGGGAAGCCAGGCAGTATAGCCGGGGTAGCTTTGTTGTGTGTCTGAAGGACTGCCCAGGAAACGTCATCTGTGGTTCCAGCAACCTGGAGAGATCTGTACCTTTGGCTGCTTCTGAACTCCAGGAACTGCTTTCCCAGCCCTTCCCTTGCTTACCAGCCCATATGGGTATAAAAAGTCTTTTAACAAGTTACTAGCTAGCTCTTCTCAACATCAACATCTTCTTTCAATTAAGTCTTTCTTAGATAAATGAAGGAGGCTAGAGGTTATGGGTGCTAATACATATCAATTATCAGTTATTTAGGATAAGATCTTCCTTAGGTGTCTCATCACCAAGATAGGAACAAGATTTACTGAGTTACGATAAAAGGAAAATGGCCCTAAATAGAAATAACTGCGACAAATAGGAAAAAACACCAGCAAAATGCATGCTTTGCCCCAGTTTACAACCCCTTACCCCCACGCCACACTCTCACTGGAGGACCTAGCTTCGCTTCTCAAACTTGCTAGTCAAGTATGAACTCATAAGACTGTCTCAGAGAAAAGTCTCAGTATCGTAGGTGTGAGCACTTTCAGTTTTGTGCTAAGACTTCACAGTGTTGAGGTGAGTTTGAGGGCTGGTGACATGGTGTGCTCATGACTGCAATCTTCTCCCATCATCTCCACCCACTCAAGCCCTGCCCCATCTCTCCCACTTCCCCCTCACCACTCCCCCCACCCATTCCATTATCTTTTAAATAAGTTGAGGATTTACAAACTTGTGGCAGGATGTGTAGGAGTGAGACAGTGTTGAACTCTGAGGTAAATTGGGCTTAAGTATGGAAGAAAAAAGATTCACTTTAGGGGATTTACCTCTTTGGGACTGTAAGAAAGAGCTATAAGCATAATTTTTGAATGAGTCATTTGCATTGCCTGAAGATGAAACTAAATACAATTAAAATGGGCTATTTTGGGGGAGATGATGATCCATGGTTACAGCCCCGCCTGGTAGCACCACGCCTGCAGCTATAGGCAACACCAATTTAGATCTTTTGAGGCATATAAGCAGCCTGAAACTGGCTACTTTGAATCAGCCCTGTGCCCAACATGTAGAGGAGTAGGGAGTTAGAGCTTTGAGAAAATTCCAGAGAGTGGAGCCATCATGAGGCACCAGAGCTAAGCTAGGAGGAGATGGGTACACTCTTCACCAATCCCTCCACTTGTTCCCCTCCTCCCACCACTTCCCTCCAACCTTAGTACCTAGAATGCCAATTAAAGATTCCCTCTTAGTGTATTAAGGAATAAAAGATTTTCAAGTTTTGGGGAGAGTGTAATATGGATCAAAATCCTTAGTGGTTCAGTATTTCCCCCACTGACCTTCTAGGGGAAGATCTTTTGATCACGATGCTTTGTTGTCTTTACTTAGATGATTAAAAAAAGGCAAAAGGTGCAGAAGCAGAATTATAAAAGGCAGAGCCAAAAAGATTACTTGACATGTGAGGAAACACTGGACTAGAAAGCTGGAGGTGGAGAGAGAGGAGAAAAAAAAGCAGGGCAATCATATGGGAGAATCTTTACGATCAGATTTTCAATATTTTATTGTTTTATGCCAAAATATTTCCTGCTACCCGTTTTGCTACCTTACTTAAGATTTCAGTGCTGAAGAGACAGTGTTTTTCAAGGCTTTCTTGCTAGACATTTATTTCTTTTGAGACAGACGTTAAAGATGGAGCAAAAAGGTCTAGATTGATTTTGGCTCTGTTTGCATCTTAGCATAAAGGGCATGGGCCAGTCAAGTGAGACCGGAACTTTGCTGAGATGGGCAGAGGCATGGAATGGGCTGAGGTGCTGGAAGGGAGCTCACGTGGCAAGACACCCCTGATAGACTTTGCTTCTCACAGCTCTGCCCTGGGCTAGCCCCATGGAGTCCCATGTTTCGGGCCTTCCATTTGCCCTTGCTGCGTCAAAGGAGTACCCAGGCAGCTGCCACTGGGAAATGGAGCAGCAGCAGCTGGGAGTCCGGGCAGGAGTCCAACTGCCCCAGCGGCTGCCAACGTTCTCGCCCGCCCACCCTCTCAGCCCACTAGCTGCTCATTAGAAAGCCTGAGGCCTCCATGGTGTCCTCCACTTCCTCCCCACCTCCCATCAGTGTCCCAAGGATGACCTCGCCTGTGGTCCCCAGGCAGAGGCACATTCCCAGCTTCTCCCTTAAGGCCCGCAACAGGCTAGGACAGAGGAAACTGGGACAGGGGAAGTTGGTACTTGATCCAGCTCCCTACAAAGAGATATACAACTAGGAAACTCACTGCCTTTGCAGTGCTATCAGAAAACAGTTTCTGGCTTGACTGAGGAAGAGGAACTGTTGTGGAAAATGCTGTTATTCATGTTCCTGGCAGATCTGTGAGCATTTTCATAGCACAGATGCAGCTCTGACTGCTCACTCTACAAATGCAGACGAAACCTTGGTCAGAGCACTGGTGACAGTGTGTGCCAACTGGCAGACAGACATGGAGGGACTCAGAAGAGGGGCAAAAGGCGGCGTCTCCCTTCTGAGCACTGGAGGGGTGAGGGTGTGTGCTTTCTCCGACCCTCACCCTAACTGTGCACTCTCCATCTGAAGGATAAGTGATTTCCTGCGTTAAGTCAAACTGATCCCAAATGTTACAGGTTAAATCATGTCTCCTCAAAAGATATACCGAAGTCCTAACCTCTAGTTCTACAGAATGTGACCTTTTATTCAGGAATACATCATTGCAGGTGTAATTACTGTAGCTAAGATGAAGTTGTTTTAAAGTAGGGAATTATTGCAGTTAAGATAAAGTTGTATTAGAGCGGACCCTTAATCTAGTCTGACCGGTGTCCTTAGAAGTCTACAACATGAAGAGACTGAGGCACACAGGAAGATGACTGCGCAGTGGACAACGGCGGAGACTGGAGGGATGCATCTGGAAACCAAGGAATGCCACAGCTTGCTGAGAATCACCGGAAGCTAGAAAGAGGCTAGGAAGAATTCTCTGAAGCCCCAGAGAGCCCTGCCAACACTTAATGTCAGATTTCTAGACTCTAGAACTCTTTGAGAATACATGTGTGTCCTTTGAAGCCACCTAGTTTTGTGTACTTAGATACAGCAACCCTATAAAATAAGCATACCAAACAAAAGTGGTTTGATAATCATGCCAGTGTGAGGAGGTAAACTAGTAAAGATCCTGGGGAACTTCCCACCAGGAGCACCAGCTGAAGAACCTGTACTACAGAGAAATGCTTTTGTTGTTTTCTAGCTGAAGATGCTTCTCCTTCATTGGTCCTTGGGGGAGTCTGTGATCCTCGTTTCATGTCAAACAGACCAGAAGCATCAAAACTTGGCACCCTGTCCAATAATAAACATTCTAACTCCTCGAGCCTTTGCCCTGGGATTCAGACTTGTGGGATAAGAAAATAATCCTTAGGCATAGAAACTCCATTATCTCTATTTGATCTCAAGAGGAGAAATCCTAATCCTTCCAGAAGAAAACAACTTAGTTGTCTGGTCAAGCACAACCGTCTGAGAAGCTGATCACACTGTCCTTGAGCCTTAGATGCTCACCGACAAAGTTTGAGGCTGGATGAACACAACCTTAGCTTTTAGCCACAGCAGTGAGTGGCCTAGGAGACCCTGAGCTGTCTATAAAGCAGGCTGACTTGGCATCACTTTGGGGATTAAACAGAGGGGAAAACTGGCTGGAGAGGGTGGCAGGGTGGAGACCGTGTAATCTAGGCATGATAAACCTACTTTTGAGCCAAGACAGGAAGGTGAAGGTTAAGGGGACAGAATAGTTTACAGAGAAAGAAGAAACTTGAAGACAAGGAGAACAAGAGTACTTCTGAAGACTGTGGCAGAATTCTGAATCTGGCAAGGGAATATTTAAGGGAATTTACCTCCTTCCATTCAGGGAAAGGAGGGTTTATTCAACTGATTTTAAAAACATCTAGGTTTCCAGAAATCTCATAAAAAAATCTCATATTCCAGGCATCTCATAAAATTAAACATTATGTAAAATAGGACCATTAGGGATTTAAGAACCAAACAGAGATTCTAGAAAAGAGATAAAGGAGTAGATGCTACAAGGCACCTGCAAAAAGGAACTGTTGCAATTAAAAGCTAAGGTGAAAAGAGAAATAATCTAGTACAATTTCATTGCATACACATACAAACTAGTCTAAAGATATACTATTTTCTGGAAGTGAGCTAGAAAGAAGTTTTTATCCCATACAAAGATTCTTCTTGAGAAATATAATAGACATATATGATGACTGTATATATCCTCCTTTAGGGGTGCAATTGTGCGCCTGCATGTGTGTTTGTGTGTATGTGTGTGCATGTGTGGTGGGGGTCATGTAAAATTTCTTCCAACTTACTGGGCTGAAATGAGGTCCTGTTTAAAGTCTGCAAATGGATTCTCTGATTTCTATAATTATTATGCTACCCTTAAGAAATACAATGTATGTGATAGCAAGCCATGATTTTACACACAGATATATTCTCCCTTACCTACTGTCAAGTTTTAGAGCCAGAGACACAGCAGTGGGTGGTAACTAAAAGACAATCAGATCCATTGTCTTATACAGCATGAAACAAAGATGATACCTTTAGTCCTCTAGGGGTGTAATTATCTCATGAAAACCCCAGTTAGTGGAGGAGTCTCCTTGCTATTATTAGATTTCTTTAGTTTAGGATATAAGTATATGCTGAAAGGCATTCACTGAAAATTACTCATTTCTCCATCAGTGTGTTTGAAAGCCAAACTCTGTGGTGATTAATCTGGCCCTTAAGCAGGTGAGGCTCAATTCTGGCTCCCTTAGTGCAAAGCTGGATCCTGAAGGAACTGGCATGCGGCCCTTGATTCTACTTTTGTGTGTGTGCCCAGAAAACAGCAGGACTGTTCTCTTGGACAGCTAAGGTTTCTCTAAGTTCAAGACTTTGTTCCACTGACGGTGTTTCCTTCAGCAGTTTCAAAAGTTCTTCGTGGCATTTCTTTTTTTAATGTCATTACCGAAGATGTGAATGTTGCCCAATTTCTGGTCAAAAGAAAAAACCCTCTTATCATGTCACTTGGCCTCATGTGTCCCCACCATGGTTTCTGTGGAATATCTGTCTCAGAATCAAGTGTTTCCACAATAGGGTAAATCTCTGATCTGTAGATCCAAAAGGTTTAACAACATTAAAGATGATAATTTTATGCAAATCAAAACTACAATGAGGTAACACCTCACATGGGTCAGAATGGCCATCATTAAAAAGTCTACAAATAACAAATGCTGGAGAAGGTGTGGAGAAAATGGAACCCTCCTATACAGTTGGTAGGAATTTAAGTTGGTACAGCCACTATGGAGAACAGTACGGAAGTTCACCAAAACACTAAAAAGAGAGTGATCCAGCAATCCCACTTCTGGGTGTATATCTAGACTAAACTATAATTTTAAAAGATATATGCACCCCTATTTTCATAGCAGAACTATTTACAATACCCAAGACATGGAAACAACGTTAACGTCCAATGACAAATGATTAGATAAAGATGTGGTATATGTATACAATGGAATGCTGCTCAGTTATAAAAAAAGAATGAAGTTATGCTATTTGCAGCAAATGGATGAACCCAGAGATTATTATACCAAGAGGTAAGTCGGAAGGAGAAAGACAGATACTATGTGATATCACTTATATGTGGAATCTAAACTATGACACAAACCATGGTGGCCCAGGTGGTAAAGAATCTGCTGGCAACAGGGAAACCTGGGCTTGATTCCTGGGTTGGGAAGATCCCCTGGAGGAGGGCATGGCAACCCACTCCAGTACTCTTGCCGTGAGAATCCCCATGGACAGAGGAGCCTGGTGGGTTGCAGTCCACGGGGTCACAAAGAGTCAGACACAACTGAGCAACTAAGCCTAGCAGAGCACAGAACTTATCTATAAAACACAAAGAGACTCACAGAGAGATGAGACTTTGGGTTGCCAAGGGAGTGAGGGGTTGGGGCAGGAAGGACTGGGAGTTTGAGGTTAGGAGATGCAAGCTATTATATACAGAATAGATAGACAACAACTCCTCTGTATAGCGGTGGTGGTTTATCGGTAAGTCCTGTCTGACTTTTGCAACCCCTGGCCTGTAGCCTGCCAGACTTCTCCGTCCATGGGTTTTCCCAGGCAAGAATACTGGAGTGGGTTACAGTTTCCTTCTCCAGGGGATATTCCCAACCAAAGGATTGAACCCGCATCTCCTGAACTGCAGGCAGTCTACTGCGTTGTAGGCAGATTCTTTACCACTGAGCCACCAGGGAAGCCCTCCTCTGTATAGCACAGGGAACTATATTCAATGTCTTGTGATAAATCATAATGGAAAAGAATATGAAAAGGAACATACATATATTTATAACTGAGCCACTTTGCTGTACAACAGAAATTAGCACACTGTAAATCAACTGTGTGCTAAGTCACTTCCAGTTCCAGTTCAGACGCTCAGTTGTGTACGAGTCTTTGCGACCCCACGAATTGCAGCACGCCAGGCCTCCCTGTCCATCACCAACTCCCAGAGCCTACTCAAACTCATTTCCATCCAATCGGTGATGCCATCCAGCCATCTCATCCTCTGTCATCTCCTTCTCCTCCCGCCCCCAATCCCTCCCAGCATCAGGGTTATTTCCAATGAGTCAACTCTTCACATGAGGTGGCCAAAGTATTGGAGTTTCAGCTTTAGCATCAGTCCTTCCAATGAACACCCAGGACTGATCTCCTTTAGTCACTTCAGTCATGTCCAATTCTTTGCCCCCATGGACTGGAACCCACCAGGCTCCTCTGTCCATGGAATTCTACAAGCAAGAATACTAGAGTGGGTTGCCATGCCCTTCTCCAAGTATCTTCCCGACCCAGGGATCGAATCAAAATTTCCTGCAGATCTTGCATCAAAGGCAGATTTTTTACCACTGAGCCACGGGGAAGCCCAAATACAAAAGATGAGAATTTTATATGTAAATGAAATATGTCAATCTGTATTAACACTCTCACTTTCTCTTCACATGCACTTAGCTAGAAATATTGTGAACTTCTGCATTAGCCAAAGAAGCAACTAAAAATAACATGGGATTGCTGCTGCTAAGTCGCCCCAGTCGTGTCCGACTCTGTGCGACCCCATAGACAGCAGCCCACCAGGCTCCTCCATCCGTGGGATTTTCCAGGCAAGAGTATTGGAGTGGGGTGCCATTGCCTTCTCCGAATATGGGATTGATGTATGGCAAAACCAATACAATACTGTAAAGTAATCAGCCTCCAATTAAAATAAATATAGATTAAAAAATAGCAATATGGGAAAAGATCTATTCTGAGATTTAGTGGATATGGCTAACATTTGCTGGACACCTTTGTAACAGGCACTGCAGACATTTTATTATTTCTATAACATTCTGAGTGCCTCTGCTAGGTAATTACTGCTCTGTTCACTTCCTTCCTTCCTTCTCTCCTTCCTTCCATGAACCTCAGGTACAGAAGAGTGCCATAGCCACAGGTCTTAGTTTACGATACACTCTCATCATGAATCCCCACAAGGACTCGCTCTTATTCTGTTTAAATGTCACTCTTCCCTTTTCCTTCTGATCCCCATCCCTTCCTCCTCAGGCCCTACCCTAACGTGTTAATCTGTGTCATTTGCACATATGCACTGCTCGTCATCCTCCTGACATCCTAACAGAATTCATAGCTGGTTGCTAGGCATGACTACACCATTTAATGTTAACCAATGGGATAAGAGCAAAAGTGAGGTGTGAACTTCTAGGTTGCCCTATAAGCAGAACTGTATCTTTTCTTTTCCTTTCCCTCTTCCCACTGGGCAGAGTCTGACTGTGTGCTAGGAGATCAAGTAGCCACACAGGACTCTGAGATAAGAGTCATGAGCTGAAGGTGTCAAAGTAAAATGACAGAAACAGGTCCCTGATGATGTCGAACCCCCTCTGGATTGCCTACCTGAATTTTAACAGGAGAAAAAAAAATCTATCAGGCTTAATCCATTATTATTTTGAGTGCTTCTGTTACAGCCATTTCCTGAATAAATACTGTATCTTTGCAAAGTGTATAGGGCATTGAATATGTCTGCATGTGGTTCCCATTTTAAATGGTATTATTCTGCTTCTTAGGTTTTTCACTTGGCACTATTTAAAAAAAATCTGTCCTTGCTACCTGGAGAAGGGAATGGCTACCCACTCCAGTATTCTTGCCTGGAGAATTCCATGGACAGAGGAGTACACCTAGTTCTTGCTTCTAAGCGCTGCAGAGAGGACCACCGTGTCCCTCTCCTGTGCTTCTCCTATGTACTCCCCTAGTGGTAAACAGATTACTTCCAACTTCCCACCCCCACAGAACCACCGTGATAGCCCTGTGGCATTCCTCAGGAACCTTTGAAAGAATTTCTGTTGGGTATAAGTAGACAAGAAAGATGGCTGGTCACAGAGTATTCTCATGTTTAATTCCATTCAGTGCTGCCAAATCACTTTCCAGAATGGCTCTAACAGTCTGCATCCCCATCAGCAATGCCTGAGGACTCCTATTTCTCTACAACTTTGCCAGTACTTCATTATTCAAGTTTCCATCTTCTTTTTTCCAATCTCAAGTGCCCCGTTTTTTAAAATTGGAATACAATTGGTTTACAATATTGTGTTAGTTTCTGCTGTACAACAACATGAATCAGCGATAAGTATACACATATCCCCTCCCTCTTGAGCCTCCCTCCTACCTACCCCTCCCATTCTACCCCTCAAAGTCATCACAGAGCACTGAGCTGAACTCCCTGTGCTATACAGCAGCTTCCCACTAGCTAGCTATTTTACACATGAGAGCATATATATGTCAATGCCACTCTCTCAATTCTCCCCCCCCTCCTTCCCCATCATGTCCACATGTTCCTTCTCTACATCCATGTCTCTATTCCTGCCCTGCAAATAGGTTCATCATTACCATCTCCTAGATTCCATATATATGCCTTCATATACTTTATTTGCTTTTCTCTTTCTGACTTACCTCACTCTGTATGACAGGATATGATACATATATACAATGGAATATAACTCAGCCATAAAAAGAAATGAAACTGGGTCATTTATAGTGATGTGGATGAACCTTCGGTCTGTTATACACAGTGAAGTGCCCCATTTTGACTTGCAGTTCTATGATTATTAGTGTTTATACAATTGTTCATATACTTGTTAGCCATCTGGATTTTCCCTTCATCATACGCTTTTCTTTCTTTCTATATATTCTTGATATGAATTTGTATTGGTTTTAGTCATTTCTATTCATGATCTTTCAAGGAAGAGATTCTCAGCACCTTATTCATTGAGACCTCATAGCATTTTATATCCATTTCTCCATTAGGTCTGCAATCCATATCCAATTCCCATATAAGTGTGCACGCCTGCTCCAAGCCCAGTCATGTCCTTGAGATTCCCAGTGTCTTGGAGCTGACAAGTGTGCTCAGCCCCCAGCAACTCCACTGGTGAACCAGCTCACCCCTCCCTCCCTTTCTCTCTATACTTTAGTCTCCAGATCTGAATGTGGCCATTAGACAGTGACTCTCTTCTTTTGCTGGTGCCTCCTTGCTTCCACTTCAGTTAAGAAGAGAGGAGCAGGATGAGGTCTGGATTGCAGTCAGAAGCTACCACTCAAGATTCCAACAATCAAAATGGAAACTTGGACAGAAATTTAGATGAGAAATTTGTAAGGTCGTGCCTGATTTTAAAAAGTCTGACTCTTCAGGAGAAATGTGGGAATTTACAGAGCTTTTCTTTTAAGCCAAGAGGCTTCCACTGGCTAAACCTCTTATTTTCAGCTTAGTGTGTACTGACTTTCACCTTTAAAAGCCCTGCCTCCCTCCGGATTTGGGAACACTCACCTTCACCTTAGCAAAATTCACCTCCATTTACATCAAGAGGCCCGGAAGCTGCACTTTTTCTTTATAGAGTCCTGGGAGAATGTCAGCCCTTGTAAGTCAGTGCAGCAAAATAGAGGAAAGTCTTTTAATGGAACTTCACCAACTAATATACCAGGTAGGGAATAAAGCTGGCTGCATTCTTGAAATAGAAAGAGGAAGAATGTACTATCATTGGGGGCCCCTGGGGTGGACCAGGGGCCTTTATAATGTAACAGTCTCCTAGATGTCACTTCTGGCCCTAATCGTAGTTCACTGCTAAGCTGCTGAGTCTGGTAGTCAGTGTTCTTCATGAGCTGACCTTTTACTGTTCTGCTACTCCAGCTTAGGGAAACTCCAACCCTGGATGAATCCAGCCAGCCATCCCTGCTCCCTGGGAGAAGCGCTCCTGTTGAGCTCGTCTGGCAAAGACCACACCTGTGTTGAATGAGGCTCTTGACAAATTTAAGTTCTCCAACCTCAACTGGGCTTTTAACACTGCCTAGCAATCTTCCCTGGAGAAGGCAATGGCAACCCACTCCAGTACTCTTGCCTGGAAAATCCCATGGATGGAGGAGCCTGGTAGGCTGCAGTCCATGGGGTTGCAAAGAGTCAGACATTACTGAGTGACTTCACTTTCATGCATTGGAGAAGGAAACGGCAACCCACTCCAGTGTTCTCGCCTGGAGAATCCCAGGGACGGGGGAGCCTGGTGGGCTGCCATCTATGGGGTCACACAGAGTCGGACACGACTGAAGAGACTTAGCAGCAGCAGCGATCTTCCCATAGTCTCAGACAACACTCATCCACAACTGACTTTCCTCTTTCTCTTTTTTATGTCACCTTCAATTTCACTCCCTCCTGCACTCTAAACACATCTTCAACTCTTACTTGACAGAAGATCAAGGACAGGATGATTTCCTCAACTCCATGCCCCCCTTCCTTGGACTTCTGTGTGCCTCATCCATCCTTACTGCCTTCTCTAGCACAGTGTTTAAAGCTTCTCCTGCTACGTGTTTCTATTTTTGCTGGTGATTCTTAGCTGAATCGGATCCAATGCCTTTTTATAATTTTGCAACTCCCTTCCCCTTTAATATTGAGAAACGAATATAACCTACCTAAATACACAATTACATTTTAATTGATTTAATGACATAATCACAAAATAAAAGGAAAGTAATATGCTTTTCAATATGTAAAGGCTCAGGTACTATTATACTGGATACACAGTAAGGTAGAAAAATCTTTATACCTCAATGTAGAATCACTGTGTGGTAATTATGAATGTGTAGACAGATTCAGGTACTTAATATTAGAACTCATGGGCTGCCCTAGTGGCTCAGATGGTAAATAATCTTCCTGCTATGCCCGAGAATCAGGTTCCATCCCTGAGTTAGGAAGATCCCCTGGAGAAAGAAATGGCTACGCACTCCAGTATTCTTGCCTGGAGAATTTTATGGACAGAGGAAGCTGGCGGGCTACAGTCCATGGGGTCACAAAGAGCAGATGAGACTGAGTGGGACTAACACTTTCACTTTCAGTAGGAATAAAAATGCCATTTCAAAATGATAAGTAACGCTTTATAAAGCATTTTATATATATAAAGATTTCCCGGTGAAACCTTCCCTTGATTTAAACTGTGGTTGAATCTTTGGGAAATTTAATCCATATTAAAACTATGTAAAAATTACTTTCTCTCACTGGAAAACAGCGCCAGGTTCCCGGCTCAGATAATTCTAAATAGAGTTTTCACCTTCCTGACTAGCAGCTCATTTGAAAGCTGCTTAGAATGTGGAAACTTTCTTCACTATATCACCCAGTGCAGGACACACCACATCCCTGGACTCTGCCCATTCGATGCCTTAACAGCCCCAAATCACCCTGATAACCCACACAATTCCAAGGTGCCTCCTGGCAGGGCCACCACCCTTGTATGGATGGACCAGTCTGTATTCTGGATCTCTCTTCAGTAAGTCTGTTTCATCAGTTAGCCCTTTGTTTTCAATCTTCAAACTTTCCTTCTCTACTTGATTTTTCCTCAATCCTGTGTCATAATAGTTATCCCCACCCAGCACTAAGTTCTGCTCTGGCCCGTGGACTGCCTCTCTCCCCGCCATCTCCCAGATCAACAGCACAGCAACCTGCCAGGTCTATTCCTTTCCCCTCACCTCCATACCCTCCCTAACTCACTGTCATTTCTATCAAGGAAACCATTCTTTCAAAATTTATTTTTAATTGGAGGATAATCACCTTACAATGTTGTTAGTTTCTGCCATACATCAACATGAATCAGCCATAGGTATATATATGTTCCTTCCCTCATGAACCTGTCTCCCACCCCATCTCACCCCTCTAGGTTGTCAGAGAGCATGTGAGCTCCCTACATCATACAGCAAATTTCCACTGGCTATCTGTTTTACATATGGTAATGCGTATGTTTCCACATTAGTTTCTAAATCTGTCCCACCCCTCAGCTTCACCCACTGTGTCCACAAAATCTGTTCTCTATGTCTTTGTCTCCACCGCTACCCTGCAAATACGCTCATCAGTATTTCTAGATCATCTTTCTAGATTCCACATATGTGTTGCTATAGCATATTTTTTTCTTTCCGACGTACTTCACTCTATATAGTAGGCTCTAGGTTCATCCACCTCGTTAGAATTAACTCAAACGTGCTCCTTTTTATGCTGAGTAATATTCCACTGTATATATGTACCACAGCTTCTTTACTCATTCATCTGTTGATGGACAGCTAGGTTGCTCCCATATCCTGCTACTGCTGTTGCTGCTAAGTCGCTTCAGTCGTGTCCGACTCTGTGCGACCCCAGAGACAGCAGCCCACCAGGCTTCCCCGTCCCTGGGATTCTCTGGGCAAGAACACTGGAGTGGGTTGCCATTTCCTCCTCCAATGGGTGAAAGTGAAAAGTGAAAGTGAAGTCGCTCAGTCCTGTCCAACTCTCAGTGACCCCATGGACTGCAGCCCACCAGGCTCCTCCATCCATGGGATTTTCCAGGCAAGAGTACTGGAGTGGGGTGCCACTGCCTTCTCCTTCCCGTATCCTAGCCGTTGTAAATAGTGCTGCAGTGAGCACTGGGGCACATGTGTCTTTTTCAGTTCTGGTTTCCTCAGGGTATATGCCCAGTAGAGACACTGTTGGGTCATATGGTAGAGAGGCAAGAGATCATTGCCACTGGGGCACTCTAACTTCATGAGTTCACAGACAGTGGCTGTGTGCCTGGCGATGGCTGTGAAAACGGGCAGGATATCATTCTTGTATAAAGACAGGAGAGGGATCAGCTGATCCCTCTACAGATCCCTCTACCCAGACTACAGATGCCCTGGAAAGCGAGCCTTTTATGACTGCAGAAACGCATCGTGCAGGAGACAAAAGGTCAGGAAACATCTCAGACAGGACCTGCATTAACACAGGCACATTTTCACAAGAGTAAGGATCTCATCATTTGCCTCTGTATTTGCCTCTGTATGTAGCTAGCATAATGCCTGGTAGAGCAGAAGCACTCAATAAATATTTAATAAATCATTAAGCAAATTCTTGATTTGTAATACTACAAAGTTTTGAGTAGCTGGCTCTGGGAGTGGCATTCTGAGGTTTTTTTCTTTGTTATTCTGCCCTTGTATGCTTTTTGGCTCCATCCAAGTTTTCAACAATGAGCACAAACTCCTTTTATAAGTCTTTTCATAGTCAGAAGTGTTTCATGGGAACAAAAGGAAGCGACTGCGTAATGTAGTCATGAGGCCATGTGGGTGGTGGGGGTGGTGACACCAGCATAGAATAAAGCTCCTGCCCACTTACTATTTCTGCATGCTGCCTAGTGAAGGAATATACCTTACCCAGAACAGCTAAGAAGGAAAGGTCATCGCTGAGCCCTGAGCGTCATGGGTGACCTCTCTCCTCCTCCCTCCCACTATCCCTCTCTCTCTTGTAAAGCAAAGAACTGTGTGGGCTGCATGTGCAGAGGGTGTTGAGACAGGAAAATGATAGGGGTTTTCCATGCATTCCAAAAACTGTGTGGGAATCTGTTCTTTCCAACCAAATGAAAAGCTATTTAAAAGTCAAACCCTATTGTGAATGGTGCACTGGGGTGGATCTCTCGGGACATCCCTAGTGTGTAAGAATGAAATACTCCCACGAGGGCCAGAGAATCCCCCAGTGTACTGGCACCAAACTGGATTTAAAGGCCATGGAGTTCTGATGATAGCATTTCCCTCACTCCCCCAGCTTCCCCCAAACAACAATATCACCAAACACTTCATACAATTGCCAATGAGGAAACAATCTCCAAGGATTACTAATACTAAGCAAAAGCCAGTGACACTGCAAATTAAGGGGTGGGGTAACAGAGAAAAATAAATGCTTTCAGATGGCATTTGAAGGAACTGGAGCTGATGGAGTGACAGCAATGGTGGCGGGGAGGGGGGAGTTGTCCGGCTCAAAATCTGAGGGGAAATGATCAGGTAAATAAGCTCTCTGCAATCAGCTGGCCACATCTGGATACAAGTTCAAGGTCATTATAACCAAAAAGAATCTTTTGGTTTTGCCATCCAAAAAGGCATCAATGATGCCATCATTTTCCAAGGTGAAGTCTCTTAAGAGAATGAAAAAGGAGAATCCCTCCTCTTAAAACTATCTAGTGCTTTCCCCCAACACAGCCTGTTGGCCCAGCTATCCAGGAAACCCAGTTCATTTGTGACCCTCACATCACCACTGCTGTCACTTTCTGCCATTAGCTTCTAAGTATGCTTGTTGCTAATCATGTGTTTGTAAATTTTCCAACAGCTAGATTTGGGGGGCATCTTTCCCACCTGATTACATTTAAAAATCACTGAATTTACCCATATCTCCAACCATGATCAAATTCACATCCCATATGCCCACTGTTGTTGTTCTTGGTTTCTGCCCAGACTTGTATAAAATATGACCTCATTAACCAACTGACGTAGGACCCCAAGGTGATGCCCTCTTTTTGTCTTTCCTCCTAGTCTCTCTGACCACTTCTTTAGAATCCTGACAACAAAGCATGCTCAAGAAATGTTCTGGGTTGATTAACTGAAAATCCCTTTGCTGATTCTTTTCTCTTTCTCTATCGGTATTTCCCCCTTAATTCTTTACTTTCAGTGCAGCAGCTCCTAGATATCACAGAACTTTCATAGTTTTAATTATCAACTCTGATGAATGTGAGTAGCAAACTTATTTGTCTAGCTTTAACCCAGTGCCTTCAAACTCCTGCAGTGCCTACTCTGAGTGTCCTTTCAGCAATTATAGGTAAATATTCAAACTCTTTCTATAGCCTTCACTGAGGGTAACTCCCCTCTCACACACTGTATATTTCATCTCTAAAGCTGGATTTTAAAGACAGTATAGACATATTAATAACACCTTTAATTACATGCCTCCTTCATGTCTCTGGCAGAATGCCAGTTTTGCCATAAGAAGTTTACAAGGAACAACTACCTCAAAGTGCACGTGGACAACATCCATGGGGAGGTTGACAGCTAGTGGCAGCTGCAAAGGGACTAAGCCATTCCGAAGGGCTCCCGATAGGAAAGCCAGGGTTCTCTCACCTGCTTAGCACAGCAGAAGCAGACAAAACACACTCACTGGCCTCACAGTTCTTATTTGCCTACCTTTACTGGAGAAGGCAATAGCAACCCACTCCAGTACTCTTGCCTGGAAAATCCCATGGACGGAGGAGCCTGGTGGGCTGCAGTCCATGGGGTCGCAAAGAGTCGGACACGACTGAGCGACTTCACTTTCACTTTTTCATGTCTCTGATGTTGTTACACTGATAACATTTGTAACTACATCATCACTGATGCATGGATGCCAGAAATAATGAAGTGTGCTTTCTGAAGGCTGAAAGCAGAATAGCAGGTTATGGCCAAATACTGAACTAAAACCAAAGCCAGTTGCATTTCTTTTTAGACCCTTTTTCTCTATCAAGGGCATAGGCATGAATCCATGAGGCTGAGAAAGGCAGAGTCAAGCAACAAAAAATACCATCCTATGTTCAAGTCCTTCTCTCTTTGACTGTAGGTTTACTCAGACATGTCAGAAGTCTTTTTTTTTTAAAGATGTTTGTAAGTCTTCACAAGGGCTTCCCTGGTGGCTCAGTGGTAAAGAATCTGCCTGCAAATGCAGAAATCGTGGGTTTGATCCCTGGGCTGGGAAGATCCTCTGGAGAAATAAAATGGTAACCCACTCCAGTATTCTTGCCTGGGATATACCATGGACAGAGGAGCCTGGAGAGCTACAGTCCACGAGTCTCAAAGAGTGGGACACAACTTTGCAACTAAACAACAACAAAGTCTTCATGCAAAGATTGGTTCCAGGCCATCATATGACCCTCAGAGTGTTTAAGTCCCTGTTAGCCCCATGCTACACACATACACACACAAATATGATATTTTCAGTGCCTGCTATGTAACAGGTTCTATAGATAAGTGGTTTTAAATATATATATATATATACAAAATTTCGAATTTTATGATAATTCTATGAGGAACTTCCACTTAAAAGAGTTGGGGGGAGTTGAATATTCATATTTGTATGTGCTGTGCTGTGCTTAGTTGCTCAGTTGTGTCCAACTCTTTGGAACCTTATGGACTGTAGGCCTCCAGGCTCCTCTGTCCGTGGAGTTTCTCCAAGCAGGAATACTGGAGTGGGTTTCCATGCCCTCCTTCAGGGGATCTTCTCAACCCAGGGATGGAACCCAGGTCTCTCACACTGCAGGCAGATTCTTACCATCTGAGCCACCAGGGATGCCCAAGAATACTGAAGAGGGTAGCCTATCCCTTCTCTAGGGGAACTTCCTGACCCAGGAATTGAACCAGGGTCTCCTGCATTGCGGGTGGATTCTTTACCAGGTGAGCTATCAGGGAAGCCCTCATATTTGTATATTTCTCCACAAAGATGGCAGTAAAAGGATTTTCCTTAAAAGCATAAACACACAAGGACTAAGAGAATGGAACTGTGACTCAGAATGTGACTGTATTTTGAATATTTACCTATACCTATACAATCACACTGTAGAAGCTGGAAGCAGATGGGAAGGTAACAGGAGCAGAATTAGCAAAACCCCCAGCACAGAGCAAGGGAAGACCATCAGTGAGCAATCTGCTCTCAGAATCCCAGAAAGACTCAGAAACGGAAGAATCCAGGGATCTGTGGACCTGGGAGTGCAGGTGGGTTCTGAAAACAGGAACACTAATTGGAAATGGGACAAAGAAAAGATCTTAGAAACATCAAGAAAATAAAGAAAAACAATAGCAAAGGAAAAACTGGTGATGTACAAAAGTTAAGGATCAGAAAGTCAGTATTCCTCAATGCCAACTCAGGAAAGTAATGTCTGCAAAGATCTGAGAAGAAGTGTATTTCCAAGCCAAAATTCTCCATTTGACTATCATGCAAATAACAGAGTGAAATAAAGGACTCTCATATTCAAAATCTTTTCACATTTACCTTCTAGGCATTCTTTCTCAGGAAGCTACTAGTGCATGAGCTACACCAAAGTAAGCTAAATACGAGGGTAGCTAAGACAACTAAAAACATGAAGATCCAAGAAACAGAAGATCCAGTATAGCAAGAAGGGAAGGGACTCTCTAGGAGGATGCTGAACAAAAATCCAAGAACAGTAGTAAAGACAAGATCTCAAAGCCACAATCTGGGAAAATGGCTATCTCAGATGGAGCAGGTGAACCAATGAAAGCCAGGACTCCTGGATGTGTTCACAATAATGAAAGGAGAGTCCCTTCAGTGGAGAATATGGGATGGACAGTGATAAGGATGTTGAAAATTAACAAAAATGGAAATAATTATCATCTCCAGGAAAGACCCTACCAGAAAATACAAATGTAATTATAACAAACTACATGGATTGGCAGTAAATATTTTTTACATAAATATAACTATGCAAACTTTTAATAATCATCTAACCAAAAAATACAATTCTAGAAGACTTCAAAAAAGCATGTGGGGATGGGAACTGAGGGTATATCCTCATTTCTGATAACAAAAGTCAGAGATTATAGCTAAAATCAGAAAAGCAAGAAACTGCAGTACAAATAAGTCATTTATAAATATGGCAGTAAATACAGGAAGGAAAAGGAGGGTTAGGCTCTCAGGAAGTGGAACCAGGGCATGCAAGGGTAGGTAGAGGATTTTTCTTTGTTGGGCTTAACAGTGTCCCTCTCAACTCTACGGGTTAAAACCCTAACCCTCCAGCACCTCAAAATGTGACTGTATTTGGAGGTAAAGCATTTAAAGAAGCGATTATGATCAAAGGAGGTCATACGGCTAGACATAATCCAATCTGACTGGTGTCCTCATGGGAAGAGATTTGGATCCCCAGAGACACCAGGATGTGAACACAGAGGGAAGATGTGAGCAGCATCCATGTGAGGATGCTGGGAAAAGGTGGCCGTCTGCAGGCCAAGGAGAGAGGCTTCAGGAGACGTCAAAGCTGCTGACACACTGATCTAGGGCTTATGCCCTCCCGAACTGTGAAAAAATAAAGTTCTGTTTTTTAAGCCACCCAGTCTGTGACACTGTGTTACGGCAGCCCAAGGAGACTAATATATGTTCATGAGTCATGTAAATATTGGACTTATTAAATAATGTACCAATATTACTTCTATCAAATTATGAAAAATAGTTAATTAGTATAATACCCATGTTGAAATAGCTCCCATAAGAATGAAAACTAGAGGTCAGATTAGTTGAAAAATGGGTACAGGGTGACGTATCTAAAACCAGGTGTGTCACACCCTGGGTCCAGAGAGCTCCATGTATTTTCTGGGGTCCTAGAGGCCCACAGAGGCCTCAGCCCCCCTGAGATGGCAGCACTGGACCCTGACTGCTCACAGCAATATCCTGGACTGCCCTGGAGGAAAACACCCTTTGCATCCTTTTTTCTTAGGCTACTATCACCATGTGGCTATCATCTTGGTTACAAAACTCTACAGGTTGGCGATGGACAGTAAAGAATACCAGCTCTTTAGTTTTTCGAATCTTCTCATCAGTGCCCTTTTGAACACTACTGCCCAACTCAACAGCAGGTCTGGGACTAATTCTGGCAGAAGGACGTGGTCCTTGTACCAGGGGACCTGAACCCAGAAACTCTCTTGAGGTCTGTATTACAGGAAGAAACACTTTTATTTCTTCAATTAAAGAAAGAGTTCACGTAGGTCACAATGCTATGAATCTGTGCCAAAACCAGAGAAGGGATGAAATTACAAAACACTCTTGGAGAACTTCCCCTCTCTCCCCAAGGATATGCAGGGTGAAAAGGAGGTCCCAGCAGCAGGGCTGAGTCTCGGAGGGCCTTCCTGCAAGGTGAGTCTGTGTTTTGAGCCCAGCTGCTTGTTAGCATATGCATAAATCAGAGGAAAATGGAGGATGTTGGCAGGAACCAAAGCTTGTGATCTTCCTCCTCTTTCTAGGTTCCAGAGTTGGCAAACATGGCGGTATATATTCCACCATACCACAATTCAACTCTTGGTAAAAAAAAAAATACTCGTCATTGTCAGAATTGTTGCACAAGCACTGAATACAGTGACCTTCATCAACGCAAAGAAAATGGATAAGGCTGGCGCTACAAAGAGGCATCTGTAGAACATTTGGGAAGGGCTGGGAATACAGAGAATGAATTGCTAGGATTTTCTGTGTTCACACTTATCTGACTGGCTTCAAACATGAGAATAAAAATGTTTGAAACACAAACACATACATATATGTATACATGTCAGTGAGGTGAAAGTCGCTCAGTCGTGTCCGACTCTTTGTGACCCCATGGTCTATACAGTCCATGAAATTCTCCAGGCCAGAATACTGGAATGGGTAGCCTTTCCCTTCTCCAGGAGATCTTCCCAACCCAGGGAGTGAACCCAGGTCTCCTGCATTGTAGGTGGATTCTTCACCAGCTGAGCCACAAGGGAAGCCCCGTGTACATGTTAGTGAAGTCACTCAGTTGTGTCCGACTCTTTGCGACCCCATGGACTGTAGCCCACCAGGCTCCTCCGTACATGTTACAAGTTTAGTCAGTGAGCACAGGTTAGAAACCCTGCTCTGCCATATAGTGGGGACACAGGGTAGTCAGTTTGTTTTTGACTTTTCTGTATTTCTCTTGTATTTCTAATTTCTAAAATGAGAAGAGGGAGAGAGAAGGGAGGGAGGTGACCACCAACTTTTGCAGAGAGAGCTGGTAATAATGTATGTTAAGTATCTGCTCAGTGTAGAGCAAAATATCCACATTCCCAACATGTTAACTACTTTAACAATAGTAACTATTGAAGAAAATGGAGATTTGAGATAAAAAATAAATCCCCTAGACAATAACTTGAATACTCATAGCTGACAAGGTAAGGAACTTAAGCAAAAGAAGTAAAAAAAAACTTAAGCAATAATCAGGGTAAAGATTCTCCTCTCCAGGGAATACAGGTGACTTGAGAGACAAACAGGCTTATGTTTAAATATCAGCTCTGACATTTTGAATGAGTGACCTCCTCTTTTTCAGCTTCCTTTGACTTCTCTGTAAAACAGAGGGAATATTGGGTTTGTGTCAACTTGAAATGAGAAAGCTCAAAGTGTGACGAAGTCTCACTGCTCATTATGCGTGTGTGTGTGCTAAGTCGCTTCAGTTGCGTCTGACTCTGTGGCCCTATGAACTGTAGCCTACCAGGCTCCTCTGCCCATCAGATTCTCCAGGTAAGAATACTGGAGTGGGCTGCCATCCCCTCCGCAGGGGATCTTTCCGACCCACCGATCAAACCCCTGTTTCTTATGTCTCCTACATTAGCAGACAGGATCTTTACCACTAGTGCCACCTGGGCAGCCCCAGTACTCACTATACTCCTCTCTGATTCCTACGTTTTACCCCATCCTTTTCTGACCAAACTGAAAGCTCCTCAAAAGTAAGCATCAAGCACCAGTCCTTTAAAGCAACTAAGACAGCAGTCCAGAGAGAGGGGCAATATCGCTCAGTTGATTTTGAATTTGCCTTTCTCCCTGCAAGGCTGAAGGCACTAAACCTCTCCCAGACATGTGTGAATGATCTAAATAATTTTTTCTAATCTTCTCCCCTTGCTCATTAAAAGGAAAAAACAACCCAGGGCAAACCCTGCATTTTGAAAGGATTTGATGTTATTCTTTCCTTTGTACTGGAGTAATTCTTGCTTTTCTTGCCTTGTGCACATACTTGAACCCCACGGTGATTAAAGGTGATGGTAGACAAGCCACGCCTCCACGCAGGTGTCTCCTGTTTGTGTCCAGGCTATAAGAAGAATTGCTAAATTCACTCTTCTCTTTTCTCCAGCCGTGGCTCTCTAGGATGTATGTTGGTGAAAGGGGAGTATAAAATTAAGCAGGTACTCTGTATTTACAAAACCCAGCAAAGCTACCTGTCCCCCAAAGCAGTCAACTTTCCCATAAGGTATTGGGTATCCTATGGGATCTGGGTATATTCCATTGTTCTCCATCTTTTCCCAGGACACACTGCACATCACCACAATTCACCTGAAGACATTTTCTGTGTTCATTCTTGTTTGACTGGCCTCAGGTATTCATTTTACTCTGAATCCAAACATTTTTGTGTATGACCTAAAGCAAGAAATGTATTTAACCTGACAGCTAAGCACGTACACATAAGCATGCATGTACAACTACACATACGAATGAAACAATAATTTTAGAAGACTAAACTTACTATGTGTGGTAACAGCAGTATTTTCTGTTCCTTTTTAGTTCTTTAATTTTTAGTCCTCAATGCAACTCTCTTTCACAATCCATTAATGGTTCACAAGCTGCAGTTGAAAAGTACTGTCTAATGTTTATAGTGAGATTAGCATTTATTAATTCGTTTACTTTCATAACACTGTGAAAAAATTAGAGGAGATTCTAATATCACAATTCCCATATTTAAAATGAGAAAAAGTAGGATTCAGAGATTAATTAACATTTCTATAGTCAGTCAGCTAAGTGGGGCCAAAGTCCCAACCTTTTCACCATGCCAGGCACGCCAACCCCCAACCCAGACTCCCTGGCACGTTGTTGTAACAGATCATGGAGGTGTTAGTCAGGATTCTTTCAGGGGCAAGTAATAGAAGGTCCGACTGAAATGGCGTCCATTCTAAAAACTGGTCCTTATCTTTAAGTAGCTTAGAAGTCAAGTTGATTATATCAGCAGCTTGAAAAACATCTTCAAAGACTCACGCTGTCTTCAGCTCTGTCATACTTAGTATGTTCTCTGTTTTCAGATAATTCCTCTCATGGCCTTAAGATAACAGTCCAACCATGGCGGCCTAAGGAACCATTTACAAAGCTCAGCCCCTTCTTTTCTCCTTCTGTAAGAGCGAGCAAGACTTTCCCAGGGGTTACCTATGTTTCACTGTCCAGAAAGGCAGCCCTGCAAGCCAGTCCTAATCTAAACACTGGAAAGGATGGAGGGATTCCATAAAAGGCTCAGAATCAGCCCACAGGACTGAGAAGAGACCAAATCCCCCCTTGCCTTCACAAGAGTCAAACACATTCCAACTTCCCTTCCCCAGGATGCACATAAAGTGGAGGATGGTAATGACAGAGTAGGCAAATGAGAGTGTCCTTTCACAGTGGGTGCAGATAAAACTTCCCGGAAGGTGATGGGTGCCACAGCATCTCCCTTACTCTGCCTGGTTAGATGAACTAATCCCTTCAGCTTCTACTTGGGGCGCTTCCTCTAGCTACCTTTGGTCCCTTAACTGTGTCACTCTTATTTACCCAATCTCTAATCCACTCTAGGCCAGTTCATACTCTCCCTGTCCGTTCTTCATCATTAACCTCATTCTTTCAGGCAGTTATCCACCTGTCATTCTTTTCCTGTTTAATGAATACCTGCTATATGACAGACGGATGCTGAACTAAGCTATAGGAAAACAAAGATGAAGGGGCAGTCTCTGCCTATAATATCCAGGGGCCTTATTTAAACACAGCGGCACATACACATATATACACATAGCAGTAATAGTGTTAGTCACTCAGTTGTGTCTGATTCTTTGGGACCCCATGGACTGTAGCCTGCCAGGCTCCTCTGTCCATGGAATTCTCCAGGCAAGAAGAGTTGAGCGGGCTGCCATTTCCTTCTCCAATATATACAAATATACATACTCAAATTTGGCATCTGAATGTAAAGGATGGCATGGAGCTCAAAGTCTCTAGGAAACAGAGCTGGAGGCAGAGATCAAAGTGATGGGAGTTTACCTGGGAGGTGCAAACCCTTAGGCAGTGGGGTGAGAAAAAAAGGATTTAGGCTAAAATAAGCAAGGAAGGAAGAAAGGGAAAGAAAGGGAAGCAGGGAAAATGGGAAGCAGGGTGTTGTGATGTTTTGGCACTGGCTACTGCCTCACAAGATGCCTCCAAAAGACTGTAGACAGCTTGGGAGATGCTTTCACTGATAAGAATACAGGGATTGTCTCAATGGCTTCAAGGGGAAGCTGTGCCTCAGAGCAGCCCATGGACAGAGAAGGAGAAGTTAACCGGCCTGGTTCCCTTCCATCTCTGGATTCCCAATGGTCAGAGTTAACCCTCTGACTTTCTGAGTGTGTCATTTGGTCCGTTTGGTGGTTCCATGTGATGCCAGATTCCAAGCCTTGTGTTGTGCAGTTTCACCGAATTACAAAAGCAGAGGGGCACACACTGCATGACTGAGAGCTGGAATGGGACAACTGAAGCTGGAGTGCAGGCGCTCAGTTCAATCGCTCAGTCACGTCCGACTCTTTGTGATCTCATGAATTGCAGCACACCAGGCCTCCCTGTCCATGACCAACTCCCAGAGTTCACCCAAACTCTTGTCCATTGAGTCGGTGATGCCATCCAGCCACCTCATCCTCGGTCATCCCCTTCTCCTCCTGACCCCAACCCCTCCCAGCATCAGAGTCTTTTCCAGTGAGTCAACTCTTCGCATGAAGTGGCCAAAGTTTTGGACTTTCAGCTTTAGCATCAGTCCTTCCAATGAACACCCAGGACTGATCTCCTTTAGAACGGATTGGTTGGATCTCCTTGCAGTCCAAGGGCCCCTGAAGAGTCTTCTCCAACACCACAGTTCAAAAGCATCAATTCTTCAGCACTCAGCCTTCTTCACAGTCCAACTTTCACATCCATACATGACCACTGGAAAAACCATAGCCTTGACTAGACAGACCTTTGTTGGCAAAGTAATGTCTCTGCTTTCAGTTTTCATCTATTACACTAATGGTCCTGCAGGGTGAATGTGGATGGTATCTTCTCTCCTTTGAATGTCATATTAATCATACATCCTTTAGCCCATGCCAACTGTGATATGTAATACTGTAATTTACCATAAAAATATATATTTGGTCTTCTTCCCAATTTCAGGTATAAAGCTCCTAGCACCCTCAGAATTTCCTAAGTGTTAAAGAGTAATTAAGTTGTCTTTTACTATGTTAATAGTGGCTTGGAAAACACTTAAGGATGGGGTCAGGGGGACCAATTTCAATTCCACCCATGGCTTCCAGAGAGAGGAGATGGATGTTGATTTCATCTCCTATGGCCAATGATTTACTTCCTTATACTTACGCAGTGAAACCTCCATTAAGAAAAAAAAAGGGGGGGTTTGAAGAGATTCCAGGTTGGTGAACACTGTAGATTTGGGGAGAGTGGTGTGCTTGGAGAGGGCATGGAAACTTCTGCCCTTTCCCCATCCCTTGCTGAATGTATCTTTTCCATCTGGCTTTCATGAGTGATATCTCTTTCTCATAAATCAGTGACCTCATAAGTAAAATGCTTCTCTGAGCCACTCAAGCAAATTAATGGGCTTCAAGACAGGGACGTCTCTGGAACTCCAATCTATAACTTGTAGGTGCAGGTGACAACATGAGCTTGCCACAGGCCTCCAAAATGGAGGAGGCAGGGACGGAGGGGTGAAGGTGGGTCTCTCTCCATTAATAATACTGAGTCTTGTGGATGGAAACCGACTTGTTAAACACATGTTTCTACTGTTTCTCCAATTGCCATTAGCTATACCATGTCACCTGCTGAAATTCCTGTAGTAACATGTATCCCTTTGAGTAAATGCAATGAATTAGAAAGGGGGTTGAGATTATTACTTCTCCTTTTTTGCAAAGCCAAAAGAGGAAAAAACAACTCCAAGAGGTCTTGAACAGTGTTTCTCAAAATTTATGGTGCAGAAGAGTAACAGGATGACTTGTTAAAAGACAGATTCTGGGACCCACCTCTACAGATTCTTACTCTAGAAATCTCAGTTGGGACTTGATAATCGGCATTTCTAACAAGAACCCAGCTGGTTCTGATCAGTTAAAGGACCACATTTTGAGGAGTGCCAGTACTAGCCAAGAGAGAATAGGCAAATATTAACATCTTGACTTAAATCTTTACTGTTTTTGTTCAGTCGTGTCCAACTCTTTGCAACCCCATGGACTGAAGCACGCCTACTAGTTGGGCCAAAAGAAGTATGTTTTCTTCAAAAGATACCACCTAGGGTGGCCATGTACATATCTAATCTAGGGGTATGTACAAAATACTGATGAAATACATTTCTAGGCCCAAGATGGAGTGGCTTCTGCCTGAAACGCTGCATCAACAAACCGAAATATTACAGCTTTCATGTTCTTATAAATGCTTCTCTTGAGCAGATATGCAGCATATCCCATCAGTCAGTCCCGCAAAACCAATCCACCTCTGGCCAGCCAAGCAGATATTTGGGTGGAGGAGCCTAGTAGGCTGCAGTCCATGGGGTCGCAAAGAGTAGGACACGGCTGAGCGACTTCACTTTCACTTTTCACTTTCAGGCATTGGAGAAGGAAATGGCAACCCACTCCAGTATTCTTGCCTGGAGAATCCCAGGGACGGGGGAGCCTGGTGGGCTGCCGTCTCTGAGATCGCACAGAGTCGGACACGACTGAAGCGACTTAGCAGCAGCAGCAGCAAGCAGATATTTTCTATTTGTCTCTTCCTTGCTCTTTATTCTTTATCCCATAAAAGCTTCTTGCTTTCTGCCCTCTTTGGCAGTTCTCCAAAAGGAGATTTTCCATTTCATTAAAGTTTGTTAGTACCACCTGAATTGACTTCTTTCATAATTTTTAAACAGTTTTTTGGCGACAAAACTGTTTCGTAAAAGTTTTTGTAAAACACCACATAAGCCCCAACCCAGCAGCACATCTACCCTAGGTATTAATCTGCTCAGCTAAAGTAACAAGATCTTCTAGTTTCAAAGAACTGAGTGCCATCTTCCGGTATACCTGCTTATTTTATGTCTAAGAACCATGGCCCAGGAGGTGCAAATATCTACAAAAATGGCAAAATCTTACTAAGACAAACTAGAATTACCATGACCACCGTGGAGAACTTTCCAAAGAGACAATTATCGTTCATTTAAGAAGTGCACCTCAGAGTGTTTCCCAAATCAACAAAGAGAAATGGATATCTATTTTAATTGACATGCCAAAGCCTCCAAAAAGCAAGGCTGCCCCAAGGCTTCATTGAACGTTTCATCATAAAAGGCGAATGAAAAATTAAAGACCTGTCTAAAACAAAACATTGAAAGACTAAGGTGACTCCTACCACCCACCTCTATCCTCTATTATGCGAGTACTCACTAAGCTTCCAATGAATTGCTTTTCCACTCTGAAGAGACCAGAAGACCGTAAATAAAGTCCACTAAATAGTTTTAAAGCCAGAAACCTAGAACACTGCCCCTTGTTGCACCCTCCTGGGGTCCATGGTCAAAACTCTCCATGCTCCCTCACACAGTAGAGTCTGACTCTTTGGGACCACATGGACGGCAGCCCGCCAGGCTCCTCTGTCCATGGACGTCTCCATACAAACATACTGGAGTGGGTGGCCATTCCCTTCTCCAGGGGACCTTCCCAGCCCAGGGATTGAACTCTGGTCTCCTGCACTGCAGGCGAATGCTTTATCACCGAGTCACTGGGAAAGGCCCCATCAAAACACAGGCCCGAAGTTCTCTCATGTGCATTCACTCAGGGTGCGGGGTTGGGGGGGGGGTGTCAAATCGTTCCATAGCAACTCAAACGCCCCTATATCTGTCCTCAAAAGAGGGTCCTTCCTGGGGTTAACCAAACTCCCAGAAATTCTCCAATAAACTGCTACTGGTTATTTCCTCAACAGCCCAGGGGAAGGTAATATTAAAATTAATGAAAAATCTTGTCAAATTCTAGTAGACACAAGACTGCATTCGTCTGGAGGCTGCACATGGGCTCCTAGGATAAACAGCAGAAGCCAAGGAAGGGTGAAAATTCTTACCAGTGTCCGCTCTCCTCAGTCTCTGCGGTGACCCGTTGTAAAGGTAACATTTCAAGTTTTCCCTTCCTTTCCAAAGCCTCAGTCCTTGACTGGGGACCCTTTTTCGCCCAGGAACAGCCGGTGGCTCCTTGTTTGTTTCATTTGTGTCGTGTCAACATGGCGTGGCTTGCTGCTTGCCCGAGGAACGCAAGTTGTCAGTTCTTACGGGTGCAGGCAGCTTAATCATCCGGCTGGGGTGGGAGTGGGAGGTCCGAAAATACAGCCGGACAGAAATGTAGGCTGCACTTTGTTTGCCGCTCAGATAAACCCGGACAGGGAAAGGGTTGCACTTCGTTTGTGGCTAGAGTTTTACTGAGTATGGCCAGCTTGGAGGAACTGTCTAGGTCTTTTCTTTAAATTGTCTTTGGGAGTGGCTCCGGATCTTGGGAGGCGGGTATCCTTTGCATCCATGGAGGCGAAAGGACGTAGGACCCCCAAACCGGAATTCCTGGCCTCGGCAGATATAACATGCCTGACAAGGAAGCAAAGAGCCCAGAAACTGTAAGGAACCACCACTGCCTGTATAAGGTGTGCTTATACTCGGCTGCAGATGAGAGAACTTTTATATTGGAAGGGAGAGAGGATGTAGTAATAAAGACAGAGATGGACATTCTTAAAGATTAGTAGGATGGGGACACAGACCCCACGTTAACTGATATAAATAAAGCAAGCAGTGTATCTTACAGGCTTGAGTTCGTGGGCTGAGCTTTACACCCATTGTACTGCGTTTGACATTGAGCATTTGGAAATACAAGAATAACTGTGACAGAAACAGCCTCCAAATCTGCAACCTGGGGAAGCACAGGTGGAATTCCATTAAAATAAGGCTGTGTGTGTGGGGTGGTGCTGTCTGGTAACACGGAATGTTTGGCTCTTGTAGGCTCAAAGCTGTGTGTGAGATATTTCCAGATCAAAGACCTAAACCCAGGTAGACTCAGCACACCCAAATTAGCCTAAATCAGCCTGGGGGAATACAGGGAAAAGAAGGGCAGCTTTTCTTTTGTTGCATAATCTCACTTAGGGGTGGTAGGCTGAGGAAGTGACCTGCGTTTAGATCAAGCATTCCTGAAGGGATAATTTGGGCCTTTTGGGGCTATAGCTGCTGTGGTTGCCTGTGGTGGTGGGAGAAAATGGTGAGGAGGCGGAGCACAGCTTATTCTATTTAACCTTATTCTACTAGTTAAGATTCAGGGCTTACACTTGTGCTGATTGATCATGAAAACTGATTTTCTGCCATTCAGGAAAAAAGAATTTGTGAGGAACAGGCAGAGTCTTTAGTTAGCAACCGGATAGAAAACTGTGAACTCTCTTTATGTAAACAACCAGACTTATTTTATGGTATCAACCCTAAATGTCTTGATCCTCGGATTGAATTATATCCAATATCAATTTGGTAGTGATATTCAACAAGTATTAAATACCTACTGTGTAACAGGGATCCATTTGAGGTATGAGGGATACACTGCTGAGCAAAGACTGGACTCTCATGAAGCTCTGTTCTGGTGGGAAAGAGACAATAAACAAATAAATAGAAAGTGAAGTCGCTCAGTCGTGTCTGACTCTTTTTGACCCCATGGACTGTATATAGGCCACCAGGCTCCTCCATCCATGGGATTTTCCAGGCAAGAGTACTGGAGTGGGGTGCCATTTCCGTCTCCAGGGGATTGTCCCAACCCAGGGATCGAACCTGGGTCTCCCGCATTGTAGGCAGATGTTTTACCATCTGAGCTACCAGATGGATTCACATGTCAATTTGTGGTGTTATAAAGGGAAGAAAGCAGGGTAAGAGGGTAAAAAGCAAGGGAGCAGGAGTGCTTTTCTTCCATTTCTCCCGAGGTTTGGAGCTCAACTGTACCTCAGGACTTTTGCAAATGAAGTTTTCTCTGTCTGGACCCTTCTCTTCCTGTCAACTATTCCTTTTGGCCAAGTTACCTTTTGAGCTCCTTCAGAGCTCAGCCACAAATCACTTCCAACGAAGGCTTCTCTGGCCCTGGCCTTCTGGAAGAGATCAAGCTCAGGTTCTTGCTCAAACACAGCACTTCAGCTTCTTTGCTGTACTAAGGACACTTTTGATGCTGCGTAAGGAACTGTTCAATGCCTTTGTCCCCTGTGGACCTTAAACTCACAAAAGCTGAATTATGTCTGTTCATTGATGAATCCTTACAGTCTTGGAGTTTGCAGAGTAGGGACCCAGCAAATAACTGTTGAGTATCTGAATAACTTTCAGTATTCCAGAACACTCAGAGAAGTTCCCTTCCCAAGCCTTTTACTGTGCTTAGTCTTATAGGCCATCTACATAGTTTTGCCTTTTTACTCTACAGCAAGATTAATCTACATAATTTGGCTTTATTGGACTACAAATATGTAGTAATGTATGATGTCACTATCCTTTATTTCACCTTAACAATCCTCATGGCTCTTAGAAACATGTGCTGACTGAACTACGAGTTAAAATGAATACTCTTATTTGTAAATGATTGAGTCATAAATAGGCAGAATCAACCCATGCTTTTATTTCCATTGCATATAAAAATTTCATATGAAGGTATTGATGTACAGTACTATCCCCATGGGCTGTAAGAGAGGCTAAGAAACCACTAAAAGAATCATCATTTGTAATGCTCACACACAGTTGACCACTCTGAAAACATATCCAAAGAAATCAAATTTAAAACAACTAAAATCAGTAAGGATTTTTTTTCTTTTTTGTAATTATAGTGTCCCCATTGTACTGTTTAAAACAAAAGTAATCAAATTCCTTTGGGCCAGGGCTGCTAAAATCTACAGTTTGTGTCAAAAAAGAAAATGAAATAAAATAAAAGGAGACTCATTTTTCCTAGAAAAAGATTCTCTCCTTTCACTAAGTTGCACATCCTGAGGGCTGGGCAGCAGTAGAAAAAGGTTTCCACATCAGCCACTGGGAATTTTTCATAGCTTTCAGGAGCTGGCCTCTATGCAAGGTTAAATTTAAAAATTCTAAAGCAAGTTAAGTTTTGCAGCAACACACATTCAAGAGAATGGTGACTCCATTATGCTATGTGAATTGGTATCATATAAAACTTTGTGTTTAATGTATGAATTTATATACATAAGGAAATTTGATTCATCTTAGTTGAAGAAAAATTCCATGGTTTAAAAAAAATGACCTTTTTCATATTTTCCTAACATGGAATCTTTTTCCTACCATGGCAGGAAGCCAAATAATAAAGTACTACATGCCTGACCTATGGCTCTAGCTTCAAATCAAGTTCCTTTGTCCATGTGCTCAAGAAGTCAAAAAGACTTTTAATAATTATTGGACAAGAATGTATTTCCCCAGTAGTGTTTGAACATTAAAAAAAAAAAATCAAATGTAACTAACTGAAGCAGCTCAGTTAGTATCTTATAGGAAAAAACACCATCAATATATGCTATGGTGCTTCATGGCAGAAAGCATTTAAGGGGTTGTCTCTCAAAAGAGTCTCAGAATGCTCTAGAGGTTGACTGTGGTTCTGTACAATCCAGCTGCTGCCAGAAATCCAATTGATTCAAAGCTCAGATGTAAAATGCCCAGCCCTAACCCCACCATTACCTTACTTTCAAATGCAGCAAAACAAGAAAATATTGGTTAAAGTTAAGGCACAGCCCTGGGACCAAAGACCTGCAGCTATGTTTTTTATATTTTATATACCTTTATGTATTTTATAGTTTTCTTGAATCTTCCATAAACAAGCTCTAAGGTGACAAGACTATTTTACAGAAGAAAAGAAAATGTACAAGGAATATGTATACACACCATTCATTCTCTCACCAAGAGTTTCCAAATATATCAACACCATCCCAATTCAGGATGATGTTTTAATAAGAACTGATAATTTACAATTAACATTACAGTATGTACATTACAATAAATACATGGTTGTAAACAGACAAACAAGACTGTATTACAGGTAAGGTCATTTGGTGAGAAAAAATGCATGGCACAAAAAAATAAATAATGCATTCAAAAAGTATCATAAAGCTTTCGGTAAAATCCACTTCATTCAAGTTTTTTTTCCCTTGTCTACAATTTGTTCTATCTACATTATTTTCTTGTGAACTTTAAGTGACATAAAAGAAAAGAAAATTAAAACAGCATTATTATGTTTAGTAACTTGCAAGCTGAAATGTACTGGCTTTATGCAAACTTGGACATTTTCTTCCCCATACAGTACCCAGATACTGTATTTTCTTACAACCTTTTAGGAAATGTAAAGCCACTTATAAAAGGGTATTCTTTTTAAAGCAGTGTATAATTCTGAAGCACACTCTGGCAAGAGCAGAGGAGAGAGAGAGAAGGGAGAGGAGAAGCAGATTGTACAGTGCACTAGTCCCTGTCTTTTGGATATTACTTTTTTCCTACAATTTGATTGTCCATCAGTGGGTATCTTCACACATGTGACCATTAAAACCAACAAATTGAAGAAAACAAAAAGTCTCCCTTTTTTAGTGCTGTTATATACCTTTTCAGGTCCAGATTTATGACATATTGCTGTTTTAATTTTTTTTTCATTCTTAAGTTCTAGGCACTCTTTGAGGGAAATACCAAACATAAGGAAAGGGAGGGATTGAGAGTATTTGGGAGAAAGGAATAATCCTTAGATTCTTTGCCTTTTCTTCTAGACCTCCATCAGGGACAAAATTAAAATGGAAACAAGTTTCCAACTGTTCTTGTGAAACCACTTGCCAAACATAAGACTTTTTTTGAAAGATTACCGTCTGAATTTTACAGGGGAAGGAAGGTAAAAATCTGATAATTAATTGGTCAATTCCTATCTTGTGCTCTATGTTGAAATTCACAGCTACCTAATTTTTCTATCAATGTTTCTAACCATCAGTGGCTCTCAGGGGATTAAAATAGTATCTTCAGCTTGGGTCATTTCCCTGGCTAATGATTTAGTGATTAGTCCCCAGAAGTCTCCTTGAGACATCCCCGATATAAACATTTTTCAGGATTACAGTTCCATTTACTGTTCTATTTTCTGTTTGGTCAGATATTCCTTTAGCCTCTACTTGAGTTCTTGGATATCACTGTGAAAAATGATTATTTGGGCTCCAAACTCTTCACAGAGAAGGTAAACATTTTTTAAGAGCTGAAATGGGAAGAAAGTCCAGACTAAATAAATGCCCCAAGATGCCAATTAAAGGTAAATACTGGGAATCAATCTCTAGAATTGCAATACAATTCTTGATACTAAATTCAGCCAAGAGTGATCTCTAATGTTTGATTTAGTCAGAATCTTCTTACCCAACTGAGTAGTTTAAAACGGCATCATATCACCAAATCTCTGCTGCTAGGGGCACCATCGACTTCTTTCTATCAGGGTATTTAAAGTTCTCCTCCACTAGATGTACTTCTGGATCAATGATAACTGATAAAGCAAGAAATGCTGCTATGTGTTATGTGGCTGTCCTTTAAGGAAGAGTCACTGCTACATTTAAAATCACTTCTCAGGAATACTGTTCATACAGTTCTTAATCCCATGGTGAAATCACAGAAACAAAAGAGCATTCATTGTATTGGTGTTCATTAATATATTCTACTAATATTGTTAAAAATTACCTAGCTAGCCATTAACTTTTCTTTGTAAATCAAAAGTAAAAGCTAGTCATTATATACGACCTCATGGCAGAAAAGAATGCTAACTCTAACTTGACTACCTGTTCTTTGCATCCATCAGAATGGTGGTGATATATTTGATAAGACCCCACGTAGTAAATGTGGACAGAGGTTCAAACACACACTGAATAATGAAGCAGCTCAAGGGGAAAAAGGTTTTCTTACTATAACTGACTGTGAAAACAATAAAAATGAGCATGAAATGTGTGGGTTATTACAAAGACATGCATTTGTGAAATGAGGGTCTATCACCACAGCAAAAAGTTATCAGAAGACACTGAGTAGGAAAATATCTAAAAAAGACTGACCATTTTAGCTACTGGGTATTTATATATCTCTCACTTGCTTCAGATAATACCAACTGATGACTGAGTGTCCATGAGGCTTGAGATACATTAGACAGAACACACATCAGAGTATTATGGAACACGTGTTCACTTTGCACACAGTGAAGAGAAATGTCAGTGGGGAGCAACTCTGCGTGTCTGAATAGACCAAAATGAAAAGCCAGTAAATGAAGACCTACAAAAAGGGTTTCCTGCAACATAAAGTCAATTTTTGTTTTTAAAATATGGAAGTCATTGGTATATAAAACAATGGGTCACTACAAATCAGTTAATTGCTATGAAGTCTAAGGTGCAAGTAAAATTTGTAAATTAGGTTTATCCAGTGTAGCACAGATTTGTACTGAAAACTTGCAAGTTACTCCTTAGAAAAAAATAACCAGTGGCAGATGAAGTTCTAAACGTAGTTTTTTAAATATAATACCTCAATACATTTAATAATAAAAGTAAGCTCTACAAAAAATCTGTTTTACATATCATACAAAATGTAGAGGTCAGTGCAGCTCACCGAACCACACTATTCAGTCAGGTATCAGGAAGACTTGAAATTAGAAAATTATGCAATTTCTGTGGCTCATCTTTTTCCTGGTAACAGCTTGACACTGTGTCCTGTTCCTGACCCATTCGTTGCTTCACCCATCTGTTCACTGCATCCATGTAATAATGCCTTCTTTCTGCTGAAAATATTGCAAACAAAAAGAAAAAAAAAAAGAACCCCAAATCATCTTAACTTTGGGGCTGCCCAATGAGCCACACTCCCTAGAAAACCCTTAAGGGTTGATTTTTCTCGGCTTCTTCAGCTTGATGGAGCCGCAGACCTGTGACAATGCTGTCCATGAAGATGTCCCTCTCATTCTGATGACATGGAGGTGAAAAAACTGGTGACGATATTCCTGAGCGCCAGACTGAGTCGTCAAGGTCAGTTTTGTTCCACAAACATCCTGGCAGATGACAGTGAGGTGTGACCGTGGTTGTGGCATGTGACATGCACTTTGGAAACGTTTCTACTTGAAAAAACAAAAGACACACACGAAAGGCATGGGCGTCTGGGCCCCGTTACGTGCCCGGGGAGGGCTCCCCGGCGACGCAGGCCTCGGGCTGGGCCCCCTCCCCGCCCGCCGCGGCCTCCTCTTCCACCTGCTCATCCAGGGGGGTCTCGGTGGCCTCCGAGTCCTGAGTGCACAGCGTCTGGCAGTCGCTGCAGCTAGTGTCTTCCTCGACTTGACTCCCACTGTCCTTCTCGGTGTCGGACTCACCGTCTTCCTCCAAAGTCAGTTCAAACTGGAACTTCTCTGTCTGACCCTGCCTGCCCTCCTCCTGGTCATCAGGAGCCGGGGAGGGGCTCTGAGGAATTGTGCTCTGGTACCATTCACGATTGTCCTCCAAAGTGTCCAAAATGTCCTGGGCGTCAGGATGGACCAGGTCTGCCCACGTCTCCCACAGAGGATGAACGATATAGTCTATGAAGCCCACCTGGTTAAAAAAAAAATATCCTATGTGAGTACAGGATTAAGAAACAATGGAAAAGGCTAAACAGACCCAAACGTATTCAATTTATATACTGAATTAAATTTTGATATATGATATATAGAATTTAAGTAAAATATATAAATGTAATAAGCTTTACAAATACTGAACTGAAGACTATTAACCTTAGTCTGGTAAAACAGTCACTATTTTAGGTAGCAGACTGTATGACAATGTTGTTATGAGCTGCAGAAAACAATTAATAGCTTTTAGAATTCTGAGTCCAAGAGCAGGTTTGTGATGTAAAAAACCTCTGCTTCTTTACCTTGCTTGGCTTGAGGCTTGGACTTGACTTTAGAATAGTCCATTTATAGGTGGATCCAGATAAACCGTAATAATGCCATGTATTCCATATGGATTCAAAGAACTTTATTCACTTATGAGAACAGATAGTTGAAATAATTCTACACATATGAATATACTGTATGAATCGAGTTACAATGAATAAATATACTGTTCTATGAATAGATATATGACCATACAGATATACATCCTAAGAATCAAAGAATTTTGAGGCTTGCAAACACGAAGTGGGAATTGAGCTTGTCAGAATGAAATTAAGATCACCCAATAAAAGACTGAACAAGGTGCAAACAAAGTTAAGCAAACGTTCTGGGTAGCTGTGTTCTCTCTGAAAGCTTAAGGCATCACCTGTGATTTTTCCACAGAGGCGTTGTGCTTGTCACACATGGGGCTTATCTCCATGCCCCGCTCCCTCTCTCGGTCCCCTTGGCGGAAGAACTCCTCCATGATGCGGTCCGTCCACTGGCGGTACAGCTGGAGAGGCTTGGTTGGATTGCTCAGGTCAGCACAATGCACCATGTTCTGAAGGACCTAAAACAGACCAGTGCGTGCTCTGTTTAGCACCCGTGCCTTTTTTTTAAACTAGAAATTCACATCAGGTGACTGTGACACTTAAAAATACATGTTGTGTAAGAGTCGCTCCAGACGGCTCGACCATGATGTGTCTGTGTGTGGTTCACACTTGTATTAATAGTCCCAAAGTATGCCACTTCTACCGCATCTAGGTATCATGAGAAAAACTGTTTACATGCTCAGTTCATTAAATTCAGGGCTGCTGAAGCGGTTGGTTTTGTGGGATATTATTTTTTTCTAATGCATTTCCACTTGCAAAGGCCAATAGGATTTTGTCTGGTTAATTCTCAAGATGAAGAATCTGGATAAAAATCCTGCTTGTAACTACTAAAATTATAAGCTGGGAGAAAGGAGACATAAATCCTATCTAAGCTAGACACACAGACAGGAGTGTGTACACACAGACACAGAACAAAGTCAAATGCTTTACCTGGATCCTATCAGAATAATTATCAAGAAGAAGAACTCCAGAACTCGTCACTTTCTTAGTTTCAACCATAGTTTTCAAATCGGCCAGTAGATTCATGTGCTTTGACATGTCTGTGGCAAGTACCTGAAAAGACAAATAGTGTTTTAATAAGTAAAACATGCCCAGAGGAAAAAAGTCATAATTTGCACATGAAAATATCATGGAGAACATGAGAAGAAATGGAGAATAATTCTGTCATCTAATAGCCCTGTGCAGGAATCCTTCACTACTTCTTGGGCCAGAATCTACTCCTTTTTGCTGTCAAGTTTCCTGGAAGCTCAGATAAATGTGCACAATATACAGAAACATTAATCACTAGCAGCCACTCTCATGGTGATAAAAAGGGCTATTTCTCTGGACAAGACATCATCACATTTTGAAGTTTTTTTATTTCTTGGACTAGAAGGTGGTTACTGGACTACAATGGAGTGATTCACAGGTTGCTTACAGAATACTTTAGGAACAATATTCTGGTTAATTTTCTGCTTATCTAAGACATGTAATGTCTCCATTTCTCTGTATGTACAAAGCTGAACAGATAAAGTTTCTGATAACCAGAGACTTCCCTGTGTCTCATGAAAAATGCATAGAGAAAAGACGAATGTCACGGATGTTTCTGCATGGCACTTCTGCTGACAAGAGGTTTTTCCATTATTCTTAACTCCAGACTGTTAACAGCAGAGCATCACTGTCAGCAGCAAGGCCAGCCTCTGGGACAGAAAGGGCAGCAATATCTTGAAATGTATAAGAAACTTTTATTTGATTGTCGTCTCTTTCTTTTTTAAAAAAAACATCATCACAATTCTCTTTTTTGCTTATCAGTTACTCACAATGTCAATGACCATCTTCCTTAATGACTGTCTTTGCTTTTTGGTCAAATTCTGGAAAATGTCACAGTTTTCTTCCTGAAGCAACTTAAAGCCCACGGCCAAATGATGGTTCTCCAAGACAGAAGAATCATTGTACATCAAGGCAAGTTCAGAGTCTTGAAAGAAAGACAAGAGGTAGAAGGTCAGCAAAGCCATTTATGCTACGTTTATCTTCTTTTTCATACTCTGAGATATCTGGGGTTTTAGGAAGCAATTTCTCCTAAATGTTTCTACTTGTATTCCCATGACATGACAATACCTCGAAGAGCGTCTCTGAGTTAGTGTAACCATGGAGGAGCCCTAGAGTCTTGAGAGTGGACTTAATGCTATTGGCACGTGACAAGTCAGTTCACACTAAGGCTTCGGCTTCTTCTGTTCTAAAAGGAACGAAGAGTTAGGTGAGGTTATCCTGAACCTCCTCTCCAGATCTGCTAGATGCAGCTCCATAAGCTCAGCAGTAGAAAGCATCATTCCTAACATCTGTAACACAACCAGAAGATGTTATATTCCTGATAAAGTTGGACTATCTATCCAGTCTTTTATGTAAAGATCATGTGCCTTAGGGTAATTTGTATTCCAAGAGGGTGCAAGACCAGCTTGGAACATACGAACAATATCAGGGTCTGTTCATGCTTGTACTTGTTTTGTTCATTGGATAGCTTTGTTCATTTTTCCATTTCCTTGTCCAAGTGTCTTGGCGGTCACTATAAACATGTATGTTACACATCCAAGATACACACTGAGAGTTTCACACAGAGCCAGCTTATGAGCTGTCTACAAAACTTCAAGGTGAAGATTCGGCTGCTTCCCCATGGCTGTCCTGGACCTCTGTTTTTTTGGTTTTTTTTGCAATGAGAAATCCTACCTCTTTCCTAGTTCCTGTAAATAGCAGACTCAGATCTATTAAAGTAGTCATTAAAAAAAAATGGTGCTTTATCTTGTTTCCACTTAAGTCACTGTAAAAACTAAAATATGTATTGGATCTTTCTTCTGACTTGTATGGAAAATATATATTATTTTCTAAGGAATAAATACTCAATGACTATTTAAAGAAGCTAGGAAGGAGACGTGAGATTCAAGACACACTTTGACTGAGATCCTATGATTTTACATTTATACAGAAAAATAACATTCTATATATAAGCTACAAATATAGTGATGGAAAGCGTTTTTATCAATGAGATCGGTGAAGTAGAGTGTGTTCTATCACCAGGTCTAGTGCTACCTTCATATAGTGAAATGTCCCTGCTCTTGAACCTCAAAAGCCATATGATTTGAATAGATGACTAATGTCTTCAAATGTGTGAAGAAACCTTTCCCACACCTAGACAGATTTGCTAGAAACAGAAATTTTACTCATTTTCCAAGTAAAATTTAATGGTACATATATTCTGACACTGCTTTATTGTTTCAGAAAATAATGCTTTAACAATATCTTTTTAAAGATAAATATCCCCTAATGTCCTCTATTCAACACATTATGATGCTATTTACATTTTATGGATTTATTACATAGTATTGTCCTTGAAAAAGATTTATGCAGCTTCTGACCTGGAATTTTAACTTCCTTACATCCTATTCAGAATCCCCCACTCCTCTAAATCATTTATAAAAGCTTCAAGCCTCTGCCAGGTAGAAATGATCGCTCTGTTTTCACAACCTTCATCATGTTTACAAGGAGTATATGTGTCATTAATATCAAATCACTTGGTGCCTAAAACTAACACAACTGGAATGGTTAATGGAAACTATCACCACAACTGAGAAGCAGAGGGGTATTTGGCCTGGGAATCAGCCAGGTGAGCCCAAATGCCCTTCCGCCCTGGTGAGCCATGCAGTCTCCTTAAAGTTGGACAGGTGACCTCCCATCTATGGGAGATCTGATCTGATGATTAGAAGTCTTTATTACAAGAAACACAGGTTCAGCCTTTAGCTTTGGACAACAAGGCAGCCCCAGCTCCAGGCTAGGAGCTGAGAGTGTGCTAGTTTGAGCCACTCAATCCATCCACATAAGAAAGAGAAAACACAAATTTAATGTCTATAAAAACAGTTTACTGTAAACTAAAAATAATCACATAATTCCGATAGAGTATTTCATATAGCCGTTTATTACCAGTGTGCAGTTATTAGTGGGACTCCTTTTAAAGCATGTTGTGAAAACTAAAACTTAACTTGTGTTAGAGGCTACTAAGCCTCTTCTGAGTTCTGAAATAAAATGCCTTCTGGCTTGATCTTCCCAACCCAGGGATCGAAAGAACCTGGGTCTCCTATATTGCAGGCAGATTCTTCACCGTCTGAGCCACCAGGGAAGCCCAATTAAAAGCTAACTAAGGCAATAATTCTCATAATGCCCTGGGGCTCTGATCAACCCTGGGATAACTTTCATCTACCAGATGTTACTGATTCATTCTCTCAGGCATTACACAGCCCTATCTCACCCCACCCTCAAGAAAATATCAGCAATCCAAAGCTGGCCTGGGAACTGCTGACTGCCCTGTGTGGCTGAGGCCCCACAGAAAGGAGATGTGCACAACATCACTGACTAACAAAGTGCCTCCAGAAGCGCAGTATATAATCCTTCTACCTCAGGCAGGTCATCAGTAAAATGACCTTAAACAGACACCCTTGGCCACTGTCCTGTGTGTATAATAATTACCCCCTACATGTCTCCATTATTTATTCTCAGTTGTCTCAAACTTTAAAGGGCATGAGATTCATCTGTGGACTGAGGCTTTGCTAGCTTAAACTGCAGACTCCACAGGTACCCTGCTGCCAGCCTAGGCCCATCTGCCCTTAGAGGGTCCATAATAAAGAATAATAGAGTTGGTCCTCATTTTTCCTGAAAAATTTAACAGAATACTTGCAAGACAGTGACTTTATTATCAGTTGTTTTAATTTGTTCTCAATTCTTAATTCTAATGTTATAATATGGGAAGATACAATGTTAAGTATAATAGGATGCAAATAAAACACTTAAGTCTGAATATTGGTATTATTAATTTAAAGAAACAAGCCTACCTTTCTTAATGGCAAGAGTTAAGACAAAATTTATATGTATTTGTTAAATATCAAGATATACCTAAGAAGCAAAATAATGAATCAGTCCAGGATAACAAAAAATTGCCAGTGTACATTTCACTATATGACCTTCCTGTTCTAACAGAAAGGACACAATCAACCCTAACTTAGGAGACAATGTAAACTTATGTGTTGATATATAGTAATGTTTCATTGACTCCTGAAAGCACCCTATTATAGGTTCTCAAAAGGTAGCTAAGACATGAAAGGCACTGACTATCCATCCGTTTTTGGAAACCTATGACTTTCTCAATTCTCCTACACATGAGTGAGTCACCAAAGTGCATTTTGTTATAGGGTAGTCCAGAGGCTATTAAAAATATACAAATATATAAATAAGCCAAAAGATCTGAATCTTTCAAAGCAAGCCTATATTTAAACTTCCCCTTTAAATCTGGCTGCACCCAAGTATTGGGAATGAATGGTGGAGGAACGGACGCTACAGGAGCTAGACTGCTATGGGGCAGGAGAAGGCTGTTTTCCACAACTCACAGTAAAAAGCAAAGACAGATTCTTAACAGATAGGAAAAAATAAGAGCTTTTTATTTTATTTTTTTTTTTCACATACAAAAGTGACTTTTATAACATTAATCTACTATGCTGGGAGGGAATTATATAATGGTACATTTAAATTATTTACCAATTAACTTCAAGTACAGAAAGAATGGGCTTCCCTGGTAGCTCAGTTGGTAAAGAAACCACCTGCAATGCAGGAGACCCTGGTTCAATTCCTGGGTTAGGCTGGAGAATCCCCATGGACAGAGAAGCCTGGCGGGTCCCAGTCCATGGGGGTCACAAAGAGTCAGACACAACTGAGAGACTAAGAGCACAGAAAGAACAGAATTTCTGTAAAACAATCTCTTTGCCAAAAGCCGCACCCAAACGCTACTAATATTCCCAACAGGGGTTTGCAGTGCAACTGTGTGTTAAGAGGTGTCCCACACTGAACAGTCTCTTCTGTGCGTTCCTTCCAAATCCATTGATGACTTATTTCACAAAATGTCACCAGTGAGAAAAAGAAATCAATGGTTAAAAAATATTAAAAGAAAAAAAGAAACAGTATGTCAAAACAGAACCTCATACTGCCCACAGCACGAAATGTAAAAAGGGAAGAAGAGGAAAGAACATGGTGGAGAGGGGAAGGAGTTACAGCCTCTGAAGAGGATTACGTGACAACCTACATAAAATGAGGTATTTAACATTTATCCTGAAAACTTCTTTTATTTAAAACTCTGAGGGCAGGATTTCCCTGGTGGTCCAGTGGTTAAGAATCCACCTAGCAATGCAAGGGACATGGGTTCAGTCCCTGGTCAGTGAACTAAGATCACACATGCCACAGGGCAACTACACCTGCATGCCGCAACTAGAGACCACATGCCACAATCAGAGAAAGCTTGTGAGCTGCAGCAAAGACCCAGCACACCTCCCCGCCAAAAAAACTTCAGGAGCAATATACCTAAATCTTTCTGCAAACTTTCGCTTTCAATTGCTCTACTAATGGGGTAATATAGTATTTCAAGAGAAGTACTAGAATGCATGTTTTTTCAACCATCATATGCCTCATGGGCTAGAACAATAATTCTTTAGAGCTATTATAACATTAATGTGCAGTCACTGAAATGCATATATACACATCTCAAAAGAACATGACTCTGGAAATACCCTACCCTTATAAAAACCCTCAGTCACTCTAAAAAGTAAAAAGGCAAAGTTTTTCTGCAAAAATGAAGTTTCACTTCACTTACTTGTATTGATCAGAAACTGATTGGACACACCAGGATGATCAACGTCATGGATTGCACTGGCAAAAATTGCTGCAAGAATCTCCAAATCTGTAAACACAGCCTGAAAGAACCCAGACAATATTAGATAACGTTATTATTCTATAGTAATATAAATTAAAGGTACATAGGAATGGGAAATTCCTTCCCAGACTCTGATGGAAAACAAAATGAAGCTTCAAAATATATTATTATCATATTCCAGGATGGGAGACTTTCAGAAAATGAGCTCCTCATGGCCTTTTTAAATGTAATCTTGGAGGAAATATTTTATCTGATGTTATTATAATTCAAGATCACACCTTTTCCATGGTTATATTTTAAAAATATTTAAAAAGGATATCTGCCAATATTTTATAGAAAATAATAACTTATTTTAAATGTATTTAAGATGTTCAAGGATATTCTGAAAATGTACATAAAATTAATGACACGAGCAATTATTTTCTTTCATTCAAAACAGGGACTCTCAGTCTCAGAGAAACCAACATCTGCGGTCAGATAAGTCTTTGTTGTGCAGATAAGTCTTTGCTGTGGGAGGCTATCCTGTGTGTTTAGCAGGGCCCCTGGCCTCTACTGATGAGATGCCAGTAGAATATACCCCCAAATTGTGACAGCCAAAAATTTCTCCAGTATTGACTGCCAGATGTCCCTGGGAGGAGAGGGGTAGGAGTAATGGGAAAATCACCCCCAGTTGAGAGCCTCTCACTGAAACAATAAGGTATTAACCCAGTTTTATAATGAAGCAATCTGAACTATAAAGTACATTAGCAAAAGAGAGTCACTCTCCCAAATAATTACGGAAATCAAATTGCTTTAATAAACATTTAATGGAACAACTTCATAGGATTTGGTGACATTAAAGATATGTTTCTTTCTAGTGAGTTCTATGAAAAGTATCAATGCATAGCTTTTATTTTATAAAAATAATCATCTTTGGATTATAAACAAAAAAGTCATCAGACTAAATTCCCAAGAAGCCCCAAATTAATCAAAACTGAGTAATCCAGGTGTGCTTTACGGAATGTTCACTAGATCATTTCAACGAGGCAATATCATAAACAGATGAATCCCTAAGTCTTTGATTATTATCAAAGACAAATTCATCAAAGACTCAGCTGTTTAATTACTACAATGACATCCCCCTCCCAACTTAATAATATTTCCAGGAAGGCAATTATTGTTTGCCCTCCATGCCCTTCAGTATGAAAGCTGAAGAACCACTGTGAGTGGCAAGTTAATGTCCTCGAAGGTTTAGGAACCAAGTGTACCTCTAAAGCAGGTGTAGACAACAGCACGTGCGTTGACTGGACGACATCTGCAGCGTGAATATTGTTGTGGTAGGCCACATCCGCGTGGTAATGATCTTCCAGGGTCATTAGGTATGTAATTAAAGTGTCTACTGGAATTTTAAATGTTTTTAATAAATCCCGTTCCTGCAAGAAAATAAATCCTCTTAGCGTTTTGTATCTTATAGAAAAGATTTTCCATACAGTGCGTTAACAACAGCAATAGAAATCACCCGCTGTGTCACCTATGGATAACCCAGAAATGAGAGAAGCATTCTTTCAATGTCTAGTGAGGACAGTGAAAACCCATGGGGTGATCCAGGAACTGCAGGGACAAAACCAGAATACAGTTGTCCTTCTGGAGCCCAGCAAAGCTCTGCCCAAAATATATGGTGTCAGGAATGAGCTGCCAACTATCAGATGTCCGTGTCCTGGGACCCTGAAGGTAGCTTCAGTCCACCACCACCAACTCGGCCACTGGATCAAAGCAGGTGAGACGTGACATTCTCTTGAGGGCTGGAGACCTCCAGCCCCAAATTCTCATATAAATTCTAACCCTGAACTGGGGCAAAAACTTGACAAGAATGAGAAACTGATTTGAAGAAGAGAGCAGTCCACAAGACAGTGGTTGAAGAAATTACATACTAAGGTTAGTCAGCAAGGGGCTTATTCAATTTGTAAAGTTAACACTCCACTCCATTCTCTGTGTAAGTGAGGGCCATGTGGATGATTTAAAAATTTTTTTATTTTATGATTTTAAAATTATTTTAATGAATTGCTTCAGTTTGCCCACATATCTTTTTCTTCAATGGGAAAAATAATACAATTGATTTATTTGTGTTTTACCCACACTCCAACCTTCTTGTATCCTTATTTGCCCCTTGGCATATAAGGGGCAAATATATATCCCTTATATATATTTTGGCAAATAAAAAACCTTCAAAATAAGTTAAAGAGGGTGAAGAGTAAAAAAGATAAATGCATACAGGATTCACAGACTGGACATTATGTCACCAAATAAAAGAGGTGATAGAACTTAATAATGTTACCTGAAAAATGGTGTGCATGATAACAGTCAAAGGTCGGTTCCCAGACAACTCTGCTATTCTGAAAACATGAAGACCCCATTTGTTCACATCTTCTAGTTCCTGGGGTTAAGGAAAGGTAGGAACAAGTTTGGATGCAGAAGTAAAACATGAAACAATGAACACAGTCATTTAAAAATTACTGACTTTAATGAAGAGATTGTTAGACTTTTTTCAAAAGTTCATTTCTAATGTAATGGATGCACCACGTAGGCAGAGGCAGACTTCAGGCAAATCTGCTTAAAACACATGCTAGAAACTGAATGGTGTTGCTCAACCTTATGTCTCTGACAAAACAACATGTTTACACACTTGAAATATTGATCTCAAGCATTTCTCCAGTAGTTAAAACGTATTCTCAAAATCGTAGCTAGTTAACTGAAGGTAACTAGTTAAAACTAGTTAACCTTAACTAGTTAAAACATATTCTCAAAAACCTTAACTTAAACTATTCAAACAATCAAATGTAGATGACAAAATAAAGAACATCAAGCTATCTGTTTCTATATATTAATTAAATACAAGGGATTTATTTTTTCTCTTGATGGTTTATTTTGGAGATCCATCTCTAAAAGCTCATGTTCATCTACCTTATTCTTTCTTAAAATTTATTTACTTTTAATTGGAAGATAATTACTTTATAATATTGTGTTGGTTTCTGCCATACATTAGCATGAATCAGTCATAGGTATACACATGTCCCTTCCCTCCTGAACCTCCCTCCCACCTCCACCCCTACCCTCCCCTCTAGGTTGTCAGAGAGCACTGAATTTGAGCTCCTTGTGTCATACAGCAAGTGCCCACTGGCTATCTAATTTTACATATGGTAATGTATATGTTTCAATGGTATTCAAGCGATTTAGCAAAAGCATTATAAAGTGCTTTCTTTCCCATCTACCAGAAAAAACCCCATGAATTATTAATAATGAGCTTTTTCATTTATTTAAAACAGAAGGAATCAAAGTTCACTGCATATTTCTGATCATGGTACTTGAAGTCATCTTACCTTGGCAAGCACATCTTCTTGTTCAGTTTTGACCCCAAACCTTGGGATGCTTGAATTGGTCAAACTGGAGCTGTGCATCAACTTCTTGACCCCACTGATCTGAGACATTGGCCTTTTCTTTTTCTCCTTTTCCTTCTGAGTCGGAGAAGGAATTTCCACTTCATGTTGCTTATCTTAAAAATTTTAAAAATATTCTACACTTAGTATCAATTCTGCCTAGTTTTTTCTCATAACATGCATAACTAGGCAGACTTTAATTGATCATTATACATTCTAGGAATATTTCCAAGTAAAACTCCTCTTAAGGAAGTTGAGTATTTACAGTTTGATGTGAACTTAATTTGATACCCTGAAACACAAAATTAGGCAAATAAATTCTACTGCATAATAATTAACATCAAATAATTCAGTGACCACATCTTTGAAGGTCCTAATATTAAAACAAAAAAAAACAACTTATGATTGCTGACTTGGAAAAGGTAAAATATATTGGTTATTTCCACTGCTCATCAATTCAATTCCTGTCCAAAATTCACTTACTAGTGGGAAAGCTGCTTTTGCCAAGTAAGAACTCCAGTTTCAACACCTACTTTGAAATGGCAGAAACTTCGTATGCAAACTGAAAACAGCAGTGTGTGAACCTACTGGGCCATTCTGTGGGAGCATACACAGTCCATCTGAAGGAGTCAGGCTGCTTCTGCTACTTTACATTTTCTATAGGATAGTGATGTGGGGGATATATAATGTAACAAGGTTATATGGGGAGCACAGAGAATCTCCAATATTATCTGATAAGTAAATATCATATTCATAAGAGCTAATTGTTGTTTTCAACTAGGACATCAAATGGTATCAATACACTCATTCACTATTTCAAGGCAGTGACTCCTGTAACTTTTCCTTACACAGAGCGTGTATCCAAGAAATGTCTGTTTAGTGAACGTGCTAATTAGCTATTACAGCCATTTTGTTTTAAAGTAAATTCAGATCAAGGGTATGTTCAAGTTATTGGCTTGTCCTACCTGCATTTTCTTTCTGTGGATGGAGGACGGGGTGGTGGTGTCCCAGTGCACTGTACTCTCAGCTACTATCACCAGCAAGCTTTTCCTCAGCAATCGTGTTACATCTCTCTGCCTCCCCAGCCTACCAGGCATGATTCCCATTGGACTATCAACTCGTTGAGTTTAGGGACTATTTTTAACTGATTATTAAATATCTACTGTCCAGCAATGGCTGGCATTTAAAAAGCATTTGTTGAATGCATGAATAGATCTCTCTAAAAAATACATTTTACAGTTGAGTACTTTGGAAAAATGGGAAATATACAACTTTAATTAAGGGAATCTCTAAAGTCTTGAATGAAACTAAAAGATATAAAAAGGTACTTTGTCACCTTAGGTTCTAAAGCTTAGAGGCTCATTGATTTGATGATTGAAAACAAATAGAGTTCCAAACTCTTATTGAGTTCCAAAACAAGACTGCACCCCAATCTACCTCTAAAGACAACCAAACAATAAAAAAGAAAAAAATTAAATTGTTATTCTCACCTAAGAATGTGTTTGATATATACTCTGACACTTGATTTCCAGACCGACTCATTTCAGAGAGATGGGTGAGCTCTCGATTAAGCATCCTTTTAAACTGAAAAAAAAAAAAAACATAAAGATAAAATGAAATAACAGAAGAGGAAAGTTTAAGTGAAATAACATGGACATATGCTAGGTGGCTCAGAGGTTAAAGCGTCTGCCTGCAATGTGGGAGACTTGGGTTCGATCCCTGGGTTGGGAAGATCCCCTGGAGAAGGAAATGGCAACCCACTCCAGTATTCTTGCCTGGAGAATCCCATGGACGGAGGAGCTTGGTGGGCTACAGTCCACGGGTCACAAAGAGTTGGACACAACTGAGTGACTTCACTTTCCCTTTCATGCTAAGATACAGAAAATATGCCAAAGAATCTTTAACACATCCTGACTCTTTAGGTCAGTGTCATCCAATAGAACTTTCTACAATGATGAAAAAATGCTATACTTTCCACTCTCCAGAGATTAGTGGCTAGGAGCCAATACCTATATGTGGCTATTAAGCCCTTTAAATATGGTTAGTATAAAGGAGGAGCTGAATTCTGGATTTTATTTAATTTTAATGAATTTAAACTGCAAGGTCACATGAAGCTAGGGGCTGCCATAAATGGACAGCACACATTTAGATATTCAAAGAAGACATTGAGGGGAGAATGCATAAAAATAGCATGAATTATAAGCATTTAGAGAAGATAAAAAACTAATTTATAAACACAAAAAAGGGTTGCCACACATAAAACATGGTATGTTTTTTACCAATTAATTTATCATTAGTAGAAATGAAAATGTATACTGATCAGAGATTAAAATGTAGTCTTTTCCCCAAAGCAGAACTGAATAGATTTGAGTACTCTCTCAGACTATAGAGAAAATATTTGAACAGATAATACATAATGTTTCCCTTTTTAAAAGTTTTTAAAGTAGGGATTTAATGGTCTTCAGCATCCACAGAATTTACCAATTCATCACCACAAGTCCCATAAATACAATTAAAAATAGACCTGTTCAGCTAAAACATCATTGCTTCACAGTTTATTTTGCTGGTTCCCTGGTGCCTATTTTATCCAAAGAAACTTATCTACCACCTGGAATTTATCTATCACCAGCATGTGGCATTATCAAAACTGGAATTCTCAATGATGTTACGCTTTCCTAGCCATTATTACTTCTCAATGTATCTTCCTTTGACTTCCCAAATAACTCAAATACACCTTTTAATATACCTTAATATTTCTTTTAATGTACTAAACAATATATTTTCTCTATATAGAGCAACAACTAAATACTTGATCACAAAAAAAAGCCTTTAAAATTGTGAATTTCATCATAAATCCTCAATTAAGTCTGGGGTAAAGAGAGTAGTGAAACATCATTTAGTAATGTCTGTAATGCATTTTAAACTCAGTATTTAGTTTATTAGAATTAAAAAAAAACTTTGGCTCTGCACAATTCATACCAAGGTGTTATATATAATTCAAGATAATTTGGCAAATCACTTCCAGAGTTAATCTTATGGATCATCTAAATTAGGTATCAGAATTGATCACTATAAAGTACTGGGATCAATAAAACATTTCAGTATACTGTTGGATATAAGAAATGCATATTAGCATTTTCCTGCAGTCAAAACTGAAGAACCGGCTATAACCAACAGAGGTACTTCTGGTTGTTAATTTACAGACTGATGATGCTCATTCTCAAACTCAGAAACACAAAGTTCACTTCTGTTGTGTATTTTTTTTATAACTTGCTCTGATTAAAAAATGCATGTAGAACTCATGTATATCCTCACTGTCTCATTGCTAATAGCCGTATATAATTAGCTCTGCCTTTTTCCTTTGTGTATATTTGTTGAAACACAGTTGACAATATCCTGGGTTTCTGGTATACAACATAGTGATTTGGTATTTTAATATTAATAGATTCTGTACCAAACAAAGTTATTATAATATCATTGGTTATATTCTCTGTGCTGTCTATTATACTTTGCAATGTGTATATATTTACACATGTGTGCGTGTACATGCAAGCACACACACGCACACACACACACAGTGGAATATTACTCAGCTATAAAAAAGAGAATGGAATCTTGCCATTTGTGACAACATGATGGACCTGGAGGGTTGTATGGTAGTGAAACAAGTTAAAGACAAATACCGTACGTTATCACTTATATGCAGAATCAGAAAATGAATGAATAGAACAGAAACAGGCTCACAGATACTGAAAAACCAGTGGTTACCAGACTTGGGGAATAACGGATGGGTAAAATAGAAGAAGGGGATTAAGAGGTGCAAACAACCAGTTATAAGATAAATGAGTCACCAAATGTATGTATATATTTTAAAATTGGCATGGTCACCGCTTTGTAGACTGCACAATACCAATTTCAAAATAAACATACATTTTGCTTATTGTCACTGAGCATTATATATTATGATCCACAGGGAAAAAAATAAAATTTGGAACCTTTTAAGAAAATTCATAAAGATATTACCAAGTGTTCAAAACATTTTCTGCCCATTTTTTTATGCAGTTATATTTTCTTAAACAATTCACAGGCTATCATTTATGAATGCGTTAGATCACTTAACTCACACTGGCACATAGTAGATGCTCAATATTATTTGAATTCTATCTCCTGGTTTCCTAGGCCTTTTATAGTGATAGTTTATTTTTATCATTGCAGGAATGGATGGAAGATCTAACTGTATTTAAACCAACATAAAATATATACCTAAATATCTAGGTCCCCTACCAATACCAAAAAATAATTTAGGGTTATTATTCATATAGAAAATGGTCACTATATTAAAAAGCAGAGACACTACTTTGCCAACAAAGGTCAGATTAGTCAAGGCTATGGTTTTCCCAGTAGTCATGTATGAATGTGAAAGTTGGACCATAAAGAAAGCTGAGCACCAGAGAATTGATGCTAATGAACTGTGATGTTGGAGAAGACTCTCAAGAGTCCCTTGGACAGCAAGGAGATCCAACCAGTCAATCCTAAAGGAAATCAGTCCTGAATATTCATTGAAGGACTGATGCTGAAGCTGAAACTCCAATACTTTGGGGCCACCTGACACAAAGGACTGATTCATTAGCAAAGACCCTGATGCTCGGAAAGATCGAAAGCAGGAGGAGAAGGGGACGACAGAGGGTGAGATGGTTGGATGCCATCACCGACTCAATGGACATGAGTTTGAGCAAGCTCTGGGAGGTGGTGACGGACAGGGAGCCTTGGTGTGCTACAGTCCATGGGGTTGCAAAGAGGGAGACACAACTCAGCAGCTGAACAACAACAAAAAACCATGCATGGGGCTTCCCAGGTCATGCTAGGGGTAAAGAACTGGCCTGTCAATGCAGAAAGTCCCTGGGTCAGGAAGATCCTGGAGGAGGGCATGACAACCCACTCCAGCATTCTTGCCTGGAGAATCCCATGGACAGAGGAGCCTGGTGGGTTACAGTCCACAGGGTCACACAGAGTCGGACACAACTGAAGTGACTTAGAACTCAAGTACCATGCATAAGGCCTAAAGGTAAGTAAATCTGTTTGATGAATGAAATTTTCTCCTGGAAAAAATCTACTTGTTAGGCAAAATATATTCAAGAGAGTCTGCTAAACCTCAAAAACATATATTTAATGAAATATCTCTTTGACATGAAATTGTCTGTGAGATAGAAGTGGCCAGAGAGAACTGCCTGGTCATGACAAAATCCTTTCTTAAAAGTTAGGGGAATAAGTAAGAAGTTCAGCCACTAACCTAGCCTTTCTACAGTCTGTTATACAGGAACCACTGTCCACCTGCCTTCCATGCATTTCTTTCAATGTAACTAAAAAAATGTTGCAGCCTTGGTTGGGGGCAGCTGGTACAACTCGAACAGTCAGATAGGAACCCAGTTTTTCTACAGAACTACTTTCTAATGTGTAAGCAATTTGGTGTAAGGAATACACTGCCATATGCCCAAGAAGAAAAACTGCATGGTATCTGCAGATATGCCACACAAATTACTGTATTTGACTAAAAGAACATGAAAAACGAAGTGTAATTTTCTTGGCAGTTTGATTATACAGCTCATCAAAATAGCCAGTTGGTACAAATAACTAAAGCAAAAAATTCCAGTGAAAGAATTCTATTGTATAGACTGATAAATGGCACATTATATTCTGCTGATTATTTTTGCATCATATACATATATTCCCAGACTATCCTTTTCCCTTTGTTCAAAACCCCAAAGCATGAGTGGAGAAAAACCCTTCACTGCACACCTATCTCCCTCCCAAGACTTGGGAGGTGTTCCAAGGAAGTCAACATTTTCTTTTAACATAATTAGATAACACAATATTTTAAGCAGACCTCTTTCTTCCCAAAAGTATAGATTTCCTAAAAACAATTTTCAGAGAGTCAATTAAATTATAGCACAAAGAACTTTTCTAAAAGGAATCAAAATTGTTTCTTTTCTTGTTTTTGCTACTGATATAAGACATATATAGTCCAAGGGAAGCTAAATTAATAATCCCCAAAATTACCATCAGTGCTTCCTCAATGGTAGTTCCTCTTACAATTTGGTTTTGGAGTGTACAGCTGGATGTGCTAACAAACAATAAACTAAATTGCTCAACAATCATTTTTAAATCCAAGTGGAATTTCTCTCATTTTAAGATAAATACATAACAATTATTAACATAACTGTAAAACTGCCATGAGGGGGAAAATGATTAGAAAAGGTAATAAAGTCTATTTTTCCTAGAATGCTTTCTGGGTTCTCAATTTATAGATTTAGAAGAAACAAAATATAGAACTGCTTTTCAAAAAGAACTGGTTGCAAAATGTAGAACAATTTAATTGAGCATTTAGATATCTTTAAAAGGGACCTCTAAAATATTTTAGACTGATGAATTCTGATTGTTTCTGATCTAAACAGTCTGAAATGATATGTAGAGTTATTGTTGCAACAAAGAATAAAGAGGAAGATCTCTAAGTGAATGCTTTCAAATCCTTTGTTCTCATTATGCATCAGAATGTCTGTATGCAACAAATATAAAGCATAAAGGAAAGTGAAAATGCAGTTGAACTGAATACTGAATATTGCTTTTTCAACTCCAGTTATCCAATTTATGTTTATTTAAGACTGTCAAGGAAGCAAAATTACATAATAAAACAAAATTAAAAGTATTCCCAAATTTAATCCCTGTACTTCCCCCTCATGCCAATGTGCTACTTAGTACATTATATATCTTCTAGTATATAATTAAGACAGTAGTAAAGGTCAAACATTAAGTAAATGCTTATTTTTCACCACAACGTTCTGCTAAAAATCATTTCAATATGCTGCACTGTGATACACTACAAGTTTGGTAGAAGCAAGCATTAAAAGCTAAAATAAACACTGTATTAGCTGCATAAAAACAAATCTTTCAAAATACATAACAAGACTAAATACATGTATATCTGTCCTTCCTAAGTGTTTTTAGCAATATAATATTAAAAACACAAAGCTGCCAGCAAAAATTTCTGCAAAAAGCATTAAAATTCTGTAGATTCTCAAAGGTATTATCCATAATTATAACATGACTGTGAAGCCGTTCAAAAAGTATCAAATATGAGCTGTCTAGAAGCTAAGGAATGGATTCCAAAGAGACTTGGGGTGGGGGGATGCTTCTTTATTACTCTCTACACTTTTCTCTATTAAAAAAAAATTAAGCCAAGAAATGGCTAGCAAAATTCAAATAATGAAAATTACAAAATCTGGAATCTAGATTTTAAGGAAGGTGGAAAATCATGACTATTTGGACGACTAAAACTGAAATAAGTTTTCTTAGAATGCAAGTAAATCTCACAGGAAAGAGGAAATTCTGCTTTAAAAAGAAACAAAGAAAATGAAAAATATTTCAATCTGAGTCTTTAAAGTAATGGAAAAGGATTATCTAAAGATGTGTATTGTGATTTACTCAAACATTCAAGAATAAACTCCAGTTTCTGAAGTGATGCTTCATTTAGGACTGAAAAAGGTTTTTCCACCTCAAGTCTATATTAAACAGATAGGACTGCCAGGTTAGCATTACCACAGGGCATGCAAGAAGCTTGCCAAGCAGGAACATAACCTTATTAAATGCAGTGTACTAATTCATTTTTTGAGATTAACAAATATAGCAGTATCATATAAATGTACATCTTTCAGTTTTACAAATAGATCAAGTGTTCATTTACATAAAATATCACCTAAAAATTAAATACTGTCAATTTTAATGTCATCTATATCCAAAGGTTGGAAGAAAAAAAACAAAAACAAAAAACCTTCTCATCAGGTAAAAGTAGTACAGCTTTTTAGAAAGAGGCATAAATTAATTTTTATAAACTTTAAATGCTATATACTAATTAGAGCCCATGTACCAGTTATAATTTAGCCCAATTATTTATCTCCAATGGATTTAATTACCTTGACACTTGAAAAAACACTCAAACCTATACAAAATAAAACAGAAGAAATGCTGAAAATTAAAAAGCTATTTTAACATACAAATTACAAGTAATAAAAGTTATACAATCTCTCCTTATCTTGACCACTAAAAACACACATGTCTTCTGTAGCTCATGTCTAAAGAAAAGTAAAAGACTGCTTAGAAAGCTTTACTCCATAGTAATTTATTAAAATTATTAGTTATGTAATCACAGTAATCAGGAGTTTACAAAGGCTAAATAAATCTTACCTTTATGTAGCCCCAAGATACTGACAGTAAATAGTTTGCTTCAGGCATTTTTGATTGATTATATAGAGAGTAAGTTCTAAAATAAGTATATCTTCAAAACCTTGATACTTAGCAATCTCCACAAGCACGGAGTATGCAGATTTTTAAAGATTTTTGGTAATTAAGTACACATAAGAAAGCCTCGCATTAGATCCCATCCAGTCGGTTTCCCATTGAATACATGCCATTTGTAGAACTCCAGAATGCAACAGAATTCAACCACTATTCTGAATAAAGACAATTCATGTGATAAAGAAACATCTAAAGATCTAAGGGTCTGCATCTTTCTCTCCCTAAGCTCCAGGGCTTAATGAATAATGTATGTCAAGATGCTTAGCTGCAAGAAAGACTAGTTCTGTCAAAAGCTACCAAATAAGGGACTGCAGGGAAGCCAGAAAGAGTGACAAGAAACCCCTCCCATAAAACCCCAACTATGCACCAATCACATTGCGCTCCTAGGTCTATCGGGGAGGGGGCGTGGACTAGGCCCAGGCTGCTCTGTGATTGGTTGGCAAGAGCGAACCTCTGGGGAGGAGGTTTTTCTCCTCACCTCTGGTAAACGCCATTTAATAATGGTATCCCTACAGCTGAGGCTGCCGCACGAAAAGATGAATGGGCTTTCCCTCTCATTGTGATGAATAACCACCATAAAACTCTGCAAAATTCACAGTTCATTCTTAAATAAGAATTGCCAATCCTTTCAGAGTCATTTCTATGAATTTTAATATTCTCTGACTTGTCTTCGAAATAAAAGTTGCTCTAAAAATTTTAAATAAATAAAAGCTGCTCTAAAAATTGCAATCAGATATTCTAATTGTCTCCCTCTGTCAAATCCAAAACAAGTGGTTTCCCCGGTGACATAGATACAACTGAAGTTCTTCCTCAGTCCAACCTAATAGCGTAGTATAATTATAGAATACAATTAATGTCCAGAATTCATAAATGGAAGTGATACACTTCTTCACCTGTGTGTCACTGCTAGTCTTAGCTCCTTTTGTTTCTATTGTTATATGTGGTTGAGCTCCACAACCTTCAAAATCTAAAGGTGGGGATGATTTATTATAAATCTGATTGGAAGGAGGGGTGGAATCCTGAAAGCCAATGCACTGTATATGGTTCAAGAACGCAGAGCTCTGTGGACAGATTTCAGGATCTATGTTTTGATCAGAAGAGAGCATTTTTATGATTGTGTAAAGGTATAAGAGTGGCTCTTAAGAATATAGACTTGAGCTCAAAAGTAATCAGGTCTTTTACAAGAAGTAAGTAAGAAATCTAAATTCCTTCGGGAAAAAATAATCTTTTTCTACTTGGTTTCAGATAGCATTATTCAGTTACTTTTATATTAAAGAGGTCTTACAGATGAGAAATAAGGGGAAAGTAGCTTTTGCTCTATTTTAGCATGACGTTCTGTCCAGTCTACCTTTCCTCCATCTCAGTTTGTTCCTACTTATCTGAGTTTCTGTAACGTGTCGGTGTGGTGACTGCTCAGTGTTCCTACATCAGGTTTATCAGTCTCAGACAGCACACCCTCATCAGAAACATGTAACCCCTGCCTCTTTGAACTTCTGTTGGTCCTTTGCTGCCAGAGTCTTCAGCTGCAGTTCCCACCCAATGTGTTCATTCCCAAAGTCCCAAAATCTTCTACAAAAAACAATGTTAAACTCCCATATTTCACTAAAACTGCTTCCAGAAGAATGCAAAGGTCCTCCCCTTTCACTCTTCTCTCATTCTCCTCAACTTCTCTGAAGTGTTCAATAGTCTGATCACTCTCTCCTCTCTCTCACTCCCAGGACCTGCAGCTGCCCGATGAAGTTTTTCCTCCCACTTCTCTAACCTTTGTTGCCTTCAATTCATCCTCTAATCTAGGATACACACACAGACTCTCCAGGGCAAACACTCTCTAATGACCTCTTCTAATGTGAAATTTGGGGCTTCCCTGGTGGCTCAGAGGTTAAAGCGTCTGCCTCCAATGTGGGAGACCTGGGTTTGATCCCTGGGTCAGGAAGATCCCCTGGAGAAGGAAATGGTAACCCACTCCAGTATTCTTGCCTGGAGAATCTCATGAACGGAGAAGCCTGGTAGGCTACATACAGTCCTTGGGGTCGCAAAGAGTCTGACACGACTGAGCGACTTCACTAATGTGAAATTTATACTATTCCCGATGGAATGCCCTACCAGACACCTCAGACTTTTTCAAAATTGGTAGGTCCTTTTTCTATTTCAAGCAGCTCTTACTATGACTACTCCCATTTCACTCAGTGAGCCCATATTCCAGTGTTTCAAACTGAAATCTATGACTCTTTCTTGCTATTCAATAGGTTATCTGTGTGAGTTGACCACTGTTAGATGTTTAATGTAATAATCCAACTGAATCCTTGAGTGACCCTGGTATATTCCCGGTCTACCACATACTTTCCCTCCATACTGTTAAATTCTGTCTTAAACAGAAGGCTTTTTCTCTTACTCTTGTTCCTTCCCATTCCCACTCCCATCATCTAAATCCAAAGGCTTTAATGGATGAAAGAAGTGGAAAGGACTTTCAATATCATCTCCTCCAAACTCCTAATATTCACATAAAGTAATACCTAAAGAGACAGCGCTTTTCCCAAGTTCACTCAAGTAATAAGAACACAGACTCTGAGTTGAAATCCTTTAGTGCATAACCCACAAGGAAGACGCTCACTCTGAGTGTGTCAGTTTCCTCATTTGTAAAATTGGTTACTGTGGTAACTGGTCTCCAAAGATGCCTCCTGATGAGCCACAAGACCCTACACTGAATCTGAGCTGGCTTGGGTAACCAACAAAGGATGACGCCTATCTGTGGAGCCTGACACAGGAAGTCTGGCAGCTCTCACCTTGGTCTCCATGAATGTGCTCTTGGAATCTCTGAGCCACCTGTAACAAAGTGTGAGTATTCTGAGACTGCCATGTTAGGAGGAAGCCCATGCTAAGTTTATGGAGAGGTTTCTGGGAAAGGGACCCAGAGAAAGAAATGGTGGGGGTAGGGGAGAAGGTGGGAGGAGAGAAAGAGAGAAAATGAGCAAGCACACAGGCATACCCAGCTATCTCCAGCCCTACCAGCCATGCCAGCCCCAAGCCAGACCTGAATGTGAAGAATCTATCTTCATCCAAGCAATTGCCCTGTAGATGACTCCACCCCTCATTGCCATCTGACTGCAAGCACATGATGGATTCTTATGTAAGAATGTCGAGCCAAGCCCAACTAACCCATAAAACAATGAAAAATAATTTAAAAATAGATATTCTAAACCACAAAGTTTGAAGTAATATGTGATAGCAATAAATAGCCAGGACAATTATTATGAGGATTAAATGAGGTGTTTTATGCAAAGCTTAGGCTTCCCTGTTGGCTCAGATGGTAAATAGTCTGCCTACAGTGTGGGAGACCTGGGCTTGATCCCTGGGTCAGGAAGATCCCCTGGAGAAGGAAATGGCAACCCACTCCAGGGTTCTTGCGGGGAAAATCTCATGGATGGAGAAGCCTTGCCAGCTACAGTCCATGGGATTGCAACAGAGTCAGACATGACTGAGCGACTTCACTTTCACTTTATATGCAAAGCACTGAAACTATGATACATAGTGCTAAATAGATATTAGGCGATGATGATAACATAGATGATCATGATAAATATTCCACTGCTGTGCCTACATATTTTTAACTTTTTATTTTTTATTGGGGGTATAGCTGATTAACAATGTTGTGATAGTTTCAAGTGGACAGCAAAGGGACTCAGCCATACACATCAGTTCAGTTCAGTTTAGTCACACAGTCATGTCCGACTCTTTGCGACCCCATGGACTGCAGCACGCCAGGCTTCCCTGTCTATCACCAACTCCAGGAGCTTGTTCAAACTGATGTCCACTGAATCGGTGATGCCATCCAACCATCTCATCCTCTGTTGTCCATTTCTCCTCCCGCCTTCAATCTACCCCAGCATCAGGGTCTTTTTCAATGAGTCAGTTCTTTCCATCAGGTGGCCAAAATATTGGAGTTTCAGCTTCAGCATCAGTCCTTCAGTGAATATTCAGAACTGATTTCCTTTAGGATTGACTGCTTTGATCTCCTTGCAGTCCAAGGGACTCTCAAGTCTTCTCCAACACCATACATCGAAAGCATCAATACTTCAGCGCTCAGCTTTCTTTATAGTCCAACTCTCACATCCAGACATGACTACTGGAAAAACCATAGCTTGGACTAGATAGACCTTTGTTGGCAAAGTAACATCTCTGCTTTTTTAATATGCTCTCTAGGCTGGTCACAGGTTTTCTTCCAAGGAGCAAGCATCTTTTAATTTCCTGGCTGCAGTCACCATCTGCAGTGATTTTGGAGCCCAAGAAAATAAAATCTGTCACTGTTTCCATTGTTTCCCTATATATTTGCCATGAAATGATGAAAGCCAATGCCATGATCTTAATTTTTTGAATGTTGAGTTTTAAGCCAGCTTTTTTCACTCCCCTCTTTCAGTTTTATAAAGAGGCCCTTTAGTTTCTCCTTGCTTTCTGTGGTGTCATCTGCCTACCTGAGGGTATTGATATTTCTCCTGCCAATCTTGATTCCAGCTTGTGCTTCATCTAGCCCAGCCATTTCTCACGATGTACCCTGCATACAAGTTAAATAAGCAGGGTGACAATATACAGTCTTGACATACTGCTTTTCCTATTTGGACAGTCTGTTGTTCCATGTCTGGTTCTGACTGTTGCTTCTTGACCTGCTTACAGATTTCTCAGGAGGCAGGTAAGATGGTCTGGTATTCCCATATCTTGAAGAATGTTCCACAGTTTGTTGTGATCCCCACAGTCAAAGGCCTTGGTGTAGTCAATAAAGCCGATGTTTTTCTGGAACTCTCTTGCTTTTTCAATGATCCAACAGATGTTGGCAGTTTGATCTCTGGTTCCTCTGCCTTTTCTAAATCCAGCTTGAACATCTGGAAGTTCTTGGTTCATGTACTGCTGAAGCCTTGCTTGGAGAATTTTGAGCATTATTTTGCTAGTGTGTGAGATGAGTGCAATCGTGCAGTAGTTTGAACAGTCTTTGGCACTGCCTTTCTTTGGAACTGGAATGAAAACTGACCTTTTGCAGTCCTGTGGCTGACTCAACCTTTTCCAGTCCTGAAAACTGTCCTTTTCCGTATGTGGCCACAGCCATACATATACATGTATCTATTCTCCCTAAATCCCCCTCCCATCCAGGCTGCCACATAACATTGACCAGAGTTTCACATGCTATACAGCAGAAGATGCCTACATTTGTAAACTCCTGGCTTATCCTTTTAAAAGGATAACAGGTATCCATATATATATACACACATACATACATATATATATACTTGTTTCCTTCCAACTGCCTCATTTCATTCCATGCATCAGACTCAAAACACCGTAATTGCTTCTTTACTCATGTCCTTTGGCTTTTCTCCACCACCTGCTTACTGATCTCAACTGCCAAACCCAACTTTCCTCAAACTCAGACTCAGTCTGCCACTCCAAAGCCAATGGCTGACAGCTCAATGTCACCTGCTTCAACATATCTGGACTCCTCTGGAAGCTCTGGCCTGACACTGGCCTCAATCCCTGAGTTTAAGGTCTTTCCATTCTTGCTCTGTTCCCAGCAGGGTACTATTCCACGCATCCCTATGATGAAGCCCTCCTTTTTTTTTTTGGCCACACCCTTTGGCTTGTGGGATCTCAGTAGTTCCCCTAACCAGGGTCTGAATCCGGGCCATGGCAGTGAAAGCCTGGAATCCTAACCACTAGGCGGCCAGGGAACTATCAGTACCCTCCTATCTTTTATTCTATCTACTTCAAGCTGGCCTTTCGAAGTCAAATTTAAATCATTCAAAATACACCTCAAAACCAAATATTTCAGCCCTTCACCAAACTCTTAACTATCCTATGAAGTGAAGTGAAGTGAAGTCGCTCAGTTGTGTCCGACTCTTTGTGACCCCATATTGTAGCCCACCAGGCTCCTCGGTCCATGGGATTTTCCAGGCATGAATGCTGGAGTGGGTTGCCATTTAACTATTCTATACTCACTCTTTAAAGATTACTTATTACTCTATTATATTCCAGACACTCTCCTGGATATGGGGGCATAGCAGTGTGAACAAAGGTTTTTCACCCGGAGCTTACATTCGACAATTAACTCCGTAAATATATATGTCAGTAATGGTAGGTGCAATAGAGAAAAAGAAATGATAAGGAGGGTAAGAGGTATCAGGGGTAAAGGTTCCTCTCTTATATGATGATAAAAGAAAGCCTTTGATGAGATGACACATGCTCAGAGACCTGAAGAAAGAGAGGGAGCAAGTCTTGCAGATTTCTGGCAGTAGAGGGAGTCAAGCGATGGATCTGCAGAGAGCAAAGGCCCTGAGGCAGGGGGGCCGTTCCTGGCCTTATTGGACTTACTGCCCATTTTTTGTTTCCATCTATTAATCTATTTGTTGCTGCGAAAGACTGAAGGCAAAAGGAGAAGGGGGTGGGAAAGGATGAGATTAGGTTAGATAGCATCACCAACTCAGTGGACACAAATCAGAAAAAAACCGGGAGATAGTGCAGGACGGGGAAGCCTGGCGTGCTGCAGTCCATGGAGGTGAAAAGAACTGGACCTGACTTAGTGACTGAGCAACAACAGCAATCAATCTGTTTTATTCTTTGATGAATTTCAAACTATTTATAAGTTACTTCTTTGTGTAACAAATATTTTTTAATCCTGAAATGAAATTCTTAAATATTCTTTCTACATACACACTTTACTAAATACATAGATACATACTAAGCAATCCTTATATAGATACTTAAAAAAAAAACTTGTGTAATGGCTTACCAGTAACATAAAGGGGTCACAAAAGAGTCAGACATGAATTAGTGGTCCAACAACAGAAGTTGAAAAAAGTAATTTATAAATTAAACACTGCAAAATTAAACACTTGTACACGACTATATTTAAAAAAATGACACAGTAAAAGCTTGTATCTTATTTTCACTTACTAGCTGTGTGATCTCGGGAAAGTTATTTAAACTTTCCATGCTTCAGTTTACTCATCTGAAAATGAGAATAATAAGAATAACACCATCTATCTATGTTGTTGGGAGTTTTAATTAGTACACATATGTAATCTACTTGGGCTTCCCTGGTGGCTCAGATGGTAAAGAATCTGTCTGTGATGCAGGAGACCCGGGTTTGATCCCTGGGTTGTGAAGAACCCCGCCCCACCCCCAAGAAGAGAATGGCAACCCACTCCATTATTCTTGCCTGGAGAATTCCATGGACAGAGGACTCTGTCAGGCTTAGTCCATAGGCTGCAGTCAGACACAGCTGAGCAACAGAGCACTAAGTGCTCTGATTCCTCTGACGTGGAGAATTACCATCAATGTGACAGCAACCTGGAAATAATTACCGGAGTGCTGTATTGGAGGGATGATCTTTTTCCAAAACGGTGAGTGGCTCTTGGAAAGGTTTTCAAATTAACAAAGTGCACTTCTCCCTTAATTACACTGCGACTGCATTACTCAAAAATGTACTGTGGGTTAGCACCATGCAGAAAACATTTTGCATTTATATGTAAAAAGTAGTTGTGTTCTAGGCTCAGATAATCGTAAGTGAATTTTTTACCTTTGTGAATGGTTTCTGGGACACAAAAACAGTCCCTGAAGAAGGACTATCCCAGAGACTAGTTACTCCCTGGCTCCTGTCCATGAAATGCCAGGAGTACTCTGCCACCAGTGTACCTGGAATTTCTTCAATGTTCCTAGTGTTAAGAATCACTTTTCTAATTGTGTTAACTACTTTGAACTTTGCCTCCTCAATCAGGGTGGAGGACACTTGAGGCAACAAAAATGTTATTTTTTCTTCATATTTCCCAAAGTAGTTAATGAACCACAGGCAGAAAAAGATTCAACTGTAGGTCTCTGATCTGCTATAGGGGACATAATGGTAATAGTATGCAGTAGTAGTAGTAACAATAATGTCAGGTAAAAAGTACTTAGGAAGGTTTCCATATTTCTAGGGAATAGGAAATTTTTTAATCTCCAAGCTAAATTAAAATTCATTTCATTTTTTTTCCCACTATAAGAAACAGACTAGATGCTCCTTCCAATTGCCACAATAGTAAAGCCTGCAGAAAGAAATCTAAACAACTCTGAAGAAAATATGGATGAAACCAGAGATACAGGTTTATAGATAAGGCTTGGTTTCTGATCATTCTAATAAGGAAATTGTTAACAAGTATGTTACAGCATTTACTAGGCACCGACTATGAACAAAGAGCTTTATTTATCTCTTATCTCTAATCTTTGCAACATCCTGAGTAGATAGATATTATCCTGATTTTAAGGTGAAAAGACAGACACTCTTAAATCGCCAATAACTTGCCCTGGATGTGGAGGGACTGAGAGGCAAGTCCAGGTCTCTTTAGTCTTTGCTCTTTATGGTGGATGAATATCTTGCATATAATTAGGCTGATCCAAACTATGATAAATGGTATGAATCTAGGAGTGGACTCATTCAGTCTTAATCCTTGTGCTGACTCCACCTACTAACTAGTGAGGAAGCTGGTGCCCAGAGAGAGACTGGCAGCCTCACCTGATGGTGAGATCTTATATGTGCAAGTGCTGTATGAACAAGACACAGATGCATAGGGAGACCTCAGGCTTCCTGATTAGTAATTTGCTCCTCTCAAACATCCAAGTGATTTTATATATGAACAAGTACGTGTCTGTATGTGTGTGTATGTGTACCAGAGTAGAAAAAAACATATATAATTTCCTTCAGCACTCAGTTTTCTTTTTCTAATAATAATCCTCAGAATCTCTAGAGGCCACTCCTATTTTATTCCATACTATCTTGGTCCTCAAGCAATACCCCAAGCAATCAACATTTGTGGACTATTTCAGGATATTTAAAACTCTGCTCATGGAGTTGAAGTCTTCGATATACTAACACATGCTCATATCACTGCCTTTGCAACAGAGGTCAACAAAGATAAGACATTTTTGAACAGGGAAAAAGAAGAAGAAACCAAACTGTGAGCAAACTGAGGCTCAGAAGTTCCAGTGTCTTGACCAAGGTCACAAAGCCAAATAGCAGGGATACAATTTGAAGGCAGGCTGTCTGGCTTCAGAGTACTCCAAAATGCCAAAAAAAAAAAAGTATTTTAGGCATTAATCCATATTTACCCTAGAGTCTATAAGCAATATGTCTATTAATATAATTAATTCTAAGATGGGGCTTCCCTGATGGCTCAAATGGTAAAGAGTCTGCCTGAAATGCAGGAGACTTGAGTTCAAACCCTGGGTCGAGAAGATCTCTGGAGAAAAGAATGGCTACCCACTCTAGTATTCTTGCCTGGAGAATCCCATGGACAGAGGAGCCTGGTGGGCTACAGTCCATGGGAACGCAATCTATTATTACACTTGAAATATTCACAAATTATTTAAAGTAGTGTTATTGACTCTTCTATTTCTCCAAACCAAGGGATATTCCTGGCAACAGCACTGTTTTTCGTATATCTTAAAATAGTTTATCCTATAATCAGTTACATTTATTTTACACCTTTCTACTTAGGACTGAAGTTCTGGGAGTTTTAATCAAGACACAAATCTACATAGAGTAGGCTCACCTATTCAATACTGCTCGGCTTAAGATATGCAAATCTAATTGCTATAAAGAAAGAATTCTGAGGCAAGATTAAACTGCAGGTATTGAATACAATGACGACTGCATACCACTGTCTGTAAAATCACCAAGTGGTCTTTTGCTTTCATATGCCTTAAAAATAGTTCTGGAGGCAAACAATGATCAGTGATTAACTGACAACCTGTATGTCAAATAACAGAATTTTAGTATCTATTTTTACATTATTACAACTACATTTTCTTTGCTTAACAGTGCAAAACCAACCATGACACAATAAACATACCAAATTTGTTTGTATTTACTGCCCTCTAGTGATAATGGAGCCAAATGTGATTTAAAACACAGCTCTGTTCTTGAAGAGCCATCACATTTCAGAACACAAAAACATACCTTATGAATATTTGGGAAACTTGAGATTAAGAGGAACTCCTGGTTGATCTGGGGTTTAGCTTTTTTCAGGTTGATTTTTTTGAAACGAAAAATCATCTGAAAAGCTAAGAATCACTCTGTAACCTGGTTTGAAAGTTTTTACCAAACACTAGTTTTATTTAAAACAAGAAAAACCTAATGTTTATTGAGAAAGAAATTCTGATGTAAGAAACTATTTTTGTTGAAAGGTTCCTTGAAGATGAAATAACAAGACACTGATATGATCATATCTTTATTTAAATTTCTCTTACACATTATCTCATTAAATGTTAGCATAGTATTAACTGTATTGTTAATACAGTTTGAATTATATAGAGTAGATATAGAGTTTTCTATGCTCACAGCTAAGTAGTAAATCCAGCTGAAGCCACCACCACCACCACCACCATTATCATCATCGTATCTACTAAGGACTTTTGTTTCACTGAAGAACAGTTAAGGCAAAGAATGTCTGCACAAACCTCATATAAATGAAGCTTCTACAAAAATAATCTTGTATGAAAGAGAACTTCCTAATTATGGAGAAAATATATACACTGTGTGATTTCATTCATGACATTCTGGCAAGGCAAAACTATAGATAGGGACAGTCAGGTCACTGGTTGACAGCTACTGAGAGCAGGGGGAGGGGAATGACTATAAAGAAGCAACAGAAAACTTTTTGGGCAATGGTAATTTTCCAAGTGTGTAACCCGTCAAAACATACTCAGCAGCTGCTGCATGCATGCTCAGTTGTGACTGATTCTTTGTGACCCCATGGACTGTAGCCTACCAGGCGCCTCTGTTCATGGGACTCTCCAGGCAAGAATACTGGAGTGGGTTGTCATTTCCTTCTCCAGGGGACCTTCCCAACCCAGGGATCAAATCCGTGCCTCCTGTGTCTCCTGCACGGACAGGCAGATTCTTTACCTGCTGAGCCAACTGAGGGATACAGTAATGAATAAGACAGAAGAGTTCTCTGTTCATGGAAGTCTTGGACTCTTGGGGCCAAAAGACAAAAAACAAGCAGACCAAAAAATGAATGACAAACATGTTGGATGAAAGAAAAGGAGGTAATATGATGCCATGGTGGTAGACCATTAAATAGTCAGGAAGGTAATATCTGAGATGAGATACAGATGACTAGAAAAAGCCTAAAGATTTGAAGCAAAGCATGCTGAGCAAGGGCTGGAAGAAAACAGCCAGCATGACAAAGGATAGGTATGCGGAATGAAATGGGAGGCAAGTCAGGGCAAGATCAGGCGGGTCCCTGCAAGCCTTCCGGAGGGTGTGGGGTACCACCAGAAGGTTCCGCACAGGGACTAACACGAAGTGGTGTACGTTTTAAGAAATTGTCTCTGTAGAGGATGGTACACAGAGAAGCAAAGCAGATAGAAGAGGAAGAAGCACTTGAGGAAGAGTTGATAAGACTTGAACCGCTGGAAGTGAAGAAATAAGAAGAATCAGCTCCTAGACGCCCAGCTTTGAAAGGATATTTGTGCCATTTGTAGAGATGGTGAAGTACAGGTGAGGGGCAGATTTGCAGAACGATAAATAAGGTGAAAGACAGTCCTATGAATTAAATGCAAGAAAATTTAAGTCCATGAAATGAATTTTTTTTTTTTTTTTTTACTGTTGAGAGACAGTAACCCCCAACCCCTTCCTCCAGTTCTTCACAGGCTGGATAAGGAAGGCTGCCAGATGTTAAGTGTTGAATGTCTGCTGCTGCTAAGTCATTTCAGTCATGTCCGACTCTGTGCGACCCAGATGGCAGCCCACCAGGCTCCCCTGTCCCTGGGATTCTCCAGGCAAGAACACTGGGGTAGGCTGAATGTCTAGTTACCTTCATATTCTCTAATGTATTACATTAGGATAGACCACTTTCATCTAAATCTTTTAATATGTTTTTAGAATAGCTCAATAGAAAAGCATCAACAGATGAAAATTCCCTCTTCAGAGCAAATTATTAATGTGAAAGCCCTAAGAAAGGTAAGACAACAAAACCAAAATAGAATCTAGCGTCACAGCTGGCAATATTTTTATTAAAGTAATATGCCTTATTTAGGTGTCTTAGTTGGAATCAAGATCGCCGGGAGAAATATCAATAACCTCAGATATGCAGATGACACCACCCTTATGGCAGAAAGTGAAGAGGAACTAAAAAACCTCTTGATAAAAGTGAAAGAGGAGAGTGAAAAAGTTGGCTTAAAGCTCAACATTCAGAAAACTTAAGATCATGGCATCTGGTCCCATCACTTCACCGGAAATAGATGGAGAAACAGTGGAAACAGTGTCAGACTTTATTTTTGGGGGCTCCAAAATCACTGCAGATGGTGACTGCAGCCATGAAATTAAAAGATGCTTACTCCTTGGAAGAAAAGTTATGACCAACCTAGATAGTATATTGAAAAGCAGAGACGTTACTTTGCCAACAAAGGTCTGTCTAGTCAAGGCTATGGTTTTTCCAGTGGTCATGTATGGATGTGAGAATTGAACTGTGAAGAAAGGTGAGCGCCGAAGAATTGATGCTTTTGAACTGTGGTGTTGGAGAAGACACTTGAGAGTCCCTTGGACTGCAAGGAGATCCAACCAGTCCACCCTAAAGGAGATCAGACCTGGGTGTTCATTGGAAGGACTGATGTTGAAGCTGAAACTCCAATACTTTGGCCACCTCATGCAAAGAGTTGACTCATTGGAAAAAACTGTGATGCTGGGAGAGATTGGGGTCAGGAGGAGAAGGGGACGACCGAGGATGAGATGGCTGGATGGCATCAACGACTCGATGGATGTGAGTCTGAGTGAACTCCAGGTGTTGGTGATGGACAGAGAGGCCTGGCATGCTACGATTCATGGGGTCGCAAAGAGTCAGACAAGGCTGAGTGACTGAACTAAACTGAACTGATGCGTTAGTTACTGGTTCCAGGAACAGTCAGCCAACAGGTCTGCTCTGAAGGAGCTTACCTATTAGTGTGTGAGAGACAGAAGGCAAACAGGCGTGCACAGTCCCAATCCCACCTCCCTTTTATATGCTTTCCAGAGACTGGACACGGGAAAATTCCACATCCTAGATGCCGTTATAGCTGGAGTTTCAGATATGGATTTACATCTTCTAATCAGAAAAACTCTTGTGCTCCTTCCCACAAATTAGCTGTCGATCTGACTGCTTTTTCTTTGTAGATAATCTGCCCCTTCTCTCTGGCTGTGGTGAGATCTATTTGTTTCTGTGATTTCTCTGGGAAATATCTGGATGTGGGTTTCTTCTACAAACATTTCCAGCTTGGAATTCAGTGGACTTCTAGAATATGTCCTCTTCCCCATTCTCTCTATTCTTTTCTGGAATTCAAATTAGGCATGTGTTGCCATTTTGCTGGAAAGTCTTACCATATTTTAAGTGCACTGTATTTTACTATAAAATAAGCATAAAGCTACATAATTGTCACTCTTACCATAGCAATCATTTTTATTCAAGATATTGCTTTAAACATTTTTAATTGCTTTAAACATTTTAAATTAAGTATGATTATTCTTCTATCTTGGAGAAGGAAATGGCAACCCACTCCAGTGTTCTTGCCTGGAGAATCCCAGCGATGGGGGAGCCTGGTGGGCTGCTGCCTATGGGGTCGCACAGAGTCGGACACGACTGAAGCGACTTAGCAGCAGCATTCTTATAGCTTTAAACTACTGGCACTAAAATATATCAAAAACAAATTAGGTTTTTCTAATTGCTGATAAAGTAAGATGAACCTGTATGCTCCTTCTAAGAAAGAACTAAGACCTGAAAAAGTAATTTAAAAAACAATTTAACTCATTTTTATTCACACATCAATAAAACTTGGCATTAACCACCTTGACCATTATTTTTCTAAAATACCGTTCTATATTTACGTCCTTAAGAAGGGAAAACATAAAATATTTTGCCTATAGGAATAAATATAATAGGGGAAAACAAAATAAACTACTACAACTAGAAACAGACAACAAAGTTTGTCTGTTTAATGCAAGTCTAATGCCCTATGAGAAAAGCGGTCCATCAGACAAGAGATGCAATGGGCTCACCAAACACAGGACAGTGCCTGGATTCTGCAGGAGTCATCCATGTCGGAAACCTCCCTTGAAGGTATCAGGTCCAACCTTCGACCCAGACAGGAGTTCTATAATTCATCATCATTTAAGGGTCCACATCTCTAGATTTCTTCCAGTCTTGTGTAAGTCCCTTTCACTATGAATGAATGCAGTTTTAAAACACTGAGCTAGTGATCATTTGCTTCCACTAAACTAATACCCTTCTTCTAAAGCTCTTTATAAAGCCGTCAAAATTGATTTGACTCTGGACACAGCAAACGAAGACAAAAATACGGCTCAGGGACTTTACTATGGAAGTTGCAATAAACAGAAGAGCAGTTCACCTCCTTAACTATTCACATAAATAACAAGAACACTCCAGGTCTTACAAACAGTGATCAACAGTTAAACTTGAGCAATTATAGTTTGGGCTGTCACTTTCCCTTCACAGGTAGGAGAGCAAGCATGTGAATCAGAACATTTGGGGTATTACGAAAACACACCAAACAGGTGACTTTAGTGTAGCTTCCATAATAACAGTTCTAATAATTCAAAAAACTGTCTTTCGCTAAAATTCATAGTAAACAATAGTAATAGCTAATATTATCTCATTTACTTCTAATACCAATCCAATGAGTACTTTTATTATTCCCATTTTACAGATGAGCCTTAAGGTCTTAACCATGAAGTCTGTACAGCGAGCTCCCAGGTTGCCTGTCTTTTCACCAGAAATCCAGTCCTGGCAACTGAAGGCCTATAGGACATTGCTACTGAGATATATAATTTCACTCCAATTTCAGGTCTAAAGATTTAGCTGCTGTATCTTTTGCCCCACTCTCTTCAAATCACCTTCTCTTCCTGGTTTTCCAACTATTATTCTTTCTGTTATTACCTGGGTTGGGAATGTCATCCTTTCCTCTGGCTGCAGTGCCTCCCCTGAAGTCTGATATATCCTGTCACCTTCCCTATAATCTTTCTCCTAACCATTCCTTTCTTTCCCTTCCCATCCTATTTCAGTCCCTCATCACTTATATGCCTAATTTCCTAATGGATTCTTTTAGCTTTTACTATTTCTCCTCAATATGATCCATCCTGCATACCTCCATCAGATTTCTCTTTCTAAAATCATTTTGTTATTTTCCTTGTAATATCTTCCTGATAATAAAATGCAAGGGCTCCTCAGGGCCTACAGGGCAATGTGCAAACATCTTACTTACTCTGACACTTACGGCACTTTACATTGCAGCACCCCAATCTACATTTCTCACACCTGCCTCTGTCCCTCTAATCAGATTTTCTCTTTGAGAAAGGCTCCCTCATCCAAAACACTCACTCCCACCCCCACCAACAATAAGGTAAATGCGCAAGAGTGCACCACCCTACCCTGCCTCATCCAGGCCCTGGAGTGTCATCTCTTCCCTCACTGGCAATCTGTAGGAACCCTTTAGGGTTCAAGATCCAGCCTAAGTAGCACTTTCTCTGGGATGCTTCCTAATCATTCCGGTCCTTAGTATAGAACACACTCTGAACTCCTCTACAGGACCAGAACACCATGAGTTACTCTCATTCATTAACATATAACATGCTTATTATATGGCTAGCTATATTTTCAATCTGTGTGTCCAATGCTTTGTATGTATATATGTATGCATGTATTCTATCTTATGTATTTGAATACAAACACACATATATAAAAGTCTCATTTCACCTATCAAAGCCTTTGGAGCAGATCGGTGGCCCATCAGGCAAATACAAAATTTCCTTAGTGATAAGTCTACTTACTGGATTGAAGTTACCTGAAGTCAAAAGGTACAAAAAATGATAATAAAAGACTGATTTATTCTCACATGAAAGTCATATCTGGCCTAGAGAAAAGTCAAGGATCAAATACAAAATATACATCAAACTAAAAATTTCATTCAAAAGTGATAATATCAATAAAGGCTGAAATCAGGGTCTTGTCTAGCAATAAAAAATGTTTACTTGCCACAAGACAGAAGTCTTCCTAAAAGTAAGACTGGATTGTCTTGCTCCGTGTCACTTTAACTTTCCTGTGCCTTTATAACTTGTCTGTAATGAAGGAAGCGAACAGGTTGATCTGACAAATCTCTTTCATCTCTAAGGATTGTTGGAATTTAAAAAGAAAAGAAACTTTCTGGATTAAACATACCAAAGTTTCTCTGCAAAGTGGCTAATGACAAGTGGAAAATGGAAAGGGATCAATCACCTAGTCAGTGACTCATTTTCAACTCTTATAACTACCCAGCTGGGGAATTTCTTCTCCCTCTGGCGACAGCTAGTGTCAGACCCATGACTCAGACTGGAACTAGCCCATCTGGGCTGGAACTACGTTCAAGGTCATTTCATCCATTCCTCTGTCTCTCAGCTTGACTGTAGATTTAAATCTGTGCAATGATTACAGGGTTCTATTTTGGGTTTGTGTTTCTTCTGGTTCCCCAAGAAGAGACATCTAGTCACCTGATAATGATTGATATTTGACACTTTCATTAATAGTCAAAATCTCAGTAGTTCCACACAATCAGAAAAATCACTTGGAGGGGGTCTTTGAGGTCATCCAGGGTGAGGGAAAAAGCAAAGTCTAATTCTTAGACAATTTGTAGACAAAGTGGGTAGCAGAGCCATGTGAGGCCCTCACCACACTAATAAATGTTTCTTTTGTGGCTGCCTTCATACATATGATTTCAAAGTCATGGTGGTTAAGTGGTCAGCGAGAGCGTAAATAAAAATATGCTACCCACAAATGCTAGGTAACGAGCTAAAACTAAAGTAAACAACTGCAGTGGGCCATCCCATATGCAAGCTGGTGAGGCCCATAAATCACCAGGATGGGGATCAAGATTTCAAAGGCACACTCTGAGCTCCTCTGCCCAGGCCTGTTGATTCCAGCTCCAGCTGCATTGGGTTACCTATATGGCAGCATATAAAGTTCACCTTTTAAGTTTAAAAATAGTTCCCATTCCAACTAAAGATAGGTCACAGTACCTATTATGGGTGTGCCCCATATTCTGCACTTGACATAAGTTGGCATTTAAATTCCCATAACCATCCTGTGAGATAAGGTTTTTGTGAATCCCAATTTACAGAGAAAGCAGAGGCTCAGAGAAGCAGAAGCAGTTTAAGCATGTGAGGTCACCACTCGAGCGTGGGGTGCATTCATATCCTGAAGAGGAATTGCTAAGCTCACTGGAATGTGGGAGATTTAAAGCCGAATCAACATAAAGGTTCTCATTTGTCATCAGCTATTCTGCTCCACTTTTCTCTTGGCATCTAATAATTCATCACTATAAGAGAGCATCAACCCCACTCTCTCCTCACCCTGTTCCAGCCTGTCCTTTGGCTTCCCCACCTCCTCACTCTGAGGCTCCTCAGGGGATGGCCCAGCACTTGGATGTGACAACCCATCCATGCTGCTACTGGGCCAAGACTCGAGGAGGCAACAGGTGAAGATGACGGCAGCTACTGGTGCTAAAAGAGACTTGTGCCTCCTGAAATACACTACGTCTATAAATCTCCCCTCTCCAGCCGCCCCTGCCCTCCTCCCCCATCCCCACAGCTGACTGTCCTCTCTTAAAACACTCACATTGCATGCTGGCCATCCCCTGGGATTTCTTTTTCCCTCCAAGGGTGTCCCAATGGTTTATTCCAACCAGATTTCAGCATATGAGCCCTGAGGTGGGAATGGGGCATGAACATGAAGCCAAGGACAGTCAGAGCAGTCAGAGCACTCCTAGGTCAGTACTCCTAGGTCAGCACTAGGTCAGCCCAGTCAGAGCACTCCTACCCCCTTCCACCTCTCACTGTCTAACATGCCTTTCCACTTTTCTTTCCTCCAATCTTCACTCTATCCAGGAGCCCAGCTTCCTTTCTCATTTTGCTCCAATAAGAAAACAAATCTCCAAGGCAACCCCATAGACACAGGTTATTAAAAAAAAAAAATCCTCACACCCGCTCACATCTTCCCAGAATCCATTCTATATCTTTTCTATCTGCTGCCACTCTCCTTACTATAGTCATCCCATCCAATTCTATATCCCCCAAATCTCCTGCCAACTCAGAATGTCAGATCTGCTTTAGTCACTTGATCTCATCCACGGACCCTAGTATCCTTCAGTTTACATATGCGACCTGTTCACTACCTGCCTGCAAGCTGACTCCTAGCCTAAAAGCCAGCCATCCCACCATCATACTCTTCTTAGGATAGGAGCTAAGAAGGTCCTTTCCACACCTGTCCCAACAGGACACAGAGAAAAAGAAAAAAGGAATCAGTTGTACAACAGCATTCCCCTCTGAGGACGGTATTTTGCTAAAACGGCTCTTGCTGTTTTGGAATCGAGTGCTCATTAAATAAGTAAAGTTATTAGTACATACTTTGAAAAGGCAGCTTGAGAACAAACATCGTTTTCCTATCTCCCAGCCTTTTCCCTAGATGTGCTATTCTTAGAAAAAATTATCTTTACATCTATTAAGTAGCATACGGATCTTGGACAAGTTTAACTGAGCATTAGTTTTTCATCTTTAAAAATGGGGCAAATTGTTTTGACACATAGGGTACTATTTCTGGGACTAAGTTAGAAATGTAAGGTTTGAGGGACAAATCAACATCAGGATCATACCTTACATCAGGTAATAAGGCACATACTGATGTTTCCTGATCAGTGTAATCAAAGACTATTTATATGTACCAAATATAGCAAATGGATAATATTAAAATGTTTGAAAATAAGGCTGAAGTAATTCTTCCATTGAATTCTTCTTTGGAGAGAACAAATTCCTCTCCTTTAGGGACTGAATATTCCATCTGTAATGACGCTTCTTTTTTGGCTGTTCGACTATATACACTTTATCATTTTACTGCTCTTTAACACACCTAGAAAACTTAAATTGTTGTTGTCATTCAGTAGCTAAGTCATGTCTGACTCTCTGAGACCCCGTGAACTGCAGCATGCCAGGCTTCCCTGTCCTTCACTATCTCCCTGAGCTTGCTCAAACTCATGTCCGTTGGGTCAGTGAAGCCATCCAACCACCTCATCCTGTCGTCCCCTTCTCTTCCTGTCCTCAATCTTTCCCAGCATCAGCATTTTTTCCAATAAGTCGGCTCTTTGCATCTGGTAGTCAAAGTATTGGAGCTTCAGCTTCAGCATTAGTCCTTCCAATAACTATTCAGGGTTGATTTCTTTAGGATTGACTGGTTTGATCTCCCTGCAGTCCAAGGGACTCTCAAGAGTCTTCTCCAACATCACAGGTCAAAAGCAACAATTCTTCAGCACTCAGCCTTCTTTATGGTCCAACTGTCACATCTGTACATGACGACTGAAAAAACCACAGATTTGATTAAATGGACCTTTGTCAGCAAAGTGATGTTTCTGTTTTTTAATATGCTGTCTAGGTTTGTCATAGCTTCTCTTCCAAGGAGCAAGAATCTTAATTTTGTGGCTGCAATGACTGTCCTCAGTAACCCTGGAGCCCAAGACAATAAAATCTGTCACTGTTTCCACTGTTTCCCCATCTATTTGCTATGAAGTGATGGGACAGGATGCCATGATTTTAGTTTTCTGAATGTTAAGTTTTAAGCCAGTTTTTTCACTTTCCTCTTTTACCTTCATCAAGAGGCTTTTTAGTTCCTCTTCAATTTCTGCCATAAGGGTGGTATCATCTGCATATCTGAGGTTATTGATATTTCTCCTGGCAATCTTGATTCCAGCTTGTGCTTCATCCAGCCCAGCATTTCACATGATGTACTCTGCATTTAAGTTAAATAATCAGGGTGACTGTACATAGCCTTGATGTACTCCTTTCCCAGTTTTGAACCAGTCGGTCGTTCCACGTCTGGCTCTAACTGTTGCTTCTTGTCCTGCATACAGATTTCGCAGGAAGCAGATAAGGTGGTCTGGTGTTCCCATTTCTTTAAGACTTTTCCACAGTTTGCTCTGATCCACACAGTCAAAGGCTTTAGCGTAGTCAGTGACGCAAGTAGATGTTTTTCTGGAATTCCTGTGCTTTTTCTGATTCAACGGACGTTGCCAATTTGATCTCTGGTTCCTCTGCCTTTTCTAAATCCAGCTTGTACATCTGGAAGTTCTTGGTTCACATACTGTTTAAGCCTAGCTTGAAGGATTCTGAGCATTACCTTGCTAGCATGTGAAAATTAAGATGCAAGCCTAAACAGTATCTTCCAGGAGAAAGTACATTAATCCTTCCTGATGTGTATTAAAGAAATAAGAATACCTCTAGTAAAAAACATTTCTTGAAGCCCAACTATCACTTACCCTTGTAGAGAGCTAAGAAACCATAGTGAGAATATAAGATTAAGAAAACAAATAGCAGAAATTCAACATGTATATCAAAGATAATTTTAATTAGTTTCACTCTTATCAGAGTGTACTATTGAAACTGATTTTAAATATTAAAAACAAAGTATAAGAGGACCAGTGATAACTGAAAAAAATAAATAAATAAAGGGAAGGGGCAAGCTGGCAAATTTCTACCCAATACCTAATCTTAAAAAACTAAATAAATAAAAGTTCAAGACTCTCTCTTAAGTCTATCTAAATTTATATACTCAACAAATTTACAGATTTTTTCATCCTTTGCAGTCTTGAACCTCTTTTATTAAACAAGGGTTCCTTACAAATAGTGAAATGACACATAAATATTTAAAGCACCCATGAAAGCATTTCTACCTCTTTATTAAAAACTATTAAAGCCCATTCCTAAATTCTTGTGACAAAGTCATTATAGTTAAAGTTGCAGTTCATTATTTTTCTGAAGCTTGAAAAAGAAACCTAGCAAATATAGAATAGAAACTTTTTTTGTCAAAGAACGTACTCTTTTTCTAAATCTTGAACTTGATGTAAAGGCAAAAACAATGAAAAGTCTCCTTACTAAGAAATTCTCTTTTCTTTGTAATTCTGTGTAGTTCAATATAATTTATAATTCTTTAGATATACACATGATAATTTTATTTGTATATGATTCTTTAAAAAAAAATAATTTTCCACTGTAATGAAATAGCTGTTCTTTCTTCCTAATGTGTATGCACTGGAATGATCAGGTAGAATTAGACTTAACAAAAGGAAAATACTTTGATATATCCTCTCAAAATATTTTGGAGAGCATTATTTAAGACGTCTTTATTCATATTTCGGTCTAAAACAAAGACAAAGAGACCAAAACACTGCTATGCCAACAATGGAAAGCAGCCTTAAAAATCAGCCAGTTATTTTTTGAAATGAAGAAGACAGACATCAGCCTGGACTTACTCCACGACATCAGCCTCATCGCTGCCTGGTTGCTATGGACACATCCCTGTCAGGCCTGTTCCTGCTACTCTCCAGGCCTGTTTATGACAGGCTGAGAAGTTTCCTATTATGGTGCCTATGTCTGCAAGCACGCTGCTTGCCAGCAATAAACGCCAGAGGCTGCCACCATGGGGATTACAGTGCAGCAGACCAGAGAGGCTGCCGGGAACCCAACAGCCTGGGTTCCCAGCTGCCTGGGTAAATCTGCACAGTATACTCCCCAACGGGCAAAAACCCAACAAGCACACCCTTCCTTCTCAGGCTAGCAGGGATAGAATTCAGATGTGCGTGCATGCTAAGTCGCTTCAGTTGTGTCCGATTCTGCGACCCCATGGACTGTAGTTCATCAGGCTTCTCTGTGCATGGGATTCTCCAGGCAAGGATACTGGAGTGGGTTGCCATGCTCTCCTCCAGGGGATCTTCCCAACCTAGGGATTGAACCCACAACTCTCACGTCTCCTGCACTGGCAGGCAGGTTCTTTACCACTAGCACCATCTGGGAAGCCTAATATTCAAAGCCAGATATGTCATTTTTACTGGGAACAAACCTATAATAAGAATGTTATTGCTACAACAGGTACAGAGAAGAGAGACTAGCTTAAGGCCATCACTACGACTTGTATGGCTTTTACCTGTATAGTATTAATACAAACTTTCAATTTAAATGAGATGAGACTAAACTCACTATAAACTATGCTATAATTTCTGATGAGCATGACGGACTGAGATTTTTATGTGGGAAATCATCAGGACTCTCAATAACAGAAAAACTACTTTCCTACAGGCATCAACTATCATGTACAGACTCTAAGGCTGTAATCCAAAGTGGAGAATGGCATTTACATTAACCAATGCCACACATACACTATGAATTTATATGACCAACTACAAAATAATACATTGACACTCACTAGGTTGGGGCTAAAAGCGATACAGAACTCATCACTTCTAGTGGCTGGGTAGAAAACTCATTGGTTATATACTTGAAGAGTTACTGAATCCATATGCTTATCACAAACATGGCTTGTATTCCACTAACACATTCAAAGGAAAAGAAAAAATGTACCTCCCTCCTGCAATTTATGAAAATAAGCTGAGATAAAGACGGCATACAAAACTGCAAATGACCGTGAACTACAT